>CAJHNH020008497.1:292500-361672 GCA_905116865.2 Candidula unifasciata
GTAATTGCAATGCGGCCAGGGGACTGAACTCCGGCGTACTCCATAATAGGAGGCCGTAGTTTTAAGGAGAGCCGACTTTTATGACATGCTTGTTAAGAGGGCAGTGGGTCTGTGTATTCTTGTTTCCTCCCATAATGGGGACCCACAACCCATTTAAGGAAAATACATTTTAAAAGATGCATACAGCCATTAAAACATCACCTTACAAGTTTCACCGCTGAAGCACCTGACGTGCTACAGCTGAAAGAGAAGCAAGATGTGGCTTAATCTTTTGGGAGCATGTGTGATAAACATGATGATGTTCGATATTCTAATACTTCTTCCCTTGTACGACCAGCCCTAAATAGATAGGTCATGTTACATTTTATGCTATTTTGTTTTACTGAACATTATTCCCACACAAACTTATAGATAAACATGATGATGTTCGATATTCTAATACCTCTTCCCTTGTACGACCAGCCCTAAATAGATAGGTCATGTAACACTGAATGCTATTTTGTTTTATAAAACATTACTAAACTCCCAAACTTATAGCAAGGGGGAAAAGCAACATCTAGGCTCTTCAATATAGGAAACTATAAAAATGAACCCATAAAATGTTTTTTTTTTTAAATACTGCAAATTACTGCCATTATTTTATCACTTTTGCGGTGTAGGCAGGGGAGTCTGAGCCTGGGGATTAACGGCCGTTTGGCTAGTGCTGTCGCCACGACTGTGCAGGTAAAGATTTTATTTTTCCACCAACAGAAAAAAAATCCCTAGCCTTACCAAGGATTCGAACATGGTCTTCTGCCTGAGAGCCCAGGGTTCTAACCGTTCGGCCAGCCGCACCTCTAAAAAATAACATTAAAAAATCAACATAAAAAAATATAAGTTTAAAAAAAAAAGAAAAATACTCCAGCTGCCTAGCAAAAAAATTATTTGAAATGTGACAAAGATCTGTTACAATGTCAAAATAATAAATGACAATTATAGTAACAACAAGAAATAATAGTAAAAATGGTACGGAAAAGGTAGCATTGCTTAAATGTCACAATATAATTCATCCCATATTTAAAACAAAAAGTGTTTTTTTTTTTATTCCACTAAGAGGATGCGAATAAAGACAAAAAGGGTCTTGCCTGAGGAGGTAGATGGCTGACACTTTTTTGGCAAGATTACAGAGGAAGAATTGTCTCCTCTTGTTCTGAAGCTCCTCCATTTACCAGTCATGCAAAACTCTGTGTGTAGAGAAACAAAAAACAAGGATTCTGCTAAAGAGACATCACAAAGAAAAGATCACTTTTTTGATTAAAATAAATTCTAATTGACTTAAAATAATTTATTCATAAAAGTTAGGAGCCTCATTAAGTTACAGTAACTATAATTCTTTTAATCCACAGGATGCAGAATTCTGGTTTTGTGATTCATCATCACCAACACCAAGTGCTTGCCAACTGGCATGGGCAATCAATCGTCTCCCGAATCTGTTACCTGCAGCTCTGTGTATCAGTCTGTGTGTTGATACCCCTACATGCCATGACAAAAGTCTATCAAGAATCTTCTTGAGCTGTCTTTCACTGTCTCTCTTTCTACAGATCTTTCCAGTGGTCACACACAACATGGCCATAACATAAACCATGTCATGTTCTGAAGACCGTCTAGCTCTGAGTTGCACTGTGTCAGTGACACCCCGTCTAGCTCTGAAGTCACAGGGCATGTTGCACTGTGTCAGTGACACCCCGTCTAGCTCTGAAGTCACAGGGCACGTTGCACTGTGTCAGTGACACCTGTCTAGCTCTGAAGTCACAGTGCATGTTGCACTGTGTCAGTGACACCCCGTCTAGCTCTGAAGTCACAGGGCACATGCCTGAGAGGTGAGGAACCAGCAGTCTGCAAACAAATAAGCCAGACTGCATGGCTGTACATACAAAACAAATCCTGGAACAAAACCAAAGTCCACAACTCTGGAGTTTACAGCTGACAAACATGAAATAGATTTAAATGAGTCTAATTTTCTAGCCAATCAATGTCCTATTTTCAGTTAGCCTAAGATCACTGATTCTACTCTCTCAGAAAAAAAAAGTTTGAAAATTCTAAACAGACATTTTTGTACTTTTATATCTTATTTGACATGTTAGAGTTGTACGCACTTTTACAGGACAACTCTATTTAACATTTATTTATTTCACTCTGTTTCAATGACATCTGACTGGACATGAAATCTTGTCCATGTTTCAGGGCACATAAATAAGCATTAAAACAGATTAAACATATGACATCTGTCTACAGATGGAACAGCTTACAGGAATGAGACCTGTCTATGGATGGATCAGCATACTTGACATCTGTCCATAAACGGATCAGCTTAAATGTTAGAATGAATGAATCAAGGATTGACACCCCAGTACTCGGCCATGCACTCAGAATGGATAAGTTACTCCCCTCCATCAAGCCTTCATATGGGCACCAGAAGTGAAAAGAAAATAAGGAAGACCAAGTGAGACCCTGCGTAGAACCATCATCAGGAAAGGCACAGAACCATCATCAGGATAGGTTCAACAATGGGTCTAACAAACATCCAAAACCTAAAAGAGGTGGCAATGAACTAACAAACATGGAGAGCCATGATCTGTCTACAGCTGGAGCAACTTAGAAATGTGACATCTGTCTACAGCTGGAGTAGCTTAGAAATGTGAAATCTGTCTACAGCTGGAGCAGCTTAGAAATGTGACATCTGTCTACAGCTGGAGCAGCTTAGAAATGTGACATCTGTCTAAAGCTGGAGCAGCTTAGAAATGTGAAATCTGTCTACAGCTGGAGCAACTTAGAAATGTGACATCTGTCTACAGCTGGAGGAGCTTAAAAATGTGACATCTGTCTACAACTTAGAAAGGCAGATGTGAGATCTGATTTTTGCTGGAGCACTTTAGAATGTGACACCTGTATATAGCTTGAGGAGTTAAGAAATGTAACATCTGTCAACAGCTGGAGCAGCTTAGAGTTATTTGTCAACAGAGTCACGATATGTCTACAGCTGCAGCTAGACAAGAGTCATGATATGTCTACAGCTGAAGCAGCTTACAGTCAAGATATGTCTACAGCTGAAACAGCCTATGTCATGATATGCAGCAGCTTATTTAATGATAGGTCTACAGCTGCAGCAGCCTACAGTCATGGTATGTCTACAGCTGGAGCAGATTATGTCCTGATAGGTCTACAGCTAGAGCAGATTATGTCATGATAGGTCTACAGCTGCAGCAGCTTATGTCATAAAATGTCTACAGCTGCAGCAGCCTACAGTAATAATAAGTCTACAGCTGCAGCAGCCTACAGTAATGATATATCTACAGCTGCAGCAGGTTATGGCATGATATTTCTACAGCTGGAGCAGCTTATGTCATGATAGGTCTACAGCTGAAGCAGCTTAAATCATGATATGTCTACAGCTGGAGCAGCTTAAATCATTAAATTTCTAACAGCTGGAGCAGCTTCCAGCCATGATTCATCTACAGCTGGAGCAGCTTACAGTCATGATATGTCTACAGCTGGAGCAGCTTTGAGTCATATGTCTATAGCTGGAGCAGCTTAAAGTCATATGTCACAGCTGAAGCTGCTTAGAGCAATATGTCTACAGCTGGAGCAGCTTAGAGTCATATGTCTATAGCTGAAGCAGTTTAGAGTCATATGTCTACAGCTGGAGCAGCTTAGAGTCATATGTCTATAGCTAGAGCAGCTTAGAGTCATACGTCTACAGCTGGAGCAGCTTAGAGTCATATTTCTACAGCTGAAGCAGCTTAGAGTCATATTTCTACAGCTGGAGCAGCTTAGAGTCATATGTCTACAGCTCCAGCAGCTTAGAGTCAAATGTCTACAGCTGGAGCAGCTTAGTGTCAAATGTCTACAGCTGGAGCAGCTTAGAGTCATATGTCTACAGCTGGAGCAGCTTAGAGTCACATGTCTACAGCTGGAGCAGCTTAGAGTCATATGTCTACAGCTGGAGCAGCTTAGAGTCATATGTCTACAGCTGGAGCAGCTTAGAGTCGTATGTCTACAGCTGGAGCAGCTTAGAGTCGTATGTCTAGCGCTGGAGCAGCTTAGCTGGAGCAGCTTAAAGTCTACAGCTGGAGCAGCTTAGAGTCATATGTCTACAGCTGGAGCAGCTTAGAGTCATATCTCTACAGCTGGAGCAGCTTAGAGTCATATGTCTACAGCTAGAGCAGTTGAGAGTCATATGTCTACAGCTAGAGCAGTTTAAAGTCATATGTTTACAGCTGGAGCAGCTTAGAGTCAGTCATATGTCTACAGCTGGAGCTGCTTAGAGTCGTATGTCTACAGCTGGAGCAGCTTAAAGTCTACAGCTGGAGCAGCTTAGAGTCATATGTCTACAGCTGGAGCAGCTTAGAGTCATATTTCTACAGCTGGAGCAGCTTACAGTCATATGTCTACAGCTGGAGCAGCTTAGTCATATGTCTACAGCTAGAGCAGTTTAGAGTCATATGTCTACAGTTAGAGCAGTTTAGAGTCATATGTTTACAGCTGGAGCAGCTTAGAGTCAGTCATATGTCTACAGCTGGAGCTGCTTAGAATCATATGTCTGCAGCTGGAGCAGCTTAGAGTCGTATGTCTACAGCTGGAGCAGCTTAGAGTTGTATGTCTACCGCTGGAGCAGCTTAGAGTCGTATGTCTACAGCTGGAGCAGCTTAAAGTCTACAGCTGGAGCAGCTTAGAGTCATATGTCTACAGCTGGAGCAGCTTAGAGTCATATTTCTACAGCTGGAGCAGCTAACAGTCATATGTTTACAGCTGGAGCAGCTTAGAGTCAGTTATATGTCTACAGCTGGAGCAGCTAATGCCATGATATGTCTACAGCTGGATCAGCTAATGCCATATGTCTACAGCTGGAGCAGCTTAAGAGTCATATGTCTACAGCTGCAGCAGTTTAGAGTCATATGTCTACAGCTGGAGCAGCTTAGAGTCAGTCATATGTCTACAGCTGGAGCAGCTAATGCCATGATATGTCTACAGCTGGAGCAGCTAATGCCATGATATTTCTACATCTGGAGCGGCTAATGCCATGATATTTCTACAGCTGGAGCAGCTAATGCCAGCTGGAGAGCTTAGAGTCATATTCTACAGCTGGAGCAGCGGCTAATGCCATGATATTTCTACAGCTGGAGCAGCTAATGCCATGATATTTCTACAGCTGGAGCAGCTAATGCCATGATATTTCTACATCTGGAGCGGCTAATGCCATGATATTTCTACAGCTGGAGCGGCTAATGCCATGATATTTCTACAGCTGGAGCAGCTACTGCCATGATAGTCTACAGCTGGAGCATCTAATGCCATGATATGTCTACAGCTGGAGCAGCTAATGCCATGATATGTCTACACCTGGAGCAGCTAATGCCATGATATGTCTACACCTAGAGCGGCTAATGCCATGATATTTCTACAGCTGGAGCGGCTAATGCCATGATATGTCTACACCTGGAGCGGCTAATGCCATGATATGTCTACACCTGGAGCGGCTAATGCCATGATATTTCTACAGCTGGAGCAGCTAATGCCATGATATTTCTACAGCTGGAGCAGCTAATGCCATGATATGTCTACACCTGGAGCATCTAATGCCATGATATGTCTACAGCTGGAGCATCTAATGCCATGATATTTCTACACCTGGAGCATCTAATGCCATAATATGTCTACATCTGGAGCGGCTAATGCCATGATATTTCTACAGCTGGAGCAGCTAATGCCATGATATGTCTACACCTGGAGCAGCTAATGCCATGATATGTCTACAGCTGGAGCAGCTACTGCCATGATAGTCTACAGCTGGAGCATCTAATGCCATGATAGTCTACAGCTGGAGCAGCTACCGCCATGATAGTCTACAGCTGGAGCAGCTTAGAGACAATATATGTCTAACAGCTGGAGCAGTTTACAGCTATATATACACTACAACAGCTTTCTAGTAAAAGAAGTTGTAATCATTAATGTAACAAAGATAGTAAATGGGAAGTAAAAGAAGTAGTATCCGGAAAGTAACAGAGTCAGTGAATGGTAAGTCACAGAAGTAGTATCAGGAAAGTAACAGAGATGGTAAATGGAAAGTAACAGAAGTAGTATCCAGAAAGTAACAGAGATGGTAAATTGGAAGTAACAGAAGCATTATCTTTCAGGAAAGTTACAGAGACAGTAAATGGGAAGTAAAAGAAGTAGTATCTGGAAAGTAACAGAGATGATAAATAGGAGGTAACAGAAGCTGTATCAAGAAAGTAATAAAAGTATCAGGAATAGTAAAGTAACAAAGGTAGTAACTGGAATGTAACAGATATCATAACTCAGTGGCTCTTAACCTTCCTAATGTGGTGACCTTTTAATACAGTTCCTCACGTTGTGGTGACCCCCAAACATACAACTATTTTCGTTGCTACGTCACAACTTCAGTGAATATATGTTTTCCGATGGTCTTTGGCCCCTGTGAAAGAGTCGTTTGACCCACAGGTTGAGAACCGCTGTCCTTACGGGAGAGCAACAAAAGTAGCATCAGAAAAGTAACAGAGGTAATAACCGGAAATTAACACAAGTAGTATCAGGAAAGTGCCTAGAGTAGTAATTAGGAAGTAACAGAAGTGAAATCTGGAAAGTAAGAGAAGCCGTAAATGGGAAGTAACAAAAGTAGTATCAGGAAAGTAACAGAAGCAGTAATTGAAAAGTAACATAAATAGTATCAGGAAAGTAACCAGAGTAGTAATTAGGAAGTAACAGAAGTGAAATCTGGAAAGTAACAGAAGTCGTAAATGGGAAGTAACAAAAGTAGTATCAGGAAAGTAACAGAGGCAGTAATTGAAAAGTAACATAAATAGTAGCAGGAAAGTAACAAAAGTAAGTAACTGGAAAGTAATGAACGTAAAAACTGGGAAGTAACAGCAGTGGTAATTGGAAGGTAACAAGTAGTATCTGGAAAGTAAGAGAAAGTCAAACTGGAAAGTAATAGGCTGTAACTGGAAAGCAGAAGTAATACCAAGAAATATAAAGTAACAGTCACACACCTAATTAAAAAAAAATGACAGGAAGGTAACTACAAATTTGAAAGTAAAAGAAAAAAACTAGAAAGTAACATAAATAGTAACTGAGAGTAACTAGAACAAAACAGTTATACACTTACTTTCATGGAGATGACAGACAGCCTTCCCTGAATGGTGTGTAGTTAGGGATTGTATGGGGATACTTGACGTGCCAGACTGTATGAAACATGAACTCCACTTTGTCCTGGCAATGGGTACCACACGAAGGACATCGAAATGGATGGTTCTCGTACGGCATGTGCAGACTCTCATGCAAGTGGAACATGGTGTAGTCATAGAAGAAGATGTTGCAGTGCTGGCAGTGATGAATGCCACCACTGTCCGCTAGTGGAGTAGTGGAAGTCGTGGTGACGTCTCGTTTTCCTGTGTCTGATTCAGACTCTGCCTTTGACAGCAGTGTGGTCATCCCCACAGTCTCCTTTTCTGTGCTGGATGAGGTGATACCTGAGGCTAGAGGCGGAGAGTTGGAGGACTTGTTCATGCTGAGATCCATGACAGAATCGCACGGATATGATTTATCATGACTAGTCTCCATGTAAGACGGCAGAGAAGCCTGGGACTCCATTCTGTCGTAAGACAGGTTCTGGGTTTTGGGGTTCTGGTGCGAGTAGTTGGATGAGATGGAATGGTCCTGCTGCTGGCTTCCCCTTTCAAGCTCCATGCTTTTGGGACCTTGACTTGAAGATCCATTCTCCATATGCTGGGTCTCCATCTCCTTGTCCCTGCCATGGTGGAAGTCTCTGAGCTCATCCTCTCTGCAGAAATGATGCTGATTCATCTGCTTGCTTCTTTGGTCCACATCTTTCTCATGGTCAAAGAGTTCCTGAGGTGAAAGCTGTGGTGGGGGTGTGCATCTTGAGGTAGCTGATCCGTTGATGTTGCTTTTGGTTATATTATTATTATTATTGTTGTGATGTTGATGGTGGAAGTTGATCATTTCCTGAGAAAGCCGAAGCTTGGTATGAGGTAGTAAATGGCTATCACTGTTGTGAGACTGGTGGGCTTGAGGTAGATGTCTGCTTCCAACAGTCATATTCTGAAGACCATCCAGTGGTTTTGGCATGGCTTTGAAGTTAGCGAATGAAGAAACTGAGCCAGACTGATTGTGAGGTAGATCCATACTGTCTGTCTGAAAACAAGTCAAAAAGAAGATCAGATGGGGGGAAAAGAAGAAGAATTTTGTTTAAGTAAACAGTAAAATAGTCTCGACTCCCTGTATACCTTCTCAACTTACGAAAATCTGCACTTGCGACCACAAAACAAATTTTTTTTGTTTTATTAAATAAAGAAAGATAACTCTATTGCTACGGTCAAAAAGGTCCCGGAACTGATGCAACAAAGTGCATATTGTGTATTTTTCACATTATGTACTTTTGGAGACCGCGTTAGCACAGTCGATAGGAGACTGCTTTCAAATCCAGCTGTGACTTGCTGCAGCCCACGGTCGGTGTTCGAAACCGGGTGGTCCCTGGGGTTCACCCAGCCTCTAGGTAATGGGTACCAGAGTTATCACTCTGGGGTAAATGGAGGAACAGTGTGCAATGAGGCTGGTTCACATCTCCTGGCTTTACATTTTTTATGTACTTTTACACATTTAGATTGCATTTTTGTGTTTTAAGTACATTTAGACCTGTTAGAATGGAACTCAATCATGAGTCAAGAAGACCTTGTATTTACCACCTTTTAGAGGGTAAACAGAACAAGCAGTCCTGAGTATCCTGAGCCTAAGTATTTCAGGACCAATGGCTAGTGCAGTCACCACAAACTGGGTAGGTTAGGATTTTTACTTTTGTTTCTAACAGAAACAATTTCTACTACTTTACAGAGTATATTCTTCTTCTGCATTCATCCAAAGATGTAATGGCATTGTGCCCATTTACAGCACCGCTGCAATATTTGCGCCTTTCTGCCAACACATCTGACTTCTGTAGGCATTCGTTAACCGGATTAGCCTTCCCAGTCCTGACAGAGTATTAAAGCAAAGATCCCCTGAAGGAGAGTCTGACACAGAAGCAGCCACCAAGATACCACCTCTAGACAAAAGATAGCAGGAAGCAAAGTAAACAGATGTTAGATGACAAGCTACATGGAAAATCCTGGTTGTCTTGTGGACTTTGATTTTGTTAGGGTTTTTTTGGGGGGGGTGGGGGGTGGAGAGACGTTATGAGAAGAATCGAACTAGAGAAATTTGTAACGAACTGGCAAGATTAAAGGAAAAAGAGCAAGGGGAAGGCAAAGAGATAATTATTTGGATAGCTTGACCATACTGATGGGATGAGACAAAAACACTGACCTTATCCATGATTCTAATGATCGTCCCTGATGGCAAAACATGACAGCCAACGCTTATTGTCATGGCACATGATGATGATAATATATAATCATCATATCCCATAATAAAATTTTATAACAAGATAAAAAACAAAATTACTGACAAGCAAACAAATGCTAGAATTTACCTTAGTGGCATTGGAATAGTGGCTGATCAAAAGTGTTGAAGATGACTGAATCATATTTGCTGAGACTACTGGCATAGTGGTCAGCGTGTTGGACCTTACTGGTGAGTGCATGGCCTCGTGGTTGTGTGGGGATTCACGATTATGTGCCTTCTTCTCGTGTCCATTATCTGTATCACTTGGGGTGGAGGGCGGAGTCACCTGGAGGAGATCAGAAGAGTTTGAGTCCCCATTCCATTATAAATATTGATTCCTACATTCAAGAAATTGTTCATCTTAATGTTTATTTTAATAATAGAAAATTGACCAGATCTGTAGAAAACTAAATAAATAAGAAAACAGAATGAAGAATCAAAGCCTAATGAAGCTGAGATTCTTCTTTTTTTTCTACGGCACCCACAAAAGGCGGTTAGCACATTATGATGTGATTTGCAGCTAGGCTGTGATATTTGCTCCTTTCCGCGAAACACATCTGATTTCAGCAGTCTTAATTAGTAATCTTTTTACATGTTTCTTAAGCTTCTTCTTCGCATTTACCGACTGTAAACTCCGGCGGAAAGTTCTAGTTGTTCATCCAACTGGAATTTAGACTTGTTGCAGAACCTGAGTGTTACCCACACATTCGTTTTACAGATCTGACTTATCTGAACAGACTGTTGGTTCCTTGTGTCTCAGGCAGATGTACTCAGACTTCAAAGGAAACCCCCAATTAGTAGACTCTTATGACATGCTTGTTTGGGAGGCAGTGGGTCTATTCTTAGTTCCCCCACAATGGGGCCATGGAACCCACACAGGAAGTTTGTTATGCAGGAGGGGGTCAATTTTTTTTCCAACACAGTAAAGTCCATTAAAACACACTAATAAAACTGGGTGCTTTATTAATATCCCACCCCAAACAGGGAAAATTTGCAGGTCACAGGACAGTCTAATATTTCAGGGGGTGGTAGATAGGCTGCATGCAGTCGTGGGACCTAGGCTGCAATCTCTCATGAGACATAGGTGGGTTGGGGTTAGGACCAGTTCTAGATGTTTTGGGATCGTTAAAAGCATCAGAAAGCAGGGAAACCCTGTCTTACCACCCTCTAAAATGTTGAACTGTCCTGTGACATTATCTGGGGTAGGATATTAATAAAGATCCTAAATGTGAGATTCAAAGTCACCAGGGGAAAAAAACAGAATAGTTATAAAAATAAAAAATGTGCATGCATAGACCCCCCAAAAAAAAAAAAATTCTTTTATCTATAAAATATAAATCAATTTGATAAGAAAGACAAATCTGGCAGAAGAATAATATTTCCACAACTGGACAAAAACAGCAGTAGTTGTGTAATAAATACATCTGCAAAGTAGAAGAGAAGACAGGCATGCTAAACTTGGGATACAACCCCTACAGCTGTGAACACTTGTATGTTAGGATTGTGAAACTTTCCAACCCTTAACAGCTGATGACTGAGAAACATACAACACTGCATCATTCTTAGACTTATTGGAGTCCTGACCTAATTTCCTAACTCTGCATATGAATACTGGAGTCCTGACCTAATTTCTTACCTCTGCATATGGATACTGGAGTCCTGACCTAATTTCTTACCTCTGCATATAGATACTAGAGTCCTGGCCTAATTTCTTACCTCTGCATATAGATACTACAGTCCTGACCTAATTTCTTACCTCTGCTTATAGATACTAGAGTCCTGACCTAATTTCTTACCTATGCATATGGATACTCCTAAACACAATGATTACTCCTAGCTACAATGATTACTCCTAGCGAACAGCAAATATTCTAACATTAAATGGGATGAATTCAAGAATGGCTATGAGGTAAGAGAAATATCTGAACAACTGCTTGTATCAACTGTTATATGCACAAGAAAGTTTGAAGTTTGAACAACAGATCAACATCCAGTCTGTCCGAAGAAGCTCAGCGCAGTGCACAGGCTCTGTCGGCGAGGATCCTGAAATACTTTGGGTAGATTTTTAACTCTAAATTTTGCCCGGGCAGCGCCGTTAGACTACTCTTTTCAATTTCCAACTGCCAAGGGATTTTTTACTTGCGCAACAATGCACACGGCGTCTGATCTCACTACCCAGAGATCAGGGGGAATTACTAGAAGTCCAAGTCCATGTGAAAAAATCCCAGCCCTTAACGGGGATTGAACTCGGAACCTCAAGCACTCAAGGCGGACACCATGCCTCGAGACCATGCAGCCCTAGCAAACAGCAAATATTCTAACATTAAATAGAATGAATTCAAGAATGGCTATGAAATAAGATAATTATTTGGACAACTGCCTTTATTAACTGTTATATGAACAAGAAAAAGGCAAGATACTGTGAGGAGATTCAGAAACAGAATCACAAAACAGTCAATGAATTGGAAAAGAAATAGACTGAGGAAACAAAGATGTCAAAGAGAAACCCTAGGACCCTCCAATGTTGTTGAGAGAAGCTCGGGTGCTGGGCTGGACTGCATTTATGATATCAGAAGTACGGAACAGCATTCAATAGAAGGAAGGTGTAGACTGTGAGCGCTATGTGTAATTTACCATAAAACTGGATGATGATAACAATGATTACTCCCAGCACACATCATCTCCTAATTCTACTTACCTGCTCCACTGTGAGTGCTATGTGAAATATACGACAAAACTGGATGATGATAATGACGATGATGATTACTCCCAGCACACATCATCTCCTAATTCTACTTACCTGCTCCACTGTGAGTGCTATGTGAAATATAAGACAAAACTGGATGATGATAATGACGATGATGATGATAACAATGATTACTCCCAGCACACATCATCTCCTAATTCTACTTACCTGCTCCACTGTGAGTGCTATGTGAAATATACGACAAAACTGGATGATGATAATGACGATGAGATGATAACAATGATTACTCCCAGCACACATCATCTCCTAATTCTACTTACCTGCTCCACTGTGAGTGGACTTCTGGGTGAGGAACCGAGTTCCTGTGGTTGTGGCCCATCTACTCCCTGAGTGTGATGAAACAACTGAGTGTTTTGACCTTTACTGATGGCAGCCTTCTGCAGATAAGTCTCATAGGTCAAGGCTTGCTGCAGAAGTGCCCTCTGCTGCATGGCAAATGCCTGATAGGCAGCCAGATTAACCTGTTACGGAGGAATTCACAAAATTCAGTAGATTAAATGAATTTAAAAGGGATGAGAAAGCTTTATCGCAGATGAAATGGTTTGGCCATCTGATAAGAATATCCGGGTACTGACTGTTACAAAGAGCCACTCTGAAGACATGTAATGAACAATGATAATGGGGAAGAAACATGCAAAAGATATAACAATGGCATCAAAAACATGAAGAATAGAAATCAAGATCAACTTACAGAACACATTAACAGGAGCACATAGATGATCCTCTCTTCCCAACACTAAAGTGAAATAACTAAAGGGAAGCAAAAACAAAGAATTTGAAGATTGGCTTCCTTAATTTAAGTTTTCAAACTGGCTGTGGGATCAGCTGGAGTAATTCTGTGTACTCAGAATGGTGTTACCAACAGAAGAAAAAATTATTTTGGTTGAACAAGTGTTCCGAAATTACAGCTGACATACACGGATGGTTGTTAAAAGATTTATAGCAAAGATTTCCTGATAAACAACCTCATCATCACATTTCTGTTAGAAATTTACTTAATACTTCATGGGTAATTTCCAACTTCCCCAAAACAGCATTGGATCATAGCAGTAGCGTTGTAACTAACTTGATTACCTTTTAAGAACAGTTTTTGATGACAGTATGTACTTTTTTCTTTTTTGAAATATGTTCTGCATACAAAGTGTAGTCAGGCTTTACCCCCCCCCCCCCCCCCCCCCCCCATAAGATCACACCAAAAGAATTCTGCACAGTGCACAAACTCTCTAGCACTGGTAAAGATATATAGATATCACATGCAGTACAAAAGATTCTTTTGTTGGTGGGGTTTTTTTTTCATTTTACATTTAGCCTGCTAATAGTAGTTTGTTTGATCTGCTCTTTGCAACCTCCAACTGCACAGAAGTTCTCCAGGTTATCCATTCTTATCTGAGAAGGCTAGATGTCCAGTCCACTACCTTAGGATCAGAGGAAGTATTTCACACAGTTCTTATTTTAAATTAAAAATTCACACACAAGTCTATAATATGAATCTGGTCTGCATAAGCCAATAAGCCAGAGTGGAAAATGTAGCATCTAGGTCATTCTGCAACAGAGTATCTGGCACCTGAAGGACTTCACTGAGTTTGTCAAGAAACATCTTCACTGCACACATGGGCACCTTTCTAAATAACCCAGTCTTTCTCCATAGACCACAACAAGAGAATGCCAAAACACAAACTCTACAGCACTGCTGTGAATCTCAATCGGTATGTACAAATTCACACATCTAAATCAGCAGTCTCCAACCTGGGGGAGGGTGTAGGGGGCGCCCTTCTTAAAGGGTGTGAGAAAGTTTTAAGGAAAAGGGAGGGGGATTGTCAAGCAATTTTGAAACTGAATTGATTTGTACTTGTAATCTGGATTTTCAGCTTTAATAGTCATGAAAACAAAGCAGCATTGCCAGCCTGATGTGGAGCATGATCTCCACTGTGCCTTGTCCAACACCACAACAGCACATGTCATCTCAAGACAAAACAGTGTCGACCATCATACTGATATGTCGACACTAAATTACCAGTTGTTGGTGATATTTTCTTCCGTAATTTTACATTCTAATTTATGTCTATGTTTTCTTCCCCTCCAAGTTCTTGTTAACACTGCTTGGATTTTTCATTTTTCCTCTTTTTAATCACATTATGTTATGTTGGTGTGGGGGCGTATGAGCGGTATTGCCATATACTTAAGGGAGGTGCTACCAGAAAACGGTTGGAGACCACTTATCTAAATATTGTTTCTCAGAGTATATTTTCTAATTTTAAAATTTTAATTCACCAAACTCTACGCCATACAGGTTCACAGAGTATGAAAGTTACATCTCCTGGTATTTTTAGATGTAAAAAAAAAAAAAAAAAAGTGCAATGAGGCAGCAATAAATTAAGACTTAGAGAAGACAAAATTAATCAAGTCACTAAGACCACACAACTTACCTGACTGGCCTGTCTGCCAGCTGGTTTGTAGCCATAAATTTTCCCTCTCATGTGAACATTCCTTTCATGTCGCCGCAGGTCGTTAGACTGAGTGAAGCATCTGTGACATATCTTACACTTATAGGGACGTTCACCTGTATGAACTCGTTCATGAACCTGCAGGAAACAGGTGTAAGGTTCAGGAAGCTGTCACACACAATTCAAGGTGAATTTATGGCTTACATCTAGGCTACAATATCTGCACCTGCAATTGTTATTTCTTATTCTTTTTTTGTCTCACTGAAACCAGGTCGTCGCTCAGTGTCATGATTTTCTGTATTTGTCTTGTGCTTCTCTAGTGGCTAGAGGGTACCCATGGCAAAGTGGTCACCCCGTTTGCCTCATGCTCTGTAAGTCATGGGTTCATTTCACAGTTGCGCCCTTCAGTTCACGGGGGGCAATTTTTTATGGAGATCCCTGGGAATCATCGCACCGAGATACGGAGTTCATGCTCTGTATGACGCTCTCAGCAAACAGCTAACCATTCAGCAGAGAGAGTGAAATCGCACTGATTGACACATTTGGATTTGGAGATGTATTTGATGCAATTGTAGATGCACCGAACGGGTTGATGATATTCAACCACTCATCGAAAAATGGTTTTAATCATTCAAAATTACATGATCCCAAAAGGTTGATAATTGTTACTGGCTGAACAAATTGTAATCCATCTAGGTACCAGTTCTCTTCCTTTCGGAGCACATGTTCAAAACACTTTTTCCAGAAATGAATGTCTATTTTTGAGAGGGACTCACGTGTCAGAGCTTCAACATCACACATTTTAAATGTATTGATTGTTTCGGAAACTTTTCTTTTGGCTTTAGCCCAAACATGCTCTATTGGGATGAGGTGTGAATGATATGCAGGGAGTGGCACAGAAGTGTGGCCATATTCATTGATGATTTTGTCAATGTGATACACCTTTGTCTTATTTGTTTTCCTCACAAGCTGCAACAATTCTGCCTTCAAATATGTGTCATCAAAGTAGACTTTTTCCTTAGCAAGCCATGTCTTAATTCGATCTTTTGTATTTGATGTCATTGGTACTTTGTCTTCCTCTATAGGCAGAATTCTCCATTACTAGATATGATGGTCAGTCCAGAACTGGAAGAAGATCATTCTCCATCCAGTTGCTGAAAATGTGTCCATTCATTTCAGTGTGGTAGTCGTTTTTCAGTACTTTTTGACTGGATAATAAGTCCAGCTTCATGGATAAGGCTTTTGTCACTTCTTTCTGCATAAGTGAGTATAATGCGCTGGCCTTTGCAGATTGGAAATTTTTTTTTTCTGCCCACCGCTTATTGACTGCCATTCTTTAGCATAGGTATGGTGAGCATGAACCAAGGATTCATCCAAATATACAATATCACGGGTATTTGCTTTCACAAGCAATCAAATGTGGCTTTTCACAAATCATATTCCTTCCACCTAAAGTTTTCCTGAAAGTAAACCCAGCAGCTCTTACAATTTTGCACAGACTACTTTTAGAAATGTCAATTCCTCGTTGTGATTTCAATGTTCATTTCAGTTTTCTGAGAGTAACATTTTTAAGATCTCACGTCTACTGACATCTACATCAAAGTCGTCAACTTTAATTTTCCTTCCTTGGTTGACATGAGCGTACTCTGTTTCCTGTCTAATCCAACGATTAAATAATGCTCTATCTAGACCAAGCGCCAATCGTGTTCATTTCTCTGAATATCACAATATAAATGACCCGTCTTAGATTCCCTGAGGAAGTGCTGGAACAGTAAAACGGTAACCTTCTGCATTGTTATAAATTTGCATCTCAAATTGATTTGAAGTTAATATCTATGTCAGCTGTTATAAGCTAGCTATAGGACATAATAAATGAACACTAATTTGTGGATGCGCCTTTGACCAAACAACCTTGACCGACATTTTATTATGCTTCCAGCCACTAAAAGTGCGTTTGCACGAGAAAATCATGAAGCTGCGTAGGTTTCCTTGACCCCCTGTTTAACCAGTCATAATGTGCATAAATTTCTGAACTAATGAGAGTAAACGTTCCAAAAGTCTACCAAGATGGTTTCATGATAAAAATATATATTGTAAAGAAGAAGAAAAAAAAAATATGATATTCTTCTTTAGTAAAAACAAATATTTCCTTAATGTCATGGACTGCCTGTTATATCACAATGATTTTTTGCATGCAGCCTTACAAGGCTGCATGCAAAAAATCATTGTGATATAACAGGCAGTTTTTGAGAAAATGGCTTGTATGTGTGTTTATCTATTGTTGAACAAACTAAAGCAACTGTGCTACTGTAACATCCTCTAGCTCACAGATATTGACTTTCCTCAGCTAAAGGTGATCCTATGGTAAATATTTCAGTAAAATTCTGAGGCAGTAACTTCCTTAAGTGTGTGGCAGTAACTTCAGTAAAAATAAGGCAGTAGCCTTAGTAAATGTTTGAGGAAGTAACTTCAGTAAAAGTGTGAGGTAGCAACTTCAGTAAAAGTGTGAGATAGTAACTTTAGTGAATTTAAGGTAGTAACTTCAGTAATGGGAGTCGCCGTGGCCGAGCGGCTAGACGCTCGTCACGGATCGGAAGGTCGTGGGTTCGCTCCCTGGCGGAGACGGACTTTGCAGTTTCATGATTTTCTCGTGCAAACGCACTTTTAGTGACTGGAAGCCGAAATAAAATGTCGGTCAAGGTTGTTTGGTCAAAGGCGCATCCACAAATTAGTGTTCATTTATTATGTCCTATAGCTAGCTTATAACAGCTGACATAGATATTAACTTCAAATCAATTTGAGATGCAAATTTATAACTATGCAGAAGGTTACCGTTTTACTGTTCCAGCACTTCCTCAGGAAATCTAAGATAAGCCATTTATACTGTGATATTTATTACCCAGAGAAACGAACACGATTGGCGCTTGGTCTAGAGAGAGCATTATTTAATCGTACATAAGTAAAAGTGTGAGGTAGTAACTTCAGTTCAAAGTGTGAAAAAGGAGATGGAGGTAGATAAGAAGAAGTATTCAAGTACAAAAGGTAAAGATCATGTGTGTTTGTTGCAGAAGAAAGCAAAAATTTCTTACAGCTGTTGGAATGACCGAGAAACAAATGGTAAGTTGACTGGCAATGAAAACGTTAAAGCCCATCAAGTGTGTATATATTTTCGACAGACTCTTCCAGTAATAAAAACACAAGAAACTTCTGTACAAAACTGCTTACTTTAAGATTTGATGACCACAAGAAAGATTTGCCACAGGTGTTGCACGTGTAAGGCCTGTCCGCTCTATGCAACTGTTCATGCTTGTGCAAAGTGGCAATTTCTCGAAAGGATCTGTGGCAGACGTCGCACCGATGAGGCCGGGGTCCGTTGGAGGGGTGCAGCTGTTTCAGACAAGTCTCTTCCATGGCTGAAATGACAAATGGTAGGCATTTTAAAGTGAAATAAACCATCATTATGTAACCGTGCTGGGAGCCTCAGAAATGTAGTGGCTAGACACCTGCCTGCCGGCCCTAAGGTCTAGGGTTTAAATCCACATCCTGGCAGGTTTCTTCAGACTCGAATTTAGCACTCTGGTCGACCTAGCCTAAAATGGGTATCTTTTTATACCGCAAGTCATTATCATCATCATGTAGCAGGTCCTTTGCAGAACGTTGCTCTCATCCCGGTCTGCCTGAAAGAAACTCGATCTCTTACCAGCTTTTCGGCCTCATGTTCTTTCATACTCAAGCAGTCACTTATATCCTGTGCCCCTCTTCGTGTCGGTCGGCTCCTGTCCCCCCTTCCTGGTACCATGACTTCTGCAATAAATTTTTTCCAATCCATCGTGGCGCTTGATATGACCAAAATATTTTAGCTTCTGAGACAGAATGCTGTTTATTAGCCAATCTTCCTTGATTTTCAGAGCTTTCCTGATGTCAGTATTTCTCCTCTTCTTTATCCAAGTTAATCTGAGAATCTTTCAATAGCATAACAGCTCAAAAGCTCCTATTCTCTTTCTTAAGGACTGAGAGACAGTCCACGACTCACATCCATATGTTGCTACTCGGAAGATGCATGCTCTAAAAATTCTAATTTTGAATTCGTTGCTGGTGCTTAACCTTTTCAAAAATGACCTTGGCTCCCAGGTCAACCCATCCTTGAGTGGGTACCTGGTGCAGTCCCGGGAAGTAGAGTCGGCCGGCGTGATGCTGACCACATCACCCATCTTGTGCCGTTTGGTCTATAAAAATGTAGGTCTAGCCCTATATGCCCTATACGTCTAAAGGCGTGGAAAAGGGTCATTTAATTACTTTACCTTTACTTACTTTACTTTACTTTATTTACTTTACTTACTTTACTTGACTTACTTTACTTGACTTACTTTACTTGACTTACTTTACTTGACTTACTTTACTTGACTTACTTTACTTTACTTACTTTACTTTAATTACTTTACTTTACTTACTTTACTTACTTACTTACTTAACCATAATAGACTTTTAATGCTGCTTAATATACCGCAAGTATGAAAACAAAACAAAAAAACTAGATGTATGTTGACATATCTTTTTTATTTTTTTTTAAATATATATATATTACAATGACATGATTATTAACAGGTTGTATGTCAAATTTCAACAAATTGCACTGACCGTTTGCAGTTAGGCACCACTTGTCGAACGGACTATACTAAATCATAAAATAATTACGCTATTCTTGTTGTAACACGCAGATGTATCTAGTTTACATAATTCACACTTTCAAATTCCAAAACATTTTGCTAACCTCTCCGCTTCCAACTCATTATGCAGGATATGCTTTCATCCAATCCGCGTCGAGGCCTTTGGGAATTTGTTCATAATTGGTTACATTTTGCGGCTTACGTTTCATAAACGAAAACAGTGGCCAGCTTCACATCATCCCTCCTTTACTGCCTCTTACGACATGCATGGTGAGTAACGGTGTCAGTATCCTCTGTTTTCTCTATGGCTCTCGGTAAAAACGCCACAAGATTCCACGTAATCAGCACATTAATCTCGTTTTTAAACAAATCGGGTCTCATGTGGTTCATTAATGTTAGGGGGCTTCTCTAGAGTGGAAATAGAAGATAGTTTTTTCCCAAACCCACCTTGCCTGTTTTTTAAGCCTTTGCGCTTTTACGAGACAATTTTACATTCAGTAGTTTGCCACTGCCTCAGAACGGACGATGGTTATACTGTTAAGATACAATAACATGCTGTCAACCCGTCTGCAGATAACTAAACGCGCGGAATTATGAAACTGCGTTCAATACCTCTAAGCCACAGACCAACGTTGAATTTAATTGGTTGTTAAGACGCGAGAAGCAATCCTATCAGTTGTTTGTATGGAAGAAGCAATTATAATTATATTAGTTGTTTCCATTAGTTGCATTTCCATAAGTTGTGAGGGGGGGGGGGGGGGAATTCCATTATTTATATGGCAGAAGCCGTTTTTGATAACGTATGTAGCACAATACGTTAGATTTGGAGCATGGGGGGGGGGGGGCTACTTTAACACATACAGACAAATCAACAAGTGTACTTAGTCTCGAAATACTATTCAAGAGAGGCAACTGAAAGCAGGGAAATGTGTGTGAGAGAGAGAGAGAGAGAGAGAGAGAGAGAGAGAGAGAGAGAGAGAGAGAGACAGACAGACAGACAGACAGACAGAGAGACAGAGAGAGAGAGAGAGAGAGAGAGAGAGAGAGAGAGAGAGAGAGAGAGAGTGAGAACGGACACTATCGTTGATGTCTGCTTCAGACAGGCCACCTGGATATGGATGAGGACAAGGGGGAGGAGAAGAAGGAGGAGAAGAAGAAGAAGGAGGAGGAGGAGAGAGAAAAAGCAGAAGGAAGAGTAAGAAAAAGAAGAGGAGGAGGAAGAAGAAGGCGACGACTAGGAGGGGTAGAGGAAGAGGATGAAGAAAAAGAACAAGAAGAAGAAGGAGAAGAAGAAGTTATGTTCTCACCTTCTCTAAACTTAACGCCCTCTCTATACTTGACGCCTTCTCTAAACTTAACGCCCTCTCTAAACTTAACGCAACAACTAAAACTCTACGTGCAGCTGACTGGTACGCTACCTATACACACATTTTTTTCTTCTTCTTAAACTAAAACACTCAAACCAGTGACACATCAGATATAAAAACAAAATGTATTTGAATAATGGTTCCACCAGCTATCCGACTGTTCCTACCTTCCATTCAGTACAGTCAAATGTACTTCCTTCCGATCACCTTCAAACATATCGCAACAGAACAAGCGAAGTCTGTCCGCCTTACCCACTCCGGTTTCAGTTTTAGTAGAATCCAATTCCCGTTCACCAAGCGCAGTATTTATTATTCCCCACCATCCAATCTAATCCAAGTTGGACTTCTCGAAAAGAAACGAGTCGGGAGAAAAAAAACACTAGAAAAGAAACCAACTGTTGGAGAAACCAACCTCACCGAGACTTTCGAATGAAAGGATATCACTCGGGGGAATATTATTTATTAAAATTACCTACCAAAACAAGCGGCAGAAGTAGGTTAGTGGGTCGTAATACAATGCTAACTGTTATCATGAAAACAGAGTCGACGATCCACGGAGCCACCAACCAGCACGGTAAAGAGAGGAGTGGAACATGACTACAGGAATGTACCAGAATCATCGGCAAAATATGCGATGATTACAATAACAAAATCCCCCTTCCTGGCAACAAGACGACGAGCTGCTGACAGTAAAGTATCTATGACACAAACAGGGCAAATCGGGCAGGTGGGGTGGGTTTTTTTTTTTTTTATCGTCCCTTTAAGATTGCAGCAAGATCAACATCATGTGACTCAAAGAGCCACTTTTCGGAAGCGAATCTAACTCCCTGATATCCCGTTTTTTTTATTAGGGTACTCTGAGGTTAACGAGGTCACAGTGGACTTGAGTGGGTATGGACGAGACAACTGTGCGTTCATTTATAAAGCGTGATGAAGGTATCAATTTAGTGAAGGCTCTTCCCTCTCCCCTCCTCTCCCCCCCCCCTTCCCCCCTTTCCTTCCATGCCCAGAAACAATCTTCCAGTGAAAAAAATGGGCCACAGAAAACCTGAGGGAGCGTTCAAGCCTTGTTTAACTACGTAGTAATAGCAGTATTATTACTGCACATTTGAACAAGTTCCTTTGAAGCCCCTGCCCCTATAAAACTATTTGGGGCAACAAGAGGTTTAAGCCTTGTTTAACTGCGCAATAATAATTGTATGATTATTATTGCAATTAAACTATTTCATTTGAGGCCCTGGCCTATACAATTATTGGGGGCCCCCTGAAGAGGCTTAAGCTTTGTTTAATTGCGCAATAATAATAAAAATGTGTTTAATTATGTGCTGGATGGCAAATGAAAAAATTAATTTTGAAGATATATGAAAAGTATAAACGTGGTAGTGGAAACGGAGTGGGGCTGCCCCTACACATTTTTTTGAGGTAGTGCCATCAACTGGAAAATGGGGGCGGGCGGGGTGTATCTTTCCATCATCTGCACCCAGAGAAACATGACAACTTTAGCGCTAACGCACACTTGTTCAAAGCCGTCACTAGTGAAGATTTGTCAAAGTTTTGTGTAACGTGTGAACTTTTTCACAGACTGCCAACTACGGACACTTGTTCAAAGCCGTCACTAGTGAAGATTTGTCAGAGTTTTGTGTAACGTGTGAACTTTTTCACAGACTGCCAACTACGGACACTTGTTCAAAGCGGTCACTAGTGAACATTTATTGATTTACACAAGACTAATAGGAATAAAGCCAGTCTTGCAGGTCATCAAAGAACAACAAATGAGGTGGTCTGGACACCTAAGAAAAATGCCCGGGTACTATTTACCACAGCGAGCCACACTGAAACGTTACAACGAATAGAGTGAATAGACCTCGGAAAATATGGAGTGATAGCACTTAGAACAGCTTTATAGAAACGAACATCAATCAGTCTTAAAAGTTCTATTGACAGAGCTCATAAACGAATTTTACAACATGGCGCGACAATATGAGCTGCGGATTTCATTTGGAATATTCCTCAACTGTGACCAACGGGGTGTTGTGAACTGTGGATTAAGAAAATGGCGAGTGGCCTTTTGCCACAGAACTAGTGGTGCCTTATGTTATTAAAATTATTCGCGTGTGCAACTGCTGATCTGTTTGTGGCTGCTGCTTCCATCGATGACGAAGTGCTGCGTCGATGATGAAATGCATTTCTTATGTCAGATTGTTTGTGTCAGCACTTCTGATGGCTGTCATATGCTTCTTATGAGTGTGTATGCTAGTGGATACGCTGAGACGACAGTCTGTGTCAATGTTCCCACTAGGGACAGTGATGGACACTCTGTGTGTTTTTCGTTGGCACAGGAGCGTATCAAATATGGGTGACCCGTTTGCTGTAAAGCTAAAACTAAGACTGCCACTTTTAGAGAGAATTTCTATAAATGCATAAAAAGAGTCTCTTTGTCCCCTTGCAACATTATTGGGGCGGGGGAGGCAGCCCCTTCAAAAAATACGGGAGCCCAATGGACTTAAGACACCAGGTCCCGGCGCGTATGCATCTTCTTCTTCTTCTTCTTCTTCTTCTTCTTCTTCTTCTTCTTCTTCTTCTTCTTCTTCTTCGGCATTCTGAGCCTTTAAGTTTCACTGCTACAGATTTCACCCGCATTCACTCATCTCTCTGGTTGGCCTTCTCTTTCCAGTTGGTGATACCAAATGTTTGCAGGTTGGTCTGGACGTTATCTACTCATGGTTTTCTTGGTCTGCCTCGTGGTCAAAGACCATTTAGCTCCCTTGTGTATAGTTTTTACCTCTCTGTCATTTGACATTCTCTCAATATGTCGACCGTTTAAATCCATCCAAAATCGAGGCTTAGATATCTGTTTCGTGACGAAATACAGTTTTACAAAGGTGGTGGTGTCGGCACCACGCTTCAACCCCCCAACCTGGAGGATCAGGCGTGTATGCATGTTGGTATTTAAAAAAAAATAACATACATTAAAAAAAAAAATTATAACATACGGTTTTTCCTTTACCAGTATCACAAAATTAATGCAGCAAAAAGAGTCAAAGTTTACGGGATAATAGAGATTAAATCATTCTCTTCACAAAATGCTTGCACAATTTAATATCATGAATGACGAAAGTGTGTGGGTTGTAGTGTTAATAGTTTACCATCAATTATTTTATTTTATTTGTATTAAACAACTGAATCACACTATACGGATACTGGCTTATTCTAAATTAGATTTTGTTCTTCAGGGACGTTGTACTTGCATTACTTTTTTTCAGAAAGAACAAAGAAGTTAAATGTGAGAGTTATTGAATGAAGAGAGAGAGAGAGAGAGAGAGAGAGAGAGAGAGAGAGAGAGAGAGAGAGAGAGAGAGAGAGAGAGAGAGAGAGAGAGAGAGAGAGAGGGGGGGGGCGGGAGAGAGAGTTCACATAAAGACGGGAAAACCGCTAACAAATAAGTGTTGCCGCATTGCATTCCCATTGTCAATCCGAACTCGCCCTTTTCCCCTATACTGCCCTCTCCACTTTCTCTCTCGAACTGTCGCAGGCCTGACAGATAGCTTAATGTTGGAACACTTTCTCTCATGGAACTGTCGCAGGCCTGACATATAGCTGGATGTTGGAACACTTTCTCTCATGGAACTGACAGACAGCTGGATGTTGGAACACTTTCTCTCATGGAACTGACAGACAGCTGGATGTTGGAACACTTTCTCTCATGAAACTGTCGGGGGCCTGACAGACAGCCAGATGTTTGGAACACTTTCTCTCATGAAACTGTCGGAGGCCTGACATATAGTTGGATGTTGGAACACTTTCTATCATGGAACTGTCGCAGGCCTGACAGACAGCTGGATGCTGGAACACTTTCTCTCATGGAACTGACAGACAGCTGGATGTTGGAACACTTTTTCTCAAATAACTGTTGGAGGCCTAACAGACAGCTGGATGTTGGAACACTTTCTCTCATGAAACTGTCGCAGGCCTGAGAGACAGCTGGATGTTGGAAACTGAAAGTCGCAGGCCTGAGAGACAGCTGGATGTTGGAAACTGAAAGTCGCAGGCCCGACAGACAGGTGGATGTTGGAAACTGAAAGTCGCTGGCCCGACAGACAGCTGGATGTTGGAAGGAACTGTCGCAGGCCTGACAGACAGCTGGATGTTGGAAGGAACTGTCGCAGGCCTGAGAGACAGCTGGATATTGGAAACTGAAAGTCGCAGGCCTGAGAGACAGCTGGATGTTGGAAACTGAAAGTCGCAGGCCCGACAGACAGCTGGATGTTGGAAACTGAAAGTCGCAGGCCCGACAGACAGCTGGATGTTGGAAGAAACTGTCGCAGGCCTGACAGACAGCTGGATGTTGGAAGGAACTGTCGCAGGCCTGACAGACAGCCGGATGTTGGAAGGAACTGTCGCAGGCCTGAGAGACAGCTGGATGTTGGAAACTGAAAGTCGCAGGCCTGACAGACAGCCGGATGTTGGAAGGAACTGTCGCAGGCCTGAGAGACAGCTGGATGTTGGAAACTGAAAGTCGCAGGCCCGACAGACAGCTGGATGTTGGAAACTGAAAGTCGCAGGCCCGACAGACAGCTGGATGTTGGAAGGAACTGTCGCAGGCCTGACAGACAACTGGATGTTGGAAGGAACTGTCGCAGGCCTGACAGACAACTGGATGTTGGAAGGAACTGTCGCAGGCTTGACAGACAGCTGGATGTTGGAAACTGAGAGTTTGTGGGGTGGGAGGGTGGGTGAGTCATGACAGGGATGAGTAGATGAAAGAGCGGTGTGAGGCAGTTGGGTAGGTGAGGGAGTTATTCGATGGATTAGAGAGTGGCCTGACTGAAGAATTGGAGGGTGTGTGACTAGATGGATGGACAAACAGATTGACGGATGGATGGGTAAAAAGGTGGGTGAATGATCTGGTGAATGGATTGGTGTGTGAGGGAGCAGAGGAAGTCCAAAAGAAACTCAAAGACAAACGTTCATGAGAGAGTTCAAAAGTGCTGAACTGGATTCCATCTATGATAAAGTAACAATTGCATATGACAGAACGTAACAGGGGAGAAACTAAGTGACCTATGTGGCGTATAACGATAACACGATGATGATGATGACAACGACGACAAATGTAAAAGATATCTAAAACGTGTAACTAAGACAAAACGAAACGAAAGTCACAATACTGTTGTAGAAACACCAGGTACAGTTTCTGGCCGAAAGAGGTATTTAGAATCAGTCACGTGTGTCTGCTATCAAGAAAAGAACGCTTTAAGTTGCAGGGTGGTCAACCTTACCTTAAGGTAGCATTATATATCATAAACAGACAGACAATGTTATGATCGGGACTCATAGAAAGAAGAAGAAAGATAGAGAACACACTTGACAACATAAACAAATTCGGGGGGGGGGGGGGTCGGAATTATAACTTTCTATTTTTATGTTGTGTAATGTGTTCGGATTAACGTGGTTCAAGCTGGATTTAGACTAGGAAGAGGAACCAGAGATCACATCCTCAACATGAGATTAATAATAGAGAAACCTATTCTCGTGTTTTGTGGATTACTCAAAGGCATGTGATTGTGTACATCAGAAACTTTGGGAAATCATAAGGAATATAGGTTTTCCATCACATGTAGTAACCTCATAACAATGCTGTATGTAGACCAACAAGCAGTGGTTAGACAAGATGGTGAGACATCAGACTGGTTTGACATCAGGCAAGCAGTCCATCAGGACTGCGTGCTATCAACGTATTTGTTTAACCTGTACACCGAAAATATATTGAGAAATATCAGAGAGCAATATGATGCCCTAAATATCGGTGGTCATGAAATACCAGAGATCCGATATGCCGATGATACAGTATTACTATCCACATCACAGACTGGTTTAGAAAACCTAATAACATCCACCCAGAGAAATAGTAAAAAATCACAACTTTTATCTTAACATAGCAAAAACAAAGATAATGCATACAGATAAGATAACACTACCACGGAGATAGAGAAATATGTTAATGGGGAAAGATGGAAGGTTGTGGAAAATTTTGAATTTCTTTGGTCACTGATTATCACCAATGGTGTGACAATGAAAGAAATTAAACGACGACAATGAAAGAAATTGACGACTATCAATTGCTCTTCAAAGACGTAAACAACTGAATAAGTTATGGAGTGGGACAGACAGAACTACAAAAATTAGATTTCTAAGAGCATGCGTCTTCCCCATTGCAACATACGCCTGTGTGACCTGGACACCTAATAAACAAGCTGAACAGCGCATAAATGCCTTTGAATACAAATGTTATAGACAGGTTCTAAGAGTTTCGTGGGTAAAGAAAAGAACAAATGCATCCATACTTCAAGAACTTAATACTGAAGACGGTTGGCTATTAAAGACGATAAAACACAGAAAATTGAAATATTTTGGTGCCTTGAAACGTCACGAAAGTTTAGAGAGAACAATAATGAAAGGGTATATGCCTGGGAAGAGGGAAAGGCCAAAGAGAAGATGGGTGCAGGATGTAGCGGCATGCTTCGTGCAGAGTGGCAAGCATTCCTTCAGAGGTCCTGGGTAGTTAGCAACCTTTGGATATTTTCTCCAGGAATGCCCGTGTGTTAGGAAATGAGCTGACAAATACACTGGCCGGCTCTGCACCACCTGGTTGGTGAAATGATGTATGACATGCTAGATAATGTGTGGGCCCTTTGGGACTGAGTGAACAGTGCGGATGCGCAGAAAGATCATTACGGTCTGAAGAGAATGGCGCTGCAAGGATTTACCAGGGGATCTGGCCGACGCTCAACACTCAGGGGAAGGATGAGGCGGATATATAATCAGAGGGTTACTGGTACCATCGGAATTGGAACTCTTTGCTTCCTGCTGAAGATAGGGACGGAGCACTTATGGGGGTTTCCCGAGTGTTGTGATGTCGATTTTTAATTCAAAATTCAACATTCAAACATGCACTATCACATACCTGTTCTGTGTAAGGGGGCCACGTTAGCGCAGTCGATAACGACCGGTGTTCGAAACAGGGCGGTTCCCGGGGTTCACCCAGCCTCTAGGAAATGGGTACCAGAGGTACACTGTAGGGTAAATGAAGGAACGTCGCTGTAGCTACAGAGTTTCGACACAGGCGGACAGTTTCTTATTAGCTGTCCGTACTGGTGGCAGAGTACTTATGGTTTATAACCGTGTGCAATGACGCTGGTTCACATCTCCTGACTTTTAGCTTTTTTTTAAATATACCTGTTCTGTGTGTGCGCGTGTGTGTGTGTGTGTGTGGTTTTTTTTTTTTTTTTAATACGTCCTTGCTGCGCACTTTTCGCAAGCACTCTCAACAGACGATAACGGCCGACAGTCGCCAACCACTAGTCTACGACTGAATACTGCCTTCAAATTATTGTGCATGGCTGGACTGTAATCCTTCTTTCGTCCCTACTTTAATTCGATTACAGGGACCACAGACACAGAGAGAAATCACAGGGAGTGAGATGCAGTGAAAGCCGACGGCGTGGTACAGTTTAATGTCCGCAAAAGCGTGCATGAAGGAACTGCAGACGTGGCAGCGCCCAGAGTTCCGGACCCCGATGACTCTTTTGTCCGCCATGATGTCCACAGTCGTCTCGAACACTGATCATCTTTGATGGATTCCGTGCCCGGGTGGAAATAGTTCGTCTACTACGATATAAACGGCCGCCATACTCTGGCAATCATCATAACAAGACGGTTGTCAACGACGCGGATATTCATGCGCCGTTAATATTAATCTATCCAGCTTTATTACTTCATCTGGGAGTCCGCGTCTGACACCCACACACACACAAATCTTCAACACACACACACACAGAGAGAGAGAGAGAGAGAGAGAGAGAGAGAGAGAAAGAGGGGGGGGGAGGGAGAGAGAGACGTCAAGAAGAAGGACAATGCGAAAGAAAGCGGAAGGGGAGTGGGATTGCAGAGAATAAGAGAGTTAATGTGAGAGCGATGGAGAGATGAGGACACACATAATCAAGTTGTCCAACAAGCGAAATCACGGCACTCGATAAGCGCTCCGACCCCATCTTCAGCAGAAAGCGTAGAGTTCGACTTCCGACGCCACCAGTCGGATTGTATATCTGTCTCGCCTCTTGCTTGAGTGTTTTATATGTCCCCTCGCCGTACCGCTGGTCAAATGTCCCGGTTTTTAGATGCCCCTTGGCAGTACCGATGGTCAAATAGCTAGTTTTTTTTTTCAGACGTCCCCACGTCTAAGCTAGTCAAATTTTTTTAGATGTCCCCAGGCCGTATGCATTTTCTTCTTTTTCTGGTACATCAAAACAAACGGCATTAAATGTCCCATTTTATTAAAATCTAGGGCTAAGTTAACAGAACATACTCTTATGTAGTTATATCCGTAGATCTTAATAGATTTCATAGGTTTAGATACTTTAAATGCCTGAAATGTGTTGATGAGAACTGTTGAATAAATTTTTGTTTCGTTTCCCGGGTGGCTTGGGTGACTGTTTTTTTTTTTTTTTTACGTTTCAGCTATAACATTTATCAATTGGTCTTCCCCTCGCCCCCACCCCTACCCCCCCCCCCCCTTTTTTTTAAAAATAGATATTCTGTGCTGTTTAAAAAAAAAGTATTTCATGCAGTTTGGTTTGCTGCATTTTCACTAGATAGCTGGAGAATGTTATTCTTTGTTTGTCAATATAATCCTGACATGGTCTTATTCGAATGTTCTCTCTAATGCTGGTATTCAGTTACTTTCTATTATTGTACTACATTCTATTGCCTGTCTTCGCCTGGGATAGTGAAAGAAAGCCTTATTCTCCCGTGCTCTACCTCATCTTGGTTTCCACCGCTGCCCTCTATGTCGGCCAGGTGGAAATAGGTGTCTAAAACTCCATAGTTAAAAACCTGTATTCTACTTTATCTTTGTCTCCACCGCTGCCGTATCTTTAGTCATTGCCCTTACTGCGGCCCAGATATCCTGTGTACCATACAGCTTTTGGCAGCCGCCGTGGTGCAGTGGCAAGACGCTCGCCTGCGTATCGAATTGTTGTGGGTTCGTCGCGCCCTGGGGGTAACGAATTTTTTTTCTCCAAAAATTACTGGTTCCCAAGTCGACCCAGCCTTGAATGGGCACTAGGTGCAATCCTGGGAAGCAAATGCAGCCGGCGTGATGCTGACCTCATCACCCTCTAAGTGCCGATTGGTCTTTAAACTATAAGTCTAGCCCTAAATGCCCAAAAAAAAAAAAAAAACATGAAAGCGTTGAAATGGACCTCTCTTACAATGAGAACAGGCCATACTATTTTCCTCTTAGCAGCATGGAGTTTTCAGTGCTGGAGTACATGCTCTGTATGTTGATGAAATCTGTTGTACCCTATCCTTAGTCTCAATATGATACACTGTTGTTCTATCGAGAAGCGACGAAGCCAGTCTTGTGGAAAACTGTCGGTGAAATGCTTACTATTAAGACTAAGCACACAATGGCTAAGGAAGCCGCCGTGGTGTAGCGGCTAGATGCTCGCCTGCGGATCGGAAGGTCGTGGGCTCGGGTCCTGACGGGGGCCGGACTTTTTTTCAAAAATGACTTTGGTTCACAGGTCGACCCAGCCTGGAGTGGGTACCTTGTACAGTCCTGGGGCAAAGGCTGACCACATCACCCACCAAATGCCGTTTGGTCAATAAAATATAGGTCTAGCCCTATATACCCACTACGCCTGAAAGGCAAGGAAAGGGGTCCTTTACTTTACTTACACTATGGCTCAGAAAAACAACCTGCACTGTATTATCAGTCTAACTTTAGGGCATGCACTTACCTCTATTAGTGCGGGGTAAGACGGGGAGGGGCGGGGTAAAACAGGGGGAGGCGCGGGGTAAGACGGGGGGAGGAGAGGCGGGGTAAGATGGGGAAGGGGCGGAGGTGGTCATGAATCTAAGGATTTTTGCCCCTTACATGGGGGGGGGTGGGGGGGGGGGAGCCGTTTAAGGAGGAGGGTCTTACCCGGGCATCATCCCGCGTGTCAGCCATTCGCTCCTTCTGAAAGTTCCACTACTCCACACACACACTCACATTCACTAACCCCCCCCCCCCCCACACACACACACACACACACACACCACACCAACTCCCCCCCCCCCCCCACACACACACACACACACACATAACCGCAAGAACGTGCACACACAGATACACACACACAGACATCAGAACAAAGGTTTTAAATATAGGGCGCACGCCCTATAGAAAGGGGCGCATAGAAGATTCAAGGGGCGTCAAATAATTTTTTAATTATGTTAATTTGTACTTGTAATAATGAGACCCACTAACATTGTTTTCTTCAATTTCCTTATAAATTGAAATTAAGTCATTAAAAAAAAAAAAAAACAGTGTGAACCAATCACTACGATATGCGGGCATTTAAGTTTCCGGCGGTTGGTGACTAAAGTAGGAACCGGAAGAGTAGTATATGAAACAACCTTCTTGCCAACCCTGTGTTATCAATGCCTGAGAAAGGACAAAAACAGAAAAAGAGAAAAGAAAAATTACAACGGCAACGCGACTCCTGCGAAGGGCTGTCAGTGTAAAAAGAAGAGAGAAGATCAGAAACGATGAAATACGAAGGAAAATGGGTGTAGCAGCAGCTCAGGGTCTCATTAGAAGACAATAGGTGAAATGGTTTGGCCATTTACGGCGGATGTCAGCAGACAGTATACCAGAGCAAGAAATAATGTACAGACCAGATGGGGAGCGAAGAAGAGACCAACAATGCAAGCGATGGGCAGAAGGAATAACAGAGTTCCTGGGAGTTCCCATTTATGAAGCACATAAACGGGCGCTGTCCCGTAAATTTTACTTCACCTGGACAACGCAAGGTACCAGAGGACTGAGATACGATGAGACGATGAGATGGTGATTGTTTTCTTTTATTCTGACTTTGATTTATGTGGTTGTTTTTGTTCCCTCAAGGTTTTGTTAACAGCCCGAATGCCCCCAACCCATTACCAATTTTAATCACATTTTTTTTTAAAGTTGGGTTAGAGGCATGTGGGTTTTGCTATATATTCAAGGGAGCACAGCCTGAGAAAGGCTGAAAACCACTGCAACAAAAGGCAACCAGCAATAAAATAATTCAAAGCTGTCCGAGGTTGATCACGATTTCCATTAGCAGTTGGCTCAGCTTAGCCAAAAGTAGCACTGATTGCAGGAAATAACGATCCCAAGCGCAAGAACACAATTGACATGCGCTGTGCGTGCGTACATGCGCGCGCGTCTGTGCGCGAATGCGCTGAGTTTACCAAAAAAACAGCAATAACGATGGACTCGCATTTGCAGACGGTGAGAAGAGACATAAAATGGGGGAGGGAATAAAAAAAATAAATGGAGATTTAAATGCGTCTGCCTTAGGACGGGGCACTTGATGATAATTGAACGTTGTCGGCGTCACAAAACTGCCTCGTAAGCGAACATGGCAGAAACGACGAGCAGAAGAAAACCAGGTCAAGGTTCCGCAACCTCCAGGGGTGGGGGTGGGGGCCCAGGCGGGCGGGGGATTAAAGAAACCAGGTCAGGTTTTTTTCCCTGCTCCCATTTATTCTTTCTTCTTTTGACCCCATTAGGCGGCATATTATTATGATCACAGGTTGCTTGTTTCTGGAGCGCTCCGGGGTCTGCCTGTCTACAAGAGTTTCTCTACAGATTTAGCATTAAGAAAAGACAAGGCAGAATTGGTGAGGAGATGGGGTAAAAGTGGACAGAGGATGAAATAGTGAATGAAGCACACACACACACACACATACAGAGAGAGAGAGAGAGACGTCAAGAAGAGTGACAATGCCAAGGAAAGCGGGAGGAGAGTGGGATGGAAGAGAATGAGAGAGTTAATGTGACAACGATGGAGAGATGAGGAGGTGCAGGATGCGAGAGAATGAGGGACTTGTGGAAGAAGAAAGTGAGAGAGAGAAAGAAAGAAAGAAAGAAAGAAAGAAAGAAAGAAAGAAAGAAAGAAAGAAAGAAAGAAAGAAAGAAAGAAAGAGACCATAAAACAGTGACAGATAGTGAGAAGACAATGATACGTGAATACTAGACGGGGAGTGAAGATGGAGAGATGGGGAGTGAAGACGGAGAGATGGGAAGAGAGACACGGAGAAAGGAGACAGAATAAGAAGAAGAAAAAAACAGGGAAGAATATGGGACGAAAGGGGCAGTTGAGTGAGAAGAGAATAGGGAGAAGGAGAGATAGACAAACAGACAGACAGAGAGGGGTGAGGGGGGGGGGGGACTTCGTCAAACCAGTCACTACAATCTGTTATCTGTAACAGTCCTGACATGTTGCATCTGCTACAACAGAAGCGTTGTTAGTACACCAGTAAAACCTCACACAATGTAAGTATGTCACCGGTCGCCACAGGATGTGCTGTTCTGTTAACTGTATCTTACAACGGGGTGGTGTGTGTATGTGTGTGTGTGTGTGTGCGTGCGATTTATATACGTGTGTGGGCATATGTTGTGCGTGTGTGCGTTTAAGTTATGTACGTGTGTATGCACATGTGTGTGTGAGTGCAAGTTATTATGTCTGTACGTATGTGTGGCTGTGCACAAGAATGTGTGTGTGTGTGTTCAACTTTTATCGCTGTATGATGTAATGTGTTTAATATGCATACATTTGCGTTGTGTGTGTATGTATGTATGTAATGTATGTATGTATTTAGTTATGTATCACTGTATATCTTATGTATGTATGTATGTATGTATGTATTATGTATGTATGTATGTGTCATGTATGTATGTAATTATGTATGTATGTATGTATGTATGTGTGTGTATGTATGTATGTATGTATGTATGTATGTATGTATGTATGTATGTGCGTATGTATGTAGTATGCCTGTCTGTATGTATTTATGTATGTATGTGTGTGTATGTATGTCTTCTCTCTCTCTCTATGTATGTATCTCTCTCTGTCTCTCTCTCTCTGTGTGTATTATGTATGTATGTAAGATGTCTGTATGTATGTATGTATTAGTATGTATGTATGTATGTGTGGGTGGTGCGCCTTTTGAGCGCCTGTCTGAGTCGGTCTGTGTGTGTGTCTCTCTCTCTCTTCGTCCCTCCTCTCGTTCTCTCTCCTCTCTCTCTGTGTGAGAAAGAGGAGGAGGAGAAGGAGGAGAAAGAAGAGGAGGAGAAACAGGAGGAGGAGGAGAAACAGGAGGAGAAAGAGGAGAAGCAGAAGAAGAAGAGGGAGGAGGAGGAAAGGAGGAGGGGCAGGAGGAGGAAGAGGAGGAGTTAAACATATAATGTGTAATCATACACATCATCGTGCAAACAAACACCCGTCTAAACACCAGTGTGTAATCCACCTCCTGACACACGTACCAGGACACCCATGCCTCATGTGACACAGATAAACTGAAATAAAACAGGTCGCTGACACTGTGCGATGACGATTCAGGCCACGAACTAGTTCCAGTTTCCCAGATGAAAGAGGTCACCGCATGACAGCAACACATACATTCACATTCAACATGGACGGGATTTAAAAAATGGCGGGGAAAGGGGGGTGGGAGAGGGTGAGGGGGCGAGAAGACGGATCTCAGATGATAGAGATAAGTGAATGTGCGTGTGTGTGTTTGTGCGTACGGGCATGAAAAGTATTTATAATGTTAAATTCGGGTCATTGCGGCTAGGCGTATTTTTACTTGACCTAGTTAAAATGCGAAGCCTGTAACATAACACTTTATCTTTTCGCGGTTTAGCGACGTGGAATTTTTTTTTCCTACTGAAATAATGACTGCTTTCTAACATTCCTCTATCTGCTTGTAATTAAGATTGTTAGCTTTATTTGTATCATGAAAAGACAGCAGTGGCAAGTGGCAACACGAACAGTCCGTGAATAGAAATGCTGTTCACTTTAAACGAAAGCAGCAAGTACAATAGGACAGTAACAGTACATGTAATTAACCGCATAAGACACACGTTCTCAGCAAACAGGTCCAATGCAATGTTCTGAATATGCAATTCACATCACAAGCCACGTTAGGCACAGTCGAAGAGCATTCCAAACGAAATCCGCAGCTCACACTGTCACGCCATGTACTCAACTCAGTAGCTGGGCAACGGAACTATATCCTTTCAGTATACATATAGAGAAAAATGCAACAGCTGTCAGACTGCATGCAACAACTGTCAGAAGCAAAATCTTGTACAACAAAACACACTGGTTGGTTGACTAATCAACTGTTTGAATAATTTACTGAGTGTCAATTAGCAGTTTATGTCCGCCTTTCCTCTCCTCCGAGTGTCCAACAGCAGTTTCTGTCCGCCGTTTCCTCTCCTCCGAGTGTCCAACAGCAGTTTCTGTCCGCCTTTCCTCTCCTCCGAGTGTCCAACAGCAGTTTCTGTCCGCCTTTCCTCTACTCTGGATTGTCCCAGCAGTTTTCTGTCCGCCATTTCCTCTCCTTCCGAGTTGTCCACAGCAGTTTTCTGTCCGCCTTTTCCTCTCCTCGGATTGTCGAAGTTTCTGTCCGCCTTTCCTCTCCTCCGAGTGTCCAACAGCAGTTTCTGTCCGCCTTTCCTCTCCTCCGAGTGTCCAACAGCAGTTTCTGTCCGCCTTTCCTCTATTCTGAGTGTCCAACAGCAGTTTCTGTCCGCCTTTCCTCTCCTCCGAGTGTCCAACGGCAGTTTATGTCCGCCTTCGTTCTCCGAGTGTAGATTCTCGGCCAGAGTCCAGTAGAAACAAATACTTAAAAACGTGGTTAGGGAGGCCAAAGCTCCCTTGCAAACTGTCAGGGTCAGAAACAATAATGGGAAGGTGGAGGAGCGGCTTAAGGTTCCCGAGGTCCCCCCCCCCCCCCTCCACTTTCCCCAGGTTCTGCCGACGCCAGAATCACACGCATGGCGCTGCACTTTTAGGCCCTGTGCAGGTTTTGCGGCCCACTTACACACTGTCTCACTTCATTCATACTTTCTTAGACTCTACTACGTCGAAGGGGTGTCATGGAATCTGGCCTCCAACTATATCAACGTCAATGTCGCGTGTTCTATGCTACACGACGACACAGCTTTCAGTGACCCCAAAACATCTAAAACTAGTCCTAACACAAACACCCCTAGCCACAGCTTGAGCCTAGGTCACACGAGAAAAGCAGTACCAAGTGACACACCGCTGACTTAGATCAGACTGAGAAAGTGTGCATATGTCCCGAGAAACGTGAACAGGTCCCTCTTTTTTGTGGGTATGGAGGTGGGGGGAGGTTTAAGAGATACTTCTACACACGGACGTGGCAACTGCCACATAGCTCCATAAGCCGGAAGTGTCGAAGGAATTATTTCCCCTTTTACCATTAAAATTACGTCCAAACAAGGGTTAGTCCCGTATCCATCAGCCACGACGGCCGCCAGACAACGTAGATTAGTTGTGCGCCGTCACCAAACCGTTCTCTCGAGCACTGCAGTCTAGGATTAACATCTTGAGGATGAGAGTCACACAGCTAGAAATTCTGAAAACAGTGGTGCCTCGATGGTATATCTAAGAATATGATCTGATAAAAGGTTTCAATTATTAACAAACATCTATCGCAGAACTTGTCATTCTCTACCAGTGGCAAAGAATAAAAGTTGTCCCCTCGTAGCATGCAATTTTTATTTTTTATTTTGAAGCCCCACCCTGGCTTTTCCCTGGGGTCCTGAATATATAGTCAGGCCATAAATATGGCCCTGGCATAGATATGGCCTAACGGCTGAAAAGGGATTCTGGGACCTCTCCTCGGGTGATCCACATCCGCATGGTGGCACTTTGTGTCACATGGTGTTAATCGCTTGTGTGATGTCCTGGTGGCGTACAACTACCTACCTATCTACCATGGCAAAGATATCGGTTTATTATTTTTATTGATTTTTAATCTGAGAACGGATTAACTTCTTTACCGTTTTGGGTGTCGAAGGAGATATAAGGTCCTGCTTCGTGCTTTTCTGGCTGCTTCGACCAAAGACACATCTCTGGTGTTATCCTTTCATATTTTCTTGATCTACCTCTTGCTCTACGTACCTCTCCTCTTTTGTATATGTCTTGAATGTTATAGCCTCAGAATGCATTCTCTCCAAGTGGGCAAACCATTTTATTTGCTGATTTACTATGTAATTTAGAACTGGTTCTGTGCCGACTTTATCTCGTATGACCTCATTCCTGATTTTATCTCTTCTGGTCACTCCTATAGCTTTTCACAGACACCTCATTTCCATGGTTACTAATTCCTTTCATGTTTTAGTGTGAGTGACCACGCCTGGCACTGGTAGTGTAGAGTGGAAATGAATATACTTTGCATGAGATGTCTCTTTGTGCTGATTGGGATTGCCTTAAACTGTAAGAGGAGGCTAGCTGTCCCAATACTTGGCCAGCTTTACTTCATCGAATGTCAATTTCTTTGTCTAATTTACCATCTTCAGTGAATGTTGTTCCAAAATATTTAAATTAAGATGCCTGTTTAATACACGTATGCTCTAATGCTATGTTTAAATCCTGCCTCTTTCTTCCTATTGACATTACTTCCGTTTTTTTTTTTTTTTTTTTTTTTCAATGTTGATTCTCATGTTATTTGATTTATTCTTCATTCATGGCTGTGAGATGCTGCTGCAAATTCATTGCTGTGTGTGCAATCAAGGCCTGGTCATCAGCAAAGAGTAAATTCGCTGATGTTACCATTATTTTCGTTCCTGGGCCTGGCATCCGTGCTTAAACTGTCAATGTAGGTGATAAACAGGAGTGGCGATAAGACACATCCCTGTTTTACTTCAGATGTTACTTTCAATTGTTTAGATGTTCCCTGGTTTATTCTTACTACGCTATTCTAACGGATTAACTGATTTCCGGTAACGTGTAATGGGAAACTGGACTTACGAACTGCTCTACCTAACGAACTTTTCGGGATACGAACTTTTTTTTTTCTCCATATCCCATTTTGATCTCTATGCGCCCGAGTCCGTGTTTGTGGTTACTGCGTCGCTTTTATCGGGAATGCGATGCAATGGGTGTTGTATGGGACAGGTTTGTGTTTTGGTATTTGAATAATCAAACAATACAGTTAGTTTACTTGCTTCGTGGTCTCAAGGCATGGCGTCGGCCCCAAGCGCTGGGTGTCCCGGGTTCAGTAAAGGCTGGGTTTTTGGGTAGAAAGATTGGACGGACGTAAAAAAAAAATCCCTTGGCAGCTGGAAAAGGAGAAAGAGTAGCCTAACGGCGCTGCCCGGGCAAAAATTTGGTGTAAATGTAAACTTTACTACACATCCGGACTGATGATATTCAACTATAGGTAGACAGTGAATGTGAAGATATGGTCTGTTTAAAAGCTCCAATTATTTATAAAGATCATAGCAGAACTTGCCATTCTGTACCAGTGGCAAAGAAATCGGTTTATGATTATTTTTAATTTTTTAATCTGAGAACGGATCGACTGATTACTCGTATGATGTAATGGGAAACTGGATTTCGAGATAAGAACTTCCCGAGATACGAACCACAGCAGGAAAGATTCAAGTTCGTAGATCGAGATACCACTGTAGTACAGTTATATTGTGGAACCACAAAACGATTATCAAGTAAACCCTTGTAGTTCAGTTTGAGTGTGGGACCATAACAAATTGCCCCTTCCGTCTCATCATCGTGTGTTTTACCCAAGGGTGCAGACGTTAAGGTTCTTCACAAACATTTGCCTCCTGTTTCTGGTAAATTCCACCACTGATGGTTCACTTCCTACACGGAGAAAATAATCAGAGAAAGAGATCAGCAGTAAACGAAAACCACAAAGTAAGGGAAGGGGGGGGGGGGCGCATCATCATCATGTGCAGTGTCGGTAAGCGTAGGCTGTTATGTTTCGCCATCTCACATAACCACCAGAATCACGGATCAGGTCTGTGTTTTTTGTCTGTCCCATTCATCTGGCAGCGTGACCAGTAACTTTTTCGGGGCATTTCATTGTTACAATTTGTGACAGTACTGGCAATGACCACTGACGCTCCCCTAGTTACCTTATAGTTTAGGGCAGAAGCTATATATATATTAGAAGTTAGAGGATGCGAGTGCTTACACAACTTCGATGAGATTTTCGCGTCGCCTAGCAACCGGCCTTCCCCTAATACTTTCCGCTAAAAACCGGATAGGGCTAGTTACATTTAACTCATGGCTTACTAGTTTTGCAACCAATCAAAGTGCCCTGTTCGACCAATCAATAGAACGTACCAGAGGGCGCTTTATCTTTTTGGCGCATGCGCATGGCTGGCGTCACGTGGGTCGTCCATTTTGAGCGGAAGCCGCCATCTTCCGGTCTTTGGAGTTCCAAACGTGGTCGAGTGAAGATCGGTAGTTTTCAAGTTCAGTATTCAGATTAGCGAGTGTAGTTCTATATTAATTCGTTCTGGATTACGGTAGTGATTTCTGGCCGATCTGAGGGGTAAGTTGGCACTCTTTTTCTAATTGTGAAACTTCTGTAAGTGTACCCTTTATTTCTATTAATGTAGCATTATATTAAATTTGTTATCCCCGAATTTGCTGGCTGGAGTTCGGGAATTGACCGATATAAAAATATATATGGCCACGTGCGTTTAACCTTACCTTTACAAGTTAGTACTGAAGCTAATATTTAACCCTCTTAGCACGGACGGGCCGATTATCGGCCGGCGGATGTCTAGCCAAAAACACGGAACGGCCGATGATCGGCCCGATCGTGTTTCGCCTCGAACCGCTAAGAAATCTCCTACTTTGAAACACTGAAAGTGATTCATTTATATTAACTGCGGTATCAGCTTTACACATGGCGACTTTCGAGTGTTTGGTATCGAAGTGAAAATTGTTGTTGGAATTTTTTAGATAGTGACCTGAACCGCTAAAAGTATGTCTGACTCGTATGTTTCTGCCCCTAAACTTGATGTTGATAAAACATTTGAATCAAGTGATGACACTAATTCTGTTGATACTGATGCAGGATTTAGTGTTAGTAGTAATAGTTGGAATCAGATGGGGACGCTGTTGTGTTCAGACCACAGCCCAACCATGGCTCAGGGTATATCCACCCGAAGGTGTTGACACTCCGGCACATCAATTTCTAGTGCTGACTGATGGTGAAAAACACATGTCACCTAAAGATATTATTGCTGTTTCACATATATATACCTGTTTTTGACTATTGAATTGCTTACAACATTTGTAAAAAGGCCAAAGATCAATAAAAAGATTTCAAATAAAAAAAATTTTTGTTTTTAGTTTTATGTTTCAAGCATTGAAGTTGAAAATTCAAATTCATATTTTTTATTTTTAGATATGCAAATGAGATAATTTGCATATACATCAATTAATTTTAACGATATTGTGAAAATCACGAACTTCAATCTATATCCTTCAAATAGATATATTATTTCATAGGGGTCAGAATAACAGAAATCTGTCAAAAAATTAAATAAAGTAATAACCAAATTCACTGAAAAAATGCTCCGTGTTTTTGGCTAGACCTCTGAAAAACTTCCCGTGCTAAAAGGGTTAAATGCGGTGTACTGTGTAAACCATCGTAACTGAATTATATTAATATTTAATTCAGTTAATAAATTCTGAAGGGCCCAGAGGACCAGCAAATTCGGGAAACCACGTGTTCCTTTTTTGCACACGCTCATGAGGGCTTTTACTATCTTCCCCCAGCCCTGCGGCATTTTTCATAACACCAAGGACTCAACGATTAGTACACAATTGTACCCATTGTCATGTCGCCATAGAATCGGCACAGACAAAGAGACAGTTTAAGGGATTTATTCCCAGTATTCATAACCGACTTCTAGTCGTATTTTTAACCGACCAAGTGTCGTACTTTCTAAACGACCACGTGTCGTATCTGAACTTTAAGAACATCAGCGGTGGATTATCTACAAGAGGATATCACAAGAAATAAGATCTACAAGAAGCCAAGTGTTCCGGTTTCCCCATCAAGTCCAACCTTTGGGAGTATCCACGGGTGAGCTGTACTCGTGCGGGGAAGGAACTGGACCCAGTAGACATTTCGCTTACCTGATGATGAGAACCATTTGGTTTAAAAACAAACACCAAACCACTGTCAATTTTTAGCCAGTCAGTTGTAGTAAAATTAAAGCGACATCATTCTTCATTCACTACTATTCTCGTCTGTCTTTGTTTGCTGTGCGTGAGTAATAGTTGAGTGAGCGAGAAGGGGGCATTCTTCGCTTTCTTTCTCTGGGGGCTCTTTCTTTAAAAGTGGCAGAGGAGTTGCCACCAGGATACCTAGTCGGCCTAGCACCACCCATCGGAGCAGGGTAGACTTATCTTCCTGTCCTCTGTCCCAGGAGTAATATCTCAGTCTTTCTACCCTAGTAGACAATGAAGTACCATACTTCTAGTGAGCCACACTTATAGACTGAAGATACCTCCTGTATAGGAACCCTACCCTTCATAGGGCTCTCCTATAGTTGTGACACAATTAGTAATGTCAGTAAAGGACACCTTCCACGCATTCAGGTGTACTGGGCATATAGGGCTAGACCTATATTTTACAGACCAATCGGCCTTTGATAGGAGGTGTGGTAAGCCTCACACCCGCCGTCTTTACTTCCCAGGACTCCATCTGGTACCTATTTAAAGCTGGGTCGACCGGGAAGCCAAAGTCGTCTTTAAAAAGTCTGGTACCCTCAAGACCCGAACCCACGACCTTCTAATCCGCAGGCGAGCGTCTAGTCGTTACAATATGGCGGCTGCTTATTTTTACTATTGGTATTTATTTATTTAAATTCTGTCAAACATAAATCGTCAACAGTCTGCATAGTTTTGCCAACACATCAGCCGTGATTTCTTGCTCGAATGGAACAGCCGAGACAAGGAAGACACAAGACATCCTAGACTGTTTACGTTTAACTGGCAGCTTGTTACTTGTGTAATATAACGCGAACTGCCGAAGGCACGATGGGAAGGGATACCATGACAACTAATATATTCCCCATGGTAACCACAGTCTGCACTGTTGGGTACTTGACCGGGAAATATGCTGAATTCCCTTTTATGACGTTGAATGCACCAGTAGCTTCACTAACCAATAACTGTAGGGGAATGAATGGCTTTAAACTGAAACCAAACACAGTACCCGTGACGACTGTCTGTGTGTCTGTCAGTCAATGAATGCGTTCAACAATTTTATGATCTTCCAGTATTCGAGATCGATTTTAGTAGTAGGTGGGTTAAAGTTTGAATAAGGGATCAACCTCGGCCTTAATGGTTTCGTAATGGCTACGTTCTTTCTTGTAACTCAAGTCTAAGTACGAAGAAGCTCCGCTCCACATAGTGCACAGAGGATCCTGAAATACTTTAGGTAGATTTTTAACTCTACATTTTGCCCGGGCAGAGCCGTTAGGCTACTCTTTTCGATTTCCAACTGCCAATGAATGTTTTTCGTGCGCAACAATGCACACGGGCGTCCGATCTCACTACTCAGAGACCAGGGAAAATACTAGAAGTCCAAGTCTGTCTGAAAAACATCCCAGCCCACACCGGGGATTGAGGACACCATGCATCGAGACCACGCAGCCAACCCCCCCCCCCCCCCCCCCCACCATCAAAGAAGACATGCCAAAGAGAAAATAAAGAAAATTACTGATTTCAACAGTTATTTATGCTGTCACCGAACACAACAAGAAGGAAGAATGCATGACAATACTAACTTTACAATGCATTCATGTGAAGCATCGCTTCAGAGGTCCAGAATAGTTAGCGTCCTGTGGATATTCTATCCTGGGTATGCTGGTGTGTTTGGAAAACTAACAGTTAGATAAACTGGCTAGTTCTGTGTCACTTGGTGATGAACCGATGTATGACGAACTAGATATTGTTAAGATCCTTCAAGAGCAAGTGAACAGTGCTGAGGCACAAGTAGATCATCACGTCTGAGGAAAACCACGGTGCCAGGAGTGACCGGGAGATCTGGCTGGTGTTTAACATTCGGAGAAGAGGTGAGACGTAGATACAATCAGACTGTTACTGGTGTCAACGGAAGTGGAACTCTGCGCCGGCTGCTGGGGATGGGGAATGTCCCCAATGCCGTCTTGCTGATTCTTAATTCAACATTTCTCCTCCATGTGGGTTTTGAAGCCCCACTGTAGGAAAACAAAAAGACGCTCCCCCATGACAAGCATATCGTAAGAGTCGACTAATTAAGGATGTTTCTTTCGAAGTCAGAGTTTATTTGCCTCAGAGACGAGAAACCAACAATCTGCATCCAAATAAGCCTGATCTTGAAATAGATGTGCAAGCAAAACTCGGACTCTAGAATACGAATTAAATCCTGAACTGGATAAACAATTAAAACCTTTCGACGAAGTTAACAGCCAGTGAACCAAAACAAAAATTAGGGAATATTGTCTATAGTTAAAGGGTCTGTTACACGGGTCTCCATCCTGTCTTTGCTGTTCCAGCTGCCCTTTTTCTAGATGCCCCGCAAGTCGTTGCATCCCTTCAAATAAAGGTTCGCCATTTAGGCGGGTATTGTTCAGGAACCTCAAACTGTCATGGTTACAATGATTTAATCAAGTAACAGAAAGTATTGTGAACGGCACTCATAGAAAGAAGTAGAAAGATAGAAGAACACACTAGACAACATAAAAATCGAAAGCTGTAGTTACCGTGCCGGGAATTGAACCTGTCACCTCCAGACGGCGTCTGCGCCTCGCCATGAATACAAGTGCACTAAGATACATGGTCAACTAGGCACCCTCCCAAAAAAGGTGTCTCATTGGCCATGTCTATCGTACAGCTTGAAATCCACGACTATGGAATACGCCCTCTGTTTATTTAAGGGCCTCAAATGGTTCCCCCCCCCCTCTGTTTATTTAAGGGCCTCAAATGGTTCCCCCCTCTGTTTATTTAAGGGCCTCAAATGGTTCCCCCCTCTATTTATTTAAGGGCCTCAAATGGTTCCCCCTCTGTTTATTGATGGTTACAATGAAGGCGTTTAGTGATGCCTTTAGCGTGTCCTTGAAGCGTTTTTATTTTTATTTTCCCGGCTACCTGGTGGAGATTGTCTGCAGTCGGAAGAAGCCACCTACCCATTGTTACCTGGTGGAGATTGTCTGCAGTCGGAAGAAGCCACCTACCCATTGTTACCTGGTGGAGATTGTCTGCAGTCGGAAGAAGCCACCTACCCATTGTTACCTGGTGGAGATTGTCTGCAGTCGGAAGAAGCCACCTACCCATTGTTACCTGGTGGAGATTGTCTGCAGTCGGAAGAAGCCACCTACCCATTGTTACCTGGTGGAGATTGTCTGCAGTCGGAAGAAGCCACCTACCCATTGTTACCTGGTGGAGATTGTCTGCAGTCGGAAGAAGCCACCTACCCATTGTTACCTGGTGGAGATTGTCTGCAGTCGGAAGAAGCCACCTATCCATTGAATCTGTGACTGCTTCAGAATGGTATTAATGCTGGGAATACTAGCTCTATCTAATACGACATATCCAGACCCTTTCTTGTGATTTTGGTGTTCAATAGCTGTCTCAGATAGATCGTATGCAAGTGGTTGATCCTCTTTGCATGACGTCTGCCCGTGCATGTTTCACAAGCATACAACAGCACTTGTAACCAGATTATACATAGCAGGGTGTCAGTGGTGTGAAGAAACCCAATGTATGCAGTGCTAGTGTGTCGAGTCTGTGTGTGTAGTCCTGGTGTATAGTTCTAATGGGTGTGGTCTTAGATTCCACGTGTGTTGAGTCCTAATGTGTGTATTTATTATGTGTAGAATTCGGGTCAAAATGGACGCCAGCGGTCACTGTTTCATGCCGAGACAAATTTGTTTGCTTCTGCCAGACGGTGGCCGTTGCATTTTTGATCCATTTGTAGACTGAAAGAATAGAGTTTCGTCGCGCCAGCTACTGAGTTGAGAACATGGCGCGACCCTGTGAGCTGTGTATTTCATTTGGAATGTTTTTCGACTGCGACCAACGTGGTGTTGTGAACTGTTGCTTCAGAAAATGGCCCGTGGCCAGTCGCCGCAATATTGGTGCCCTTATGTGGTTAATTTTGATCGCAACTGCTGATATGTTGGTAACTTCTGCTACCGTCGATAATGAACTGCATTTCTAATGTCAGATGTTTGTGTTAGCACTTCTGATGGCTACCGTATGCTTTTAATGCGTGCGTATGCTAGTGCATATGCTGAGACAGCAGTCTGTCAATCTTTCTACAAGGGACTGTGATAAACATTATGTGTGGTTTTTGTTGGCACAGGAACAGGGCAACTATGGGTTGACTCGTTTGCTATGAAGCTGAAACTAAGATTACCAAGATTATGTGTAGAATCCTAATGTATAGAATCCTAGCGTACAGAATGCTATTGGGTAGAGTGCTGGTGTGTAGAGTGCTGGTGTGTAGAGTGCTGGTGAGTCATTGCGCTTGCAGTCTTAGCCTACAGAGTCCTGGGGTGTCGAGTCTTAATAGGTACAGTCCCAGTATGTATTGTGATAGTGTGTAGAATCTTTACGTGTCAAATCTTCGCTTGTAGAGTCCAAGTGGGTAGAATCCTAATGTAAAGAATCCTAGAGTCCTAAAGCATAGTATCTTACCGTGCAGAATATACTTTTAGCATACAGAATACAATCTTAGCGTTTAGAAAAGAATCCCAAAGTGTAGATATAATCTTAGCTTGTAGAATAGAATCTTAGAGTGTAGAATCATATTGTAAAGAGTTCTATTGTAAAGAATCAGCGTTATAATAGAACCTTAGGGTGTAGAATAGAATATTAGCGTATATAATAGAATCTTAGCGTGTAGAATCATAATGTAAAGAGTCATGTTGTATAGAATCTTAGCGTTTACAATCATAATGTCCAAAGTCCTACTGTATAGAATCTTAGCGTGTACAATCACAATGTGTAGAATCCCAGCGTACAGAATTCTAGTAAACACTGTGAATATTCCAACAACAACAAAAATGGCGACGAAGATTCAGTTGAAACCTTTAGTCTGAAAAATGGACTACCACTAAAACCACAACTGTAAGGCCGTAAGACCGTAAGACCATTTAGAGTCGTTTGTTATTGATTTTCTGCAACCTGGCAAAAACGAAAAAAAGGACGAATGAGTTTTCTATTCAACTGTAGAGTATCCGCTGCCTTGCTAAGATTTAAAGAAAAAAAAAGGTATCTGCTATGAAGTTATACTTACAAATACAAATAAACTAATATAGGCAAACAATTTTCAGGTATGTATTTTTATTTTTCCTTCCCAAAATGTGATTCAATGACAACATTTCAAATGCTAAAAAATGAATAAAATCGAGGCTTTAGAGTGTAAATGTTACCTAAAGAAATTTACAATAGTTTGGATCAAAATGTCGGAAAACCCGGAATTCTAGAATATCTATCTGGACATCAAAGAAACAAATAGGTTTTAAATAATCTTCTTCCTAATAATCTTCGCCCTTAAACGAGCAGTTGGCAAGTTATGTCCTTTATACAGCTAGGCTGCGATATTTGCGCCCTACAGTCCGATTTCACCCAACCCCCAATTAGTCTTCAGGTTTGGGGTTTTAAACAACGGATCAACATCACGGCACATTGGGTGTAACCAATAAGTGCTCCGTTCTTCTTCTTACTCAAGCCTGAGTATGAAGAAGCTCAGAACAGTGCACAGGCTCTGTCGCACCGGCGAGGATCCTGAAATACTTTAGGTAGATTTTTAACTCTAAATTTTGCCCGGGCAGCGTCGTTTGGCTACTTTTTTCGATTTCCAACTGTTAAGAGATTTTTTTTTTTTACTTGCGCAACAATGCACACGGGCGTCCGATCTCACTACCCAGAAACCAGGGGGAATTATTAGAAGTTCAAGTCCATGTGAAAAAAATCCCAGATTGAACCTGGAACCTCTAGCACTCGAGGCGGACACCATGCCTTGAGATTACGCAATTCCAATTTCAATTCCAACTGATAAACAAAAATTCCACACTTGAACCTTTTTATTAGCGGCCCGAAGGCCTGCTATATGAAGGAAGGTTCCTTGGCTATCTTATTTGGTGTCCTAGTCTTTGTGGTGTGAAGTCAAAGAGCAAGCAGCCCCCTTTTTAGTCTTTAAATACATAAGTAAATTGAAGTCGCCTCTGTTTCTTAGGCGCTGCGACGCGCTTTGTTATTCCAAAATACCCTGTTCGATTCTGCTGCGGGCGACTGGCAGTTATGCCACTTTGCGATGATGTTAATAATGATATGGAGTGTCAACCGTTTAGGAAGCAGTGGCAAACTCCTGAAGGTAAAATTGCCTAGAACAAAAAAGTCAACCCAATACTGGGGTTCGTTCTGCAATGTTACAGTTTTTATGTAGATATATCGAATTCCTAACAAAACGCAAAACAAAATGCATAGCTACCGAAAGAATTTGGAAGCAACAGAGATGTTGTTTCTGAGACGAATGTTACGAATACATTAGACGGCCAGAGTAACTAACAACAATTGCTTAAAAGAAGCTAATGAAAGTAGATCTCTATATACAACAATAAGAAAGAGGCAATCACTGTTCTTTGTTCACATAATCAGAAGAGACATTGCAGAACATCGTAACAACTGGAAAGATCAGAGGAAAAAGTGGTAGAGGCAGACCAAGAGAGATGATGCTGGATGGGTTGAAACGATGGCATGGAGGAATATCATCAAGAGAGCTGTTACAGGCAACTACGGATCGTGATCTGTGGAGACGTATGAGCGCCTACGCCTGTTGGCAGGGCACATGATAATGATGACCGAAAGTAACATAACCTTATCATAATTCTGACATTCAAAATCTGTGTAATTGGATAAATGAAACTGTTCAAGCTGCAAACAAGAATACCTTAGGGTTCGACCAATCAATTGGCAGTTCTTTTGCGTCTTGGTCGCCGATAGTTTTTAGGCGTATGGGTTTTTCTGTTAACTAATAGAAATACGTCTTCAGATAACTATGCATTTCTTTTTTAACAATATATACAATCAGTCATATATATATATATATATATATATATATATATATATATATATATATATATATATATGTATGTGTGTGTGTGTGTGTGTGTGTGTGTGTGTGTGTGTGTGTGTGTGTGTGTGTGTGTGTGTGTGTGTGTGTGTGTGTGTGTTGAAACAGACCATGATAAATAATAATGAGGAAATATGTAACAGATAGAAGGAGTAGTAAGCTGCTTTGTTTAATTGTCAAACTGCACTAAATATTTCTCCACAGGAAGAGATACTAAAATATGGACCAAATATTAAGAAACCTAATTTTGAAGAAGTACTGTATGTCATAACACTGCTTAAAAAAAAAAAAAAAAAAAAAAAAAAGCAATTGGTGCTGATGGAACTGCTGCTGGACTCATAAAAGAAGGTGGTAAAGATAGATGAATTAGTGTGGAAGACGGTGAAATTACCGCCGGAATTTAAAGTGTCATTGTTAATAACCATTTTTAAGAAGGGAGACAAGTATAAATGTAAATATAAATGTACTATACTATCGGCGGTACTGCCAAACAGGCTAAAACTATACGTCGAAGACATTGAGAGATTACCAAGCAGGTTTCCGGCAGAACAGATTACCAATAGTTCAGATATTTATTTTACGTGACAAGCAGAGTGTCTGGTGCAATGGTTAAAACATCAGGATCTCATGTGGGAGATCCGGGTTCGACACCCGGTAACAGTGATAGGGTTTTTCTGTCAGGGGCAACATTAAACTATGCAGTCCGTGGAGACAGTATTTACCATGCGGCCCTAAATCTTCAGGCTCACGATCCCGTGTCTACACCACCCTAAACAAAAGTGTTTTTTTTTTTTTTTAGTATCCAATAGGGCTGTACCGAATAGTGATTTTCACTATTCGGCCGAATACGAATAGCGGGACCAACTATTCGGCCGAATACGAATAGTGTATAGTGTACAAAATATATCTATTAAAAAAAAAAAACATTCATAATGTCAAATGTACGCTGAACTTTTACTTCACATAAAGTAGCACAGAATAGTCATCTTATCTTTAGCATTCTGAGCCCTTGAGTTACTGCTGCAGATATCACTCGTCTCCATTCATCTCTCTGGCTGGCCTTATCTTCACAATCTGCATCCTTCAGTGAGTCTGTGGTAACTAATAACTAGGACTGAAAGAATCCTAAGTACTATAACAAGTAACTAAACTTGGAAATTGTCACTGACAGCTTAGTTAATGCAGGAAAGCTGCATTAGCTTTCAACAAAACCAACCGTCCCATGTTGTCAGCATTAAGGCCGTGTATGCAGAAGCGGGTGTAAGGTAACTACTATTCATATTCGGCCCGACCGCAACTATTCGGCCGAATACCGAATAGTGAATAGGTCCACTATTCGGCCCTAAAGCGAATACGAAGCGAATAATCGGTACAGCCCAAGTATCCAGAAGCCATGAGTTGTTAACCCTTAGCCAAAACAGACAGCAGAGCAAAATTGGGAACATGCAAGAGATGTACATAATGTTTTTGTAGATTTTTAAAAAGTTTATGATAGTGTACTCATAAACAGTTTATGGAATGCTATGGAGGACTTTGGAATACCAGAGAAGGTAATTGCCATTACCAAACAGTGAATGGAAGACACGTATAATTAATATATAAAGACAGAAAATCAGAATCTTTTCAAAAAACATCTGGTTGAAAGCAAGGTGATGCTCTGTCCCCACTTCTTTCCAACTTGGCCGTGGAGACATCTAAAAGGAAATTGAAAGATTAATATAACATAGAAGAAACTACAAGAATACTTGGTTATGCAGATGACACTGAAATCGTTGAAGAAAATGAACTATAGACGGTAAAAACCCTGACTCTCTCAAAGAAGCAGCTCACAAAATGGGACTAGTTATCAATCAAGATAAGACAGAATACAAGATACTAATAAGACAAAGAAAGATAATAAACTCTTATCACACACAAGTCGATAATATGAAAATCAAATGAACAGAAACATATAAGTACTTGGGTGCAAACTTCAACTGCTCCTAAATGCTGAGAGAAGAAATATAATCTAGAATACAATCTAGAATCATCATCATCATGTGGCAGGGCCTTTGCAGAACGTCGCTCTCATCACGGTCTGCATGAAAGAAACTCGGTCTCTCGCCAGCTCTCCCGCCTCGTGTGCTTTCATACTCAAGGGGTCACTTATATCCTATGCCTATCTTCGTGTCGGTCGGCCCCAGCCCCTCCTTCCTGGTACCATGCCTTCTGCTATAATTTTTTCCAATCCGTCGTGGCGCTTGATGTGACCAAAATATTTCGGCTTCCGGGACAGGATGCTGTTTATTAGCCAATCTTCCTTGATGTTCAGATCTTTCAAGATGTCAGTATTTCTCCTCATTTTCGTCCAAGATATTCTGAGAATCCTTCTATAGCATTTCAGCTCAAAAGCCCCTATTCTCTTTCTTAAGGACTGGGAGATAGTCCACGACTCACATCCGTATGTTGCTACAGGGAAGATGCATTCTCTCAAAATTCTAATTTTGATCTCCTTGCTATTGCTTAACCATAGACTTTTTTTTTGGGGGGGGGGGGGGGGCTGTTTAATCTTTGCATTGCTATGGCCAACCTCCTTTTAATTTCTGTCAAACAGTCTCCATTGCTATTTAGTATAGAGTCCAGATATTCAAAGTCTGTGACATTTTCAATTTCTTCACCATTTATTGTTATTTTTGGATGACAGCCAGTTTTATCTGTGGACATTATTTTCGTTTGAATACAATCTGGAAATAAAGTATACTATGCTCTTCAACATGTGCTAAAGTCAAAGTCTCTATCTCGCAACACGAAGATTAAAAAAGTATAATATGTTGACAAGACTAGGTGTTTTATATGGCTCTGAAACTTGGAGCACAACTTATAGAGATGATACATTATTACAAATGTTCGACGAAACCAGGGACCCGTCAAAGATGCAAACAGAGCAGGAAATGGAGAGTGACAAGCAACACTGAAATTCATAATCTTTTTCAATCGCGATTGGTCGCTGGCATCATGAGTGCTAATAGACTAAAATAACTGAGGCATACTGATAAACTGTCAGATGGCAAAGAGATAAAAACTGAAAAAAAACAAATGATGCCAAAAAAGGTGCCGAAGCTGAATACCGTGTTTAAGTAAGTAAAGGCCCCCTTTTCCACGATTTCAGGCGCATTTGGCATATAAGGCTAGACCTATATTTTACAGACTAATCGGCATTTGGTGGCCGACCGCCTTTACTTCGCATGACTTTACCTAATACCCAGTTAAGGCAGGAAATCCTGAGAACAGAGGTCAATTTTGAAACAAAAAAGTGCGGCTTTGTTAGTACCTAAACCTACGAATCCATTATTTGTTTTAGTATCCAGAAGCCATGAGTTGTTAACCCTTAGGCTCGGTATTATGGATATCGCAACCTTTCGGCCTTTATTACATTGTAAATACCGTAAATCTGGGAGAAATGTAGCTTTTCTGCCTACCCCCGGGAGTAAACCCGGACCACAAGGAGTTCGTCACTCGCTCACCGCGCAATCCGGTTTAGCCAACTACCTTAAAGAGCCGGGCACCTTCGAATCCATAAGCAAGCATCTAGTGCAGGGGTTCTCAAATTGTTTTTGCCGAGACACCCTTGTTGGGCTAAACAAAAAAAATCGCGGCACACCTACACCCAAAGCGGTTGAAAAAGTAGGGAAAGAAGCTGGGGGAAACGGTAGAGATTAAATGTTCAGTTGTCTTTAATGCGATTGATGAAACTGTTTGGATGAATGTGTCATTATATGCTTTTCATTTTTGTTTTTAGAAATTCTCTCCATCATGGATTGACCATCCCTGAAGAGATACAGAGCAGCGTTTGAACACTTCTTAATATTCATGTACCAAATTAGAATCATTGCCTTCCAGATGACTAACTCGGACGGAACCAAGCAGCCGTGAGAAACACTTCTGTGCCAGTTTACATACTGCCCTCCCGGTGCCTGTTCGTTCCCAACCGAAACAAAGCCAAACATGAACGAATGCAACCGAAATAGCATTTCAATCATCGTTCGCTCAGGTCGTTCAATATAATTTAAATACACCTTCAAATAATCGTTATTAATATCTTCAAATTGGATTTGGGTAAATTTACCTTAAATGAACGAAAAAAATGCATAATCACACACACAAACAAAGCCCACCCACATAAAATGCCTTGCCTGTAAATATAAGTACTTACTTGACTAGGCTATCAGTTACTATTGTACAGACCACATTTTCCACCTTAAAATTTCAGCCAAAAATGTAATCACAACTTTACTTATCCACTGCACCTTCACAAATACAGATGGAGGATCGGTCGCACCTCGAGATAAATGCATGACAGTTCTTAGCTCGCTGCGATTGGCATTTTATGTAGTATAATACACGGTGAATCAAGGAAAAAACTCTTTTCGACAGTGGCGAGGAAAGACAACTTAAATTGTAACTTTCAAGTATCTTCATGCCTTTGTAAATAATGTCACAGTGTTTAGCCGACTGTTCTTGATTTTTGCTGCGGCACCCCTGGCATACGCTCGCGGCACCCCAGGGTTCCGCGTGACCCAGTTTAAGAATACAACTACTCTGGACTGGTATACTGCTGCGCACCGCCGGGGGGGGGGGGGGGGGCATGGTAACATTAACAGACTGTATTAACGGCAGTATGATAGAGTATAATTAGACAAGGGGCAAAGATTGTTGCAGATCCACTACAACAAACCTATATCGTAGGGACGCCCCGTAACTGATCGCCATTGCACTTTTTTTCTTCTATGTTCACTGGCTGTATGCTCCGGTAGAAAGTCCTGGTTGTTCGTTCATTTGGATTTGGCTTTGTGTCAGGGCCAGAGTTTTGCGTGTACATCCGTTTTACTGGCTTATTTGTGTGCAGCTCGTTGTTCCTTGCCGCTCTGGCAACTATACTCCGACTTAGAAGTAAGCTCCCCACCCCCCCCCCCCTAATTTATCGACTTTTACGACATGCTTGTTGGGGAAGCAGAGGGTCATTCCTTGTTTCCCCCACAACGGGGTCCCGGAAATCCAAACGCCGATCGCACTTATAAACAAGGTCAGTAACGGACAAATCAACTCATAAAACGGAAGTTCAGAAACGAAAGAAGAAGTCGTGTATTTGCATATCAGACACCAGAAGTACAAGCGAAAACACGAGTCACCGACTACTTGTCTGAAGCCTGGCTACCATGTTGTTATCGCTGTCACCATCCGCTGGTAGAAGATGTCATTATCGCATTCCCCCGCTCAAATAAACAATTGTTTTTGATGGATTGTTGTACATCTACAAAACGGAGCTACCACAGTGTACTGTCAGCAGGGGGGAGATGGGTGGGTGATTCACTTACACATAACTGGATGCAAGCTTAGTTAAGATAACATTATGGTGGTTGCGAGAGACAGAACCACTTTAAATGAAAGCATCACTGACAACTGTTAGACCAGTCTGATTAGAACGTGACTACAGCATTCTGATGACGATGATGGAAATGTTCACTTTTCTTTCTTTTCTCTCCCGTGAAAGTTTTCAGGGCCACATTGAAGACGCAGGGGCGGGGGCCTTATTTGTGTGCAGATTGTTAGTTCTCTGCCTCTCAGGCAGATGCACTCTAAACTTGGAAGGAAATATCGATCTTATCTAAGCTGATGAGAGGCAGAAAAACTGGAGTACATCGTGGCAGTAGGAAGGTTGGAGGGGAGAAGAGGCAGAGGGAGACCGGGAGATGATGCTGGACAGCACCTCCTGCTCCAACCCGTGTCCTTCATCACCTCCTGCTCCACCACGTGTCCTTCATCACCTCCTGCTCCACCACGTGTCCTTCATCACCTCCTGCTCCACCACGTGTCCTTCATCACCTCCTGCTCCACCACGTGTCCTTCATCACCTCCTGCTCCACCACGTGTCCTTCATCACCTCCTGCTCCACCACGTGTCCTTCATCACCTCCTGCTCCACCACGTGTCCTTCATCACCTCCTGCTCCACCACGTGTCCTTCATCACCTCCATCACACGTGTCCTGCTCCACCCCGTGTCCTTCATCACCTCCTGCTCCACCACGTGTCCTTCATCACCTCCTGCTCCACCACGTGTCCTTCATCACCTCCTGCTCCACCACGTGTCCTTCATCACCTCCTGCTCCACCACGTGTCCTCTTCATCACCTCCTGCTCCACCACGTGTCCTTCATCACCTCCTGCTCCACCACGTGTCCTTCATCACCTCCTGCTCCACCACGTGTCCTTCATCACCTCCTGCTCCACCACGTATCCTTCATCACCTCCTGCTCCACCACGTGTCCTTTATCACCTCCTGCTCCATCCCGTGTCCTTCATCACCTCCTGCTCCACCACGTGTCCTTCATCACCTCCTGCTCCACCACGTGTCCTTCATCACCTCCTGCTCCACCACGTGTCCTTTATCACACCTCCACCACGTGTCCTTCATCACCTCCTGCTCCACCCCCACCACCTCCGTCCACCACGTGTCCTTCATCACCTCCTGCTCCACCACGTGTCCTTCATCACCTCCTGCTCCACCACGTGTCCTTCATCACCTCCTGCTCCACCACGTGTCCTTCATCACCTCCTGCTCCACCACGTGTCCTTCATCACCTCCTGCTCCACCACGTGTCCTTCATCACCTCCTGCTCCACCCGTGTCCTTCATCACCTCCTGCTCCCACCACGTGTCCTTCATCACCTCCTGCTCCACCACGTGTCCTTCATCACCTCCTGCTCCACCCCGTGTCCTTCATCACCTCCTGCTCCACCCCGTGTCCTTCATCACCTCCTGCTCCACCCGTGTCCTTCATCACCTCCTGCTCCACCACGTGTCCTTCATCACCTCCTGCTCCACCACGTGTCCTTTATCACCTCCTGCTCCACCCCGTGTCCTTCATCACCTCCTGCTCCACCCCGTGTCCTTCATCACCTCCTGCTCCACCCCGTGTCCTTCATCACCTCCTGCTCCACCACGTGTCCCCGTGTCCTTCATCACCTCCTGCTCCCCCGTGTCCTTCATCACCTCCTGCTCCACCACGTGTCCTTCATCACCTCCTGCTCCACCACGTGTCCTTCATCACCTCCTGCTCCACCACGTGTCCTTCATCACCTCCTGCTCCACCACGTATCCTTCATCACCTCCTGCTCCATCCCGTGTCCTTCATCACCTTCTGCTCCACCACGTGTCATTCATCACCTCCTGCTCCACTTCATCACCTCCTGCTCCACCACGTGTCCTTCATCACCTCCTGCTCCACCCCGTGTCCTTCATCACCTCCTGCTCCACCACGTGTCCTTCATCACCTCCTGCTCCACCACGTGTCCTTCATCACCTCCTGCTCCACCACGTGTCCTTCATCACCTCCTGCTCCACCACGTGTCCTTCATCACCTCCTGCTCCACCACGTGTCCTTCATCACCTCCTGCTCCACCCCGTGTCCTTCATCACCTCCTGCTCCACCCACGTGTCCTTCATCACCTCCTGCTCCACCACGTGTCCTTCATCACCTCCTGCTCCACCCCGTGTCCTTCATCACCTCCTGCTCCACCACGTGTCCTTCATCACCTCCTGCTCCACCACGTGTCCTTCATCACCTCCTGCTCCACCACGTGTCCTTCATCACCTCCTGCTCCACCACGTGTCCTTCATCACCTCCTGCTCCACCACGTGTCCTTCATCACCTCCTGCTCCACCACGTGTCCTTCATCACCTCCTGCTCCACACCCCGTGTCCTTCATCACCTCCTGCTCCACCACGTGTCCTTCATCATCTCCTCCTGTCCTCATCACCTCCTGCTCCACCACGTGTCCTTCATCACCTCCTGCTCCACCCGTGTCCTTCATCACCTCCTGCTCCACCACGTGTCCTTCATCACCTCCTGCTCCACCGTGTCCGTCATCCTTCATCACCTCCTGCTCCACCTCCGTGTCCTTCATCACCTCCTGCTCCACCACGTGTCCTTCATCACCTCCTGCTCCACACGTGTCGTCATCACCTCCTGCTCCATCGTGTCCTTCATCCTGCTCCACCCCGTGTCCTTCATCACCTCCTGCTCCACCACGTGTCCTTCATCACCTCCTGCTCCACCACGTGTCCTTCATCACCTCCTGCTCCACCACGTGTCCTTCATCACCTCCTGCTCCACCCCGTGTCCTTCATCACCTCCTGCTCCACCACGTGTCCTTCATCACCTCCTGCCTTCATCACCTCCTGCTCCACCACGTCCTTCATCACCTCCTGCTCCACCACGTGTCTTCATCACCTCCTGCTCCACCACGTGTCCTTCATCACCTCCTGCTCCACCACGTGTCCTTCATCACCTCCTGCTCCACCCCGTGCTCCATCACCTCCTGCTCCACCACGTGTCCTTCATCACCTCCTGCTCCACCACGTGTCCTTCATCACCTCCTGCTGCTCCGTGTCCTTCATCACGTGTCCTTCATCACCTCCTGCTCCACCCCGTGTCCTTCATCACCTCCTGCTCCACCACGTGTCCTTCATCACCTCCTGCTCCACCCCGTGTCCTTCATCACCTCCTGCTCCACCCCGTGTCCTTCATCACCTCCTGCTCCACCCCGTGTCCTTCATCACCTCCTGCTCCACCACGTGTCCTTTATCACCTCCTGCTCCACCCCGTGTCCTTCATCACCTCCTGCTCCACCACGTGTCCTTCATCACCTCCTGCTCCACGTGTCCCACGTGTCCTTCATCATCACCTCCTGCTCCACCACGTGTCCTTCATCACCTCCTGCTCCACCACGTGTCCTTTATCACCTCCTGCTCCACCACGTGTCCCTTCACCTCCTGCTCCACCACGTGTCCTTCATCACCTCCCTCCACCCGTGTCCTTCATCACCTCCTGCTCCACCGTGTCCTTCATCACCTCCTGCTCCACCACGTGTCCTTCATCACCTCCTGCTCCACCACGTGTCCTTCATCACCTCCTGCTCCACCCCGTGTCCTTCATCACCTCCTGCTCCACCACGTGTCCATCACCTCCTGCTCCACCCTTCATCACCTCCTGCTCCACCCCGTGTCCTTCATCACCTCCTGCTCACCCACGTGTCCGTTCCTTCATCACCTCCTCCTGTCCTTCATCACCACGTGTCCTTCATCACCTCCTGCTCCACCCCGTGTCCTTCCTTCATCACCTCCTGCTCCACCACGTGTCCTTCATCACCTCCTGCTCCACCACGTGTCCTTCATCACCTCCTGCTCCACCACGTGTCCTTCATCACCTCCTGCTCCACCACGTGTCCTTCATCTCCTGCTCCACCACCTCCTTCATCACCTCCTGCTCCACCACGTGTCCTTCATCACCTCCTGCTCCACCACGTGTCCTTCATCACCTCCTGCTCACACCGTGTCCTTCATCACCTCCTGCTCCACCTGCGTGTCCTTCATCACCTCCGTGTCCTTCATCACCTCCTGCTCCACCCCGTGTCCTTCATCACCTCCTGCTCCACCACGTGTCCTTCATCACCTCCTGCTCCACCACGTGTCCTTTATCACCTCCTGCTCCACCACGTGTCCTTCATCACCCCTCCCTCCACCCCACGTGTCCTCATCACCCCTGCCACGTGTCATTCATCACCTCCTGCTCCACCACGTGTCCTTCATCACCTCCTGCTCCACCACGTGTCCTTCATCACCTCCTGCTCCACCACGTGTCCTTTATCACCTCCTGCTCCACCACGTGTCCTTCATCACCCTGCCCACCACGTGTCCTTCATCACCTCCCACGTGTCCTTCATCCACGTGTCCTTCATCACCTCCTGCTCCACCACGTGTCCTTCATCACCTCCTGCTCCACCACGTGTCCTTTATCACCTCCTGCTCCACCCCGTGTCCTTCATCACCTCCTGCTCCACCACGTGTCCTTTATCACCTCCTGTCCATCACCTCCTGCTCCACCAGGTGTCCTTCATCACCTCCTGCTCCACCACGTGTCCTTCATCACCTCCTGCTCCACCACGTGTCCTTCATCACCTCCTGCTCCACCACGTGTCCTTCATCACCTCCTGCTCCACCACGTGTCCTTCATCACCTCCTGCTCCACCCCGTGTCCTTCATCACCTCCTGCTCCACCCCTGTCCTTCATCACCTCCTGCTCCACCACGTGTCCTTCATCACCTCCTGCTCCACCCCGTGTCCTTCATCACCTCCTGCTCCACCACGTGTCCTTCATCACCTCCTGCTCCACCACGTGTCCTTTATCACCTCCTGCTCCACCACGTGTCCTTCATCACCTCCTGCTCCACCACGTGCATCCACCTCCTGCTCCACCACGTGTCCTTCATCACCTCCTGCTCCACCACGTGTCCTTCATCACCTCCTGCTCCACCACGTGTCCTTTATCACCTCCTGCTCCACCACGTGTCCTTCATCACCTCCTGCTCCACCACGTGTCCTTCATCACCTCCTGCTCCACCACGTGTCCTTTCATCATCACCTCCTGCTCCACCGTGTCCTTCATCACCTCCTGCTCCACCACGTGTCCTTCATCACCTCCTGCTCACCTCCACCACGTGTCCTTCATCACCTCCTGCTCCACCCGTGTCCTTCATCACCTCCTGCTCCACCACGTGTCCTTCATCATCACCACTCCTGCTCCACCACGTGTCCTTCATCACCTCCTGCTCCACCCCGTGTCCTTCATCACCTCCTGCTCCACCACGTGTCCTTCATCACCTCCTGCTCCACCACGTGTCCTTCATCACCTCCTGCTCCACCCCGTGTCCTTCATCACCTCCTGCTCCACCCGTGTCCTTCATCACCTCCTGCTCCGTGTCCTTCATCACCTCCTGCTCCACCACGTCCACCCCTGTCCGTTCCTTCATCCTCTGCTGCTCCACCACCGTGTCCTTCATCACCTCCTGCTCCACCACGTGTCCTTCATCACCTCCTGCTCCACCATCACCTCCGTGTCCGTGTCCTTCATCACCTCCACCCTGCCTTCTGCTCCCACGTGTCCTTCATCACCTCCTGCTCCACCACGTGTCCTTCATCACCTCCTGCTCCACCCGTGTCCTTCATCACCTCCTGCTCCACCACGTGTCCGTGTCCTTCATCCTCCTGCTCCACCACGTGTCCTTCATCACCTCCTGCTCCACACGTGTCGTGCTCCACCACGTGTCCTTCATCACCTCCTGCTCCACCACGTGTCCTTCATCACCTCCTGCTCCACCACGTGTCCTTCATCACCTCCTGCTCCACCACGTGTCCTTTATCACCTCCTGCTCCTGCTCCCCCGTGTCCTTCATCACCTCCTGCTCCACCACGTGTCCTTCATCACCTCCTGCTCCACCACGTGTCCTTCATCACCTCCTGCTCCACCACGTGTCCTTCATCCTCCTGCTCCACCCGTGTGCTCCCCACGTGTCCTTCATCACCTCCTGCTCCACCTCCGTGTCCTTCATCACCTCCTGCTCCACCACGTGTCCTTCATCACCTCCTGCTCCACCACGTGTCCTTCATCACCTCCTGCTCCACCCGTGTCCTTCATCACCTCCTGCTCCACCCCGTGTCCTTCATCACCTCCTGCTCCACCACGTGTCCCATCACCTGCTCCACCCCGTGTCCTTCATCACCTCCTGCTCCACCACGTGTCCTTTATCACCTCCTGCTCCACCACGTGTCCTTCATCACCTCCTGCTCCACCCCGTGTCCTTCATCACCTCCTGCTCCACCCCGTGTCCTTTATCACCTCCTGCTCCACCACGTGTCCTTCATCACCTCCTGCTCCACCCCGTGTCCTTCATCACCTCCTGCTCCACCCCGTGTCCTTCATCACCTCCTGCTCCACCACGTGTCCTTCATCACCTCCTGCTCCCACGTGTCCCGTGTCCTGCTCCATCACGTGTCCTCACCTGCTCCACCCCGTGTCCTTCATCACCTCCTGCTCCACCACGTGTCCTTCATCACCTCCCTCCACCACTGTCCTCCTGCTCCCCCGTGTCCTTCATCACCTCCTGCTCCACCCCGTGTCCTTCATCACCTCCTGCTCCACCACGTGTCCTTCATCACCTCCTGCTCACCACGTGTCCTTCATCACCTCCTGCTCCACCACGTGTCCTTCATTCCACCATCACCTCCTGCTCCACCACGTGTCCTTCATCACCTCCTGCTCCACCCCGTGTCCTTCATCACCTCCTGCTCCACCCCGTGTCCTTTATCACCTCCTGCTCCACCACCCCGTGTCCCTTCATCACCTCCTGCTCCACCCCGTGTCCTTCATCACCTCCTGCTCCACCCCGTGTCCTTTATCACCTCCTGCTCCACCCCGTGTCCTTCATCACCTCCTGCTCCACCCCGTGTCCTTCATCACCTCCTGCTCCACCCCGTGTCCTTTATCACCTCCTGCTCCACCACGTGTCCTTCATCACCTCCTGCTCCACCCGTGTCCTTCATCACCTCCTCTCCACCCCGTGTCCTTCATCACCTCCTGCTCCACCACGTGTCCTTTATCACCTCCTGCTCCACCACGTGTCCTTTCATCACCTCCTGCTCCACCACGTGTCCTTCATCACCTCCTGCTCCACCTCCTTCACACCTCCTGTCCTTTGTCCTTTATCACCTCCTGCTCCCCACGTGTCCTTCATCACCTCCTGCTCCACACGTGTCCTTCATCACCTCCTGCTCCACCCCGTGTCCTTCATCACCTCCTGCTCCACCCCGTGTCCTTTATCACCTCCTGCTCCCACCGTGTCCTTCATCACCTCCTGCTCCACCCCGTGTCCTTCATCACCTCCTGCTCCACCCGTGTCCATGTGTCCTTCATCACCTCCCGCTCCACCAGGTGTCCTTCATCACCTCCTGCTCCACCCCGTGTCCTTCATCACCTCCTGCGTGTCCTTCATCACCTCCTGCTCCACCACGTGTCCTTCATCACCTCCTGCTCCACCCCGTGTCCTTCATCACCTCCTGCTCCACCACGTGTCCTTTATCACCTCCTGCTCCACCCCGTGTCCTTCATCACCTCCTGCTCCACCCCGTGTCCTTCATCACCTCCTGCTCCACCCCGTGTCCTTTATCACCTCCTGCTCCACTCACGTGTCCTTTATCACCTCCTGCTCCACCCCGTGTCCTTTATCACCTCCTCCTCCACCCCGTGTCCTTTATCACCTCCCTCGTGTCCGTGTCCATCACCTCCTGCTCCACCGTGTCCTTTATCACCTCCTGCTCCACCCCGTGTCCTTTATCACCTCCTGCTCCACCACGTGTCCTTTATCACCTCTGCTCCACCACGTGTCCTTCATCACCTCCTGCTCCACCACGTGTCCTTTATCACCTCCTGCTCCACCACGTGTCCTTTATCACCTCCTGCTCCACCCCGTGTCCTTCATCACCTCCTCCTGCTCATCACCTCCTGCTCCCCGTGTCCTTTATCACCTCCTGCTCCACCCCGTGTCCTTTATCACCTCCTGCTCCACCCCGTGTCCTTTATCACCTCCTGCTCCACCACGTGTCCTTCATCACCTCCTGCTCCACCAGGTGTCCTTTATCACCTCCTGCTCCACCAGGTGTCCTTTATCACCTCCTGCTCCACCCCGTGTCCTTCATCACCTCCTGCTCCACCCCGTGTCCTTCATCACCTCCTGCTCCACCCCGTGTCCTTCATCACCTCCTGCTCCACCACGTGTCCTTCATCACCTCCTGCTCCACCCCGTGTCCTTCATCACCTCCTGCTCCACCCCGTGTCTTTATCACCTCCTGCTCCACCAGGTGTCCTTTATCACCTCCTGCTCCACCCCGTGTCCTTCATCACCTCCTGCTCCACCCCGTGTCCTTCATCACCTCCTGCTCCATCCCGTGTCCTTTATCACCTCCTGCTCTACCAGGTGTCCTTCATCACCTCCTGCTCCACCACGTGTCCTTCATCACCTCCTGCTCCACCCCGTGTCCTTCATCACCTCCTGCTCCACCACGTGTCCTTTATCCCCTCCAGCTCCATCCCGTGTCCTTTATCCCCTCCTGCTCCACCCCGTGTCCTTTATCACCTCCTGCTCCACCACGTGTCCTTCATCACCTCCTGCTCCATCCCGTGTCCTTCATCCCCTCCTGCTCGCATAAAGGCGAGAAAAGAGATCTTTACGTTTACTATTCAACTGTAAACAGCTGTTTTATTGGGGCCATACAAAGCTACGTAAAGTACTGTCTTGGTGTACTATGTTGTCCTAAGCGACTGTAAAAGTAATGATCCTTTTTCACGCCTTAGGCGTATCGGGCATTTGGGAAGAGTACCCATATTTTCACAGACCATCGGCACTGGGTGGGTAATGTGTTCAGCATTACGCCGGCCGTCTTTACTTCCTCAGGACAACCATGCTGCTACCCATTTTAGGCTGGGGCGACCTGCTACGCCCCATACCACCATAAAAATCCTCGCAGCCAGCAGTGGGTTTCGATCGCGGTACGTTAGAATTGCGAGTCAAATTTGCAACGCCTAAGCCACGGACGCCTCCCAAGCGACTGTGAAAAGCATAATATGATCACATCCGGCCTAAATGAAAAATATAGACTGAGATCAGCTTGAGTATTCCTACTCTCCTCTGTGTGTAATCTAAGTGTTGATATGTGGTCGCCGTTTTAGTTATAAGCCCATCGAAAACAATGCGCTTGGAATAACTACTACCAATTATGAGACAATGCTAGCCTGGGAATCCAAAGGTTGTGGGTTCGAGTCCTGACGGAGCTAGACTTTTTTTTTCTGAAAAGATGACCTTGCTTCCCAGGTCGACCTAAGCCACGGGTCCTGCAAGAATAGACTTAACTGCCCGCTTGAAACAAAACCAGCGGGACAGCTCAATTCGGGAAGAGAGTGTTGTTTTCAGGACGTGAGACTGTAGACTAGAGACACGTGATCATTTGACGGTTAGATTGCAATGTTTCGTGTTTAGGACATACTGACCGCTAGTCTGTGTTAGCATGTGTGTCGTTAGATAGTAACAGTATTTCTGTGTTATACAGCGCTCGACAGAGATAGGTTCTGTGTCGCTTGTTACATTGGTAGCTGGCTAGGTATCAAAATTAAGTCGAGTAACTACAGGTGTTTGTATTGGTTATTGTGATTTAATCTGTCCTCAGCTACTTTGACCACACTAAGCAGACGCTACGGTCCTGGTGTAGGCTTCAATTACAGAGAAAAGAGCTGTACGGGAGCGCCGTGGGTTCGGATCCAGTTATTATCCATGGGAACGTGATGGGAGTGAGAAGTGATTTGTAAAGCCTCACGGCCTTTGTTTCAGATAGGCGTACCCACGACTCTTGAGGCTAACTGCCTTTTGTTATATTGTGTTCTGTACATTAAAGATTGGTGTGTGCTCTGTGAGTGTTTGGGTTTATTGTGTTTAGTATAGGTTTATCTTTCAAGGGCCTATAATACGAGCCACGGGCCGTTACGAAGGACAAAATATCCCCGACATCCTCCTAGCTGCCAACCCAACAGGTCAAGTGGCAGTAATCCCCACGATTCTTCTAAGAAGTCATATCTAGGGCGTCCATAATAACTACTTCATCATAGGCATACTCGTCTGTTCCACTGTGCATGGTTAGTACAGTGCGTTTCAAAACTCGTGTCCTCACACTTTAATAAATATCTTAAAACCTCTAGTACGAGCCAACGAGAGTTGTTGGCCTTACATTTCTCAAGTCCTTGTGATTTTATAATGCACAATTACACAGGTGTTGCTGTTTTCCTAAAGCGGCAAATTTCTTTGTTTGACTAGTAATCAGAAAATAGAATATACAGTAACTCACAAATGCCTAGAGATTCTTAGGAATCAATTCACATGTGCAGAGATGCATGATGATTATTTTGATAGCCTTTCCAGCATACAATGAAAAATGCGCAACTCATAAGAGATTAATGCTGCAGATGTCCAAGTGAGAGTGAAACGCCCATGACACTTGTGCAATTTGATGTTTAGAAAAGTCCCCGTTATTCGCTAACTGTTAGCATGCTGACTGTTTGCTCTAAATATGTTCCGTTGCTTTGGCTTTCACATTGAAAAAAAAATTCTTCTCACAAGGGCATGATTATTAACAGATTGCATGCCAAAATTTCAGCAACTTACACCAAACAGTTACTGAGTTGCATATTTGTAAAGATGTGCATGACTTCGGGAAAAGAATGTAGAATATTATGATTTGGAAATTACGCACGAAAAAAAAAAAATAATGTAAAAGACAACTTTAAACATGTACACTCAAGGTAATAATTTGATCCGAACAAAAATACAACTCATACAAGTTAACCTGCAACCTTGAACAAATCTACAGCCCCTTAGTTTTTGCACACAAATTTAATTAACTCAGCTGAAGCTGCCTGGGCGTCCCGAGACTAGACGTCGTCATGACAAACAGAACCACAAGTACATGTCGCCTGAGGTTGTGAGAGAGTTCCCGTTCATCAGTGGAGTCGCAGGTTGTGCCCTCAGATAACATTAGCACTGATTAGGTTTAAGAACATTGTCAATGCAATACATTTCACAGAAAGTAAATATTTTAATCCAAAAGAGTACTAGGGGGCTGCGTGGTCTCGGGTCATGGTGTCCGCCTCGAGTGCTAGAGGTTCTGGGTTCAATCCATTGTTAGGGTTAGGATTTTTCACGGTGACTTGGACTTCTAGTAATTCCCCCTGGTCTCTGGGTAATGAGATCGGACGCCCGTGTACATTGCTGCGCACGTAGAAAATCGCTTAGCAGTTAAAAATCGAAAAGAGCAGCCTAGCGCGGCTGCTCGGGCAAAATTTGTAATTATATTCTACCTAAAGTATTTCAGGATCCTCAGACTTTGAGTTAGAAGAAGAACGCAGCACTTGTGGATGTGCCATGATGTTGATCCGTTGTTCAAACCTCAAATCTAAAAGAATACTACAGTACAGAGAATTTATTTTGAAACATTGAAAATATGATTTCGTTTTCACACTACGAGTTTTTGATGAGCTGAGTTTTGTTGATGTCTTCGATAGCATGTTTTATAAATACAGTTGAAATATAGAAGCATCTCAAGTGTACAAGGTCTTGCACTCAATGTACAGAAAGGCATGAAGTGCAATGGTTCGGTCATCTGGTGAGAACCAATAGAATTTACAACACAAACTGTCTACAATTCTTTTGTACAATTAATATTTAAATCTCAAGGGTGAGAATCAAACAGATACTACAAATCCAGGAAGACCCGTTCAACGATATTGCACATGGAGCACCATAAACCAGTAGGTAGGCAGATTGGTAGGTAGGCAGATTGGTAGGTTGGCAGGTTGGTAGGTAGGCAGGTTGTACCCCACCAGGACATCACATTTAAACACCCGGTATCACAAAATGCCCTCATGCAAGAAACCGGTTAGAAAGTAACCTGTCTGTGACAGTCTGTATTTGTGACTCCAATACTTGAAATTTTATGCACGCCTGGCTTTCAACCTATTTTACTGTTTGAGGCAGCAGAAGAAAACCATTTTTATTAGTAAATAGGTCAACGTGGGTTAAAATAACAGTTTTCACAACAGAAATGAGTTAATATACAAGAAAATTGTCATACAGGAAAATCTCAGGAGCGGAAATTATTTTAGTTGCCAGAATAAGGGAGACAACTTTTCTTCTTCGGTCTGTGTAAACTCATAGTAACAAAGGGAGACTACTTTCCAGACGCCGCGAAAAGTCACGTTTGACTCTGAAACCGGGGTGTGGAAGCAATTGCGCCACTTGATTTATAGTCAGTCACTGACAGTCACTGACTGCTGCACGGTTGAAAGTAGAGACCCAGACGCTTTAAGTATGAGTGCGTGCCGCGCGTGTGTGTTTGTGTATACTGCACACAAGAATGTGGAAGCAGAAACTATGCGTGAGTTGGCATTTTACAGAAACAATGCGTGAGTTGGCATTTCCACTTCAGTCATGAATATGGGAGCGGAAATGTTACTTCTCATCCCTTTGAATGGTGTAATTTTTCGTTATTTGAAGCCCTACTCTGGCTCTTGCCAGGAGCCGCAATACTGACCGGTCATAAATATGGTCTAAAGGCTGAACGCGGTTTCTGGGACCTCTCCACGGGTGATCCTCATCCACAAGGTGGCACTTTGAGTCATCGGGTGTTTAACGTTTGTGTGATGTCCTAGTAGGGTAAAAGATAGATGGATAGATAGTGGTGGAGTTAAACATCAACCAATCATGGAAGCAGAAAGAAGGTGTGGGTATGTGTTTTTACTGCAGACAAGAGTGTGGGAGTAGAAAACAGGTGAATACAGGTAAAACGAGAATCCATAAATACAGCTTATACGAGATAAAGTATGAAAAAGAAAATCCAGAAATACAGATTATATAATAGAGATAAAGTATGAAAAAGAAAATCCAGAAATACAGATTATATAATAGAGATAAAGCATTTTTTTTAAAAAAGAAAAAAAAATATGGCTTATAATAGAGATATAGTTTTTTTTTTTTTTTTAAATATGGCTTATACTAGAGATATTGTGTTTGAGGTTTGAACAACAGATCAACATCGTGTCACACGTAACCTATAAGAGTTCCATTCTTCTTCTAACTCAAGTCTGAGTCCGAAGAAGCTCAGCACAGGCCTCTGTAGCATCGGCAAGGATCCTATAATACTTTAGGTAGATTTTTAACTGCCAAGGGCTTTTTTACGTGCGCAACAATGCATACGGGCGAACGATCGCACTACCCAGAGACCAGGAGAAATTACTAAAAATCCAAGTACACGTGAAAAAATCCCAACGCTTACCGAGGATTGAATCCGGAACCTCTAGCACTCGAGGCGGACACCATGCCTCGAGACCACGCAGCCCCCCCCCCCCCCCTTTTCCCAGAGATAAAGTGTGGAAACTAACAATGAAAGACTTTTTTCTTTCTACAATAATGACTCTCAGGTCTTCCCTACCTAGAGCGTGAACAAGGTATAGTCATGGGAAGTAAAGGCGGTCGGCCTCTAGTTGACCACATCACATCGCAGTAACATTCTTCTCAGACCGTTATGATCTATCTGTGCCTCAGCACTGTTCACTCGCTTCCAAAGGGCCCTCACAACATCCTATTTGTCATACATCAGTTCACCACTGTCAGAGACCTACTTTACTGCCGTCAGGGCAAAAAAGCTCGTTAGCAGATCTATGACAAACACCAAATGGTGCGAGCCATCCAGTCTATCTGCTTGCTCATTTCCCAACACACTGGTATAACCTGGGGAAAATATCAAAAGGATGCTAACGACCTGGGACCATCGAAGTGATGCTTGCCACTCTGCACGGAGCATTCCTGTCTCCACCTTTCTCAGCATGCTCTGTGAGTCAGTTACAATGACGGCATGTAAGTGCAGCTGATATCTCAAGATAGCGAAAGGCAGCAGGACTGCCTCCACCTCCATTCTCAAACTAGACGTTGTGAATCATATGCCAGGCTTTGTTACACTAAGCGACACCCGTTTTTCTTGCTTATGAACCCTAATGCACTGCCCCTCAACACAACGACATCACCGGGGGGGGGGGCGGGAATTGTCATGAATCTCCCTGTTGAACTTTTGATTCAGCAGCACCAGCTGGCCAGTCTCTGCACTCACGTCCCAAAGTGATTAGAACCCTAGACAAGTCTGAACTTGATAAGACACTCTGACCTTCCTCTCCTCGCCCAAATTAATCAAGCCGGGCACACATGTCCAATAGTGTCTTTAGCTTGCGACATCCAAGACTTCCTTTTTTTAGTCCGTGACCCTTAGCTCCTATATCAGGGCTTCAGCAGGAGGTGCCTCTTCTCTGCCGCTACTCTGAGATATGACTTTGCTGCAGAACTTTGAGCCTATTGCAACAGAAAGGCATGTCTGCCGGGATATGTTGTTCATGCCCAGAATTACCCGGCATGGCTTTCATTCTGTTCAAAGTTTCATCAACTGACTCTTGATATGGTAAGCATTCCAAGTCCATAATCTATCACCACAGGATCAACATGCTGGAACACTGTAAACAACATTCTTTGTTCCATGTTCAATTGCCTGCCATAATTTTGAGAGCATTGAGTCCTTTTTGGCATTTCACCGCAACTGCCTCCATATGATCCTTGAAGGACATGCTTCTATCGAAAATGATACTCAGGTACCTCAGTTTGCTTTCTCTTTTGATGTTACTGTTATTAACTGTACGGTTTGAAACGTTAGCTTTTACAATTATATTGTCCAGAGAGCACCACAAAACAACTGTCTTTTCTGAACTGATGATAGCACCCATTTTTGCACACCAGTCAGTCACTTTGTCTTCAGTTGCCTGTAGCTCGTATGCTATCCGTCGCCTATGTTTCCCCTGCCTATATGCAGAAACATCTTTGGAAAATTTTTTTCCATCACTTGGTGATTCAAGTTCTGCAATCTTGCTTGTATACACCTTAAAGAGCGCTGGTGACATTACAAAACCCTGGGGTAGTCCAGGGGCGATATTACATTGTTCTGAAGTCCATGTGCCCAGGCGAAGGGCAACCACACGTGAATACAGAACAGCTGCTATCCAGTTCACAAACCACAGACAAACCCCCGTCTCCATGGGTGCAGAAATCAAAATATCATATTTGACTCTATTGTAGGCATTCTCAAGATCAAGTGCTGCCTGTCTCCTGTCTGTTCTGGAACCCCTAATAAACATCAAAAGCAAAAGTAGCTGCATTCGACCAGGTCAGCAAATTTGTTGCCAGATCTTACCCGGGGTGGGAGCTCCCTACCGTGGTCACAAACGGCGATGCAAGGTAACTCATTCTCACCAAACAAAGACATTAATTTTGCTGTTGCTTGATCTAGATTTGGTGCTTTTTCCCCTCCTTAAAATTTTATCGTTAACCTATTCGCTCTAATTTAAAGCTGTTTCCCCTGCGATAATCGAAATCCTTCACCCTTTGAACAAAATTATTCTTTTATTTTGAAAAAGAGCGAATAAATAGGGAGACGGACAGAAGCGCGGAGGGTGGGAAGGATAATAGATCAAACACACCTGAGATTGCGCTACGAATAAAGTCATGACTGGCTTGTAGCTTAACTGGGGCCCTTTTGGGGGAAACAAAAAATACAAATGCACCCTATCAAACAGTAATGAGGGGGTAGATGAAGAGGGGAAAAGAGCAGGAAAGGAACAAGGGGGAATGGGGGAAAAAAAAAAAAAGAAAAAAAGGGGGAAAGGGGGATGAGAAGAAAGGGGGAGGGGGAAAAAACAAGTAGTTTTTATTAAAAAAAAAAAAAGGAAGAAAAGAATGAAAAGAAGAAAAGAAGAAGAAGAAGAAAAAGGGTGATGATGGGTGATGAATGAGATGATGAAAAGAATGATGAAAAAGGGGGAAGAAAAAAAAAGAAAAAAGAAAAAAAAAAATGAAAAAAAAAAAAAACAAAACCAAAAAACATCACAAACAACGAGAAAAAACAATCAATGCAGATATTTCTTCCAATAATTGTGTTGTACGTGAGT
>CAJHNH020008498.1:0-277500 GCA_905116865.2 Candidula unifasciata
TTTATCTTGCCCACTGCATCTTCATATTAAACATGCTCTCTGTGTCCGACTGTGTGCCTGATTCCGTACCAACCTCCAAAAGTGAAACACTAAAAAAAAAACAAAAATAATTCCTACCTGGAGATATGATCTCGCCAGGCTGGTTACGTATCACTATATCACGCCCATCCAAGTGTTTGATCACAAAATGAAAGCCACAGAGAGCCTCTGTCAGAGATATACTGCGCTCCATAATCAAATCAGAGTCCTTTCTCGTGAAGAGTTCATGTTCTTTCTGCTGCAGAATGATTACTACGTCACCTGGCTCCACACCGGGCTTTTAAGTGAGAGAATTGAAAATAAAATCAGGCATACAATGTATTATTACTTCCCATGTGGGTTCCATGGGGGCCAATTTTGGAAGAAAAATACAGACACAATGCACCCCTTCAAGCATGTTGTAGGAGGCGACTAATTAGGGCTGTTTCCTTTAAAGTATCTGCCTGAGAGGCGAGGAACAAACAGTCTGCATACTAATAAGCCAGATTTGTAATATAGATTTTCCACATGTGTTTACAGCTGGTGAACGCAAAGAAGTTTTGAGGGAGCTTCCCCCCCCCCCTCACAACTGGTAATTTATCTTCAGATGTCCCGGGTGGGTCAGTGTCCATTAGATATTTTCGCCAAGTCACGACGTTGTGTTGGGAAACTCTCAGACAGACATTAAGGCCGGTTCTGTACAACTTGGTAGTGAACTGTAATATGACAAGCTAGGTGCTGTGAGGGCCCTTTGAGAATAAGTGTTCAGTGCGGAGTCACAAATAGATCACTATGGTACGAGGGGAATGGCACTGCGAGAAGTTACTAGGAAACCTGGCCAATGCTAAATACTCAAGGGAGGGGCGAGATGGATATACAATCAGAGAGTTACTGGTGTCATCAGAACTGAAATTCATCGCTTGCTGCTAATGATGGGGAGGGAAAGCTTATGGCAGTGTCTCCAATGCTGTGATGCTGTGATTCTTAATTCAAATTTCATTCCATTATATCTCAATCAATCAAGTGCCGTCTCTACAGTGAAGGTTGGTTGTAATGGATCTTAAACAGGCTGCATCTCTTGTCCTGGTTGTAATCTCTCTCAAACTGCTGCCCGCCCCTCTCTTGATTTTGTTTCCCTCGCCTGTATCGCTGCCCACCTCTTGCCTTCAGCCTTTTCCTGCAGTATGGTTTTTAAAAGTTTGTTACGTCTTTTAATGTGGCCAAGTATTTCAAAGAATTATATCTATATTCTGTTCCTGTCGGTAATGACACATAAGGCATTCACAAGTAACCTCCTTTGCTACTGGTCTATTTGTTCCTTTTATGCCGTTTGTGTATCCCATATCACTTTACATTTCTTTACTATTTTTCTTATGTACTCCTTTTCTTATGTCCTTCTCTGGGTCTCCTTGGATCGCCCATGTCTTTTTTGCCATCTGCGACCATCAGAGAGCTGTCTTTTCCAAAGTGTCATGAGACATCCTGCAAACATGTCCTAACCATCTTCAGTTCAACTTAAAGTATAAGAAAATCATGGGCTTAAATAAGGCTTTACATCAAGCTACACTGTCAATGAACAGAAATCAAACATATACATGCCCTCAAGAATGGGGATTTAGTTCTCTTTTAGTTTCTTCACAACTGGTAGTAAGTATAAAAAAGTGTGAGCTGGGATATGAATGAATCTAAGATAAATAACCAGTTCCACACAAGGATAACAAAAAAAAAAGAAAAAAGTCATGAAACAGCCAAAAAATTCTAGGGTTGGCCTACAGATGTCTTGTGTAATACTTTCAACCTGTGGTTCGGACAAATACTTGTCTTATTACTTTAAAAAATTGGACACCGGTAACACTGTAGTAGAGAATGGTGGGTTATAGTGACTGGCTTCGCGTTGAGCTACACAACAGTGAACAAAGGACAGAAAAATCAAACAAAAGAGGAAATTGTTTTTGTTTAGATCTTTCAGTGGTAATGAAGTATGAGAAAATGGCGGGCTAAAACAAGTAACTGGCTCCAAGCCAGGATAAAATGAGTGAAGACCGGTTACTGTACTTCACAGAAAATTTTGAATCCAATCAATCATGGACAAATCAACAAAGAGTAGGGTGTGAGTTGTAGGTCAATGCTCCACTGGGAAATCAAAGGCAGAAAAGGATGAAGAAGTATTTACAATAATTTATGATGGCAAGCTTTAACACTTTCATTACTGAAAAGTGTATAAGAATAACAAGGAGGAATATTATTACAAAACAAATGGGTGATTTGACTTCAAATAAGTCAAGTCAAAACGGTAACTAGTCTGTTCTACCACTTTTTTAGGGCGGTGTAGACAGGAGGTCATGAGCCTAAGGATTTAGGGCCGTATTGCTAGTGCTGTTGCCACTGACTGTACTAGTTAGGATGTTTAAATATGCCCCCGACAGAAAAACTCAATCTCCTTACCAGGGGTACAACCCGGGTCCCCGAATGAGAGCCTGGTGTTGTAACCACCTAGCAGCCTCTCTTCACACTATGCAGAGTGTTTTGAATTAATTAGAACAGAAAACGACATATGCATTTCTTTTAACTGAAAGAGTTAAGATATATGGGTTTTTCACATCATTCTAAAAATATTTGAAAAGACTACTGTTGTTCATGTCACTGAACAAAAACATGGTCGAAAAAACGATTCCTTTTTCGTATATACTAAAAGAAATATGGTTAAAACATTGTGAGGTGAACAAGAATAGACCCACTGCCTGCCCAAAGGCATGTCGTAGGAGTCGACTAATTTGGAGCTTCCTATGAAGTCAAGAGTACATCTGCCTGAGAGGCAAGGAACAAACAGTCTGCAGGCTAATTAGTTAGACCTGTGAAATGGCTCTGCACGCGACACTCAGTTTATCGCCAGAGTTTACAGCCGGTGAACGCAAAAAAAGAAGGTATCAAACAACAACAAACTCCACCCCCCCCCCCCCTTCTCTCCAGTTGAAAAACACAACTACCATCAAACAAAACAAATCAACAAATGAAACCAAAAAGTACCTGCTGGTCACCTTCACCCCTGAAAGGAATCCTTTGGCCATCCTTCATCCCCTTGTCAACATGAACCTCTAGTATCTTGGTCTCACTGCATACTTTCTTCCCTTTACACTCTACACATCTATCTTTTTCTCTGATGACCTCTCCTACAAAGTAAATTCATCAAAAAAGTATGTATGTTTGTAATTTGACTGATAAATAAAAGCTGCATCTCTAAAATATAAACTTCCTACTTATAAATGACTTATAAATTACTATTTTTAAAAAATTGTAATTTCTTGGGGCATATCATCCATCCAACAACAATACCATGGAACACAGGACACGCCTAATCTTTATTATGTTCAGAAAGTACATGCTGATAATTTTTTTAAATATCTGATTAGATTCTACATAAAATATTTGTCCACAATCTATCCCTGAATAAAGTGCTAGTTTTTCTTAAATATACACAGCGTTGAATCTTCCAGATTATTATCATCTTTTGAATGAAAGGAGGGATTTTCAGGACCCCTCTTCCAAATGCCCCCAGAATCCACACAATGGGGTTTCTTAGAATCAATACAGAAACTGTTAGTGTTTAAGACGGTTGAAATAACTGTTAGGGTTTAAGAAGGTTGATCTACCAGGGACCTTCGGGACAAACAACTTATTGTAAAGCAATGTTACAATAACAAATGTAATAGAAGACAGTAATATCAGACAAATACCTTCTCCGTGGCATTCAGAACATATACTTTGAAGCTGCTGTACCATGCCTGGTCCTAACTGCCGCAGCTGTACTTGCACACCACGACCATTACACTTTTTGCACCGCTGATTTGCACCACTTTTCCCACCCACGCTGAAAAATACAAAAAAATCAGAGTCACTTCTCTATAATAAGATGAGCTGCTTACTGTGAGAAAAAAAATGAACCATGACCTGAGCTATGGACTTAATTTTTTCATTGCTAGAGATCTTTTTCTGTGTTCATCTAAGGAGGCTATTGTGTTGAGCCTGCCGTTTGCAGCATGTATCTGATTTTCTCCCCTTTCAGCCGACAGATTAGACTTTTTCAAGTACTTGTTGCCCAAGTTAGTCTTTCCGGCAAGTGGCAGAGATGATATCTATGCTCTCAATCCACCTCTAAAGGTCATAAGGCAATGTTTTGTTTTTTAAAGTATAACACAGCGCTTAACCTCAGCATGTGGGCTCTGGGCTCCACTGTGGGGAAAACAAGAACAGACTCACTGCCTCCCTCACAAACATGTCATAAGAATCAATTAATTAGAGGTTTTCTTAGAAGTCGGTGTGCATATGTCCGAGTGGCAAGGAATAACAAATTGCACACAAAAAGCCAGTTAAAAGGGTATGTACATGCAAAACTCAGGTCCTGGCACAAAGCCAAAGTCCAAACAACCAGCACTTGCCACTGGAGCATACAGCCAGTGAACAAAGAAGAAGAAAAGAAAAAGAAGATATTTAACACAACCAACAAGTCTTACTAAGCTGAAGATAGTCACACAGACAAGATAGTAGACTAGAACACTACTTTTATTAGAGACATTTACATGAAGGTCTGTCTGCGTGTGAACAAGGGAGCAGAAATCTGCTTCTGTTGACCTCTCCTATTTCAGCTGCAGTATTTTGCTTCAATTGACACTTCTCTCCCTAACCCTGGCAGTAGGTATAAATTATCTAACAGTAATGAATGCAAGCTGACACAAGAATCAAGACATAACTGAGAGGTACATAACTGGAGTTTATAAACCTGAAAAGATCAGGGAGGAAAGACTATCCCATGTCTTGGCGGTCAATGGGTTATTTCGGCCTTAAATGTTAACTCAAAACCTTAAAGGATATCAACACAGGTAGGACACCTGGACCAATGCCATAGTGTTTGCTTATGACACATATCAGGGCTTCCAGGTACAGCAGCCATCCATCTGGACGATGCATTCAACAGTGTTTCTTTTGACCAACACATAACACTGCTGTTAGACATGAATACTGATCCAACCTTGAACGACAGCACTCTTTTGAATAAATGGCAATGCTGTAGATGATTTGGGGGGGGGGGGGGGGGGGGGGGGGGGGGGGGGGGGGGGGGGGGGGGGCATGGATGACGAAGCATCAGGACATATGTGCCATGGTTACCTTAGAGATCACCACTGAAAACCTGTTCTACTAAATGCGTACACAGACAAAAATAGGACTAAAGCGCACAACATACTTTGCTGATGACAGATCTACTTATGTACCGGCAGTGGACAGATAGAGAGGATACAGCAAAAACACTGCAGCAGGAGTGTCACAGACACACTAGATGGTATTGATCAGGGATTAGAGTAAACTCAGGTAAAACTACAGTGACATGGTTCTTGTTTGAACAACAGTTGTCAAGATGACCATGCCTTTTTTCAGTATGTGTTGAGATGACAGAAAATTCACCAGCCCATAAATATACTGGACTCCATTGTGACAGATATCTGTCCGTCTTAATATATTGATAATGTCATTATAAAGGCTCATAATGGCCTGGTGGCGCTCAGGTAATTTCCTTGATTAGCCAGACATAGTAATTTACTACAAGATGTCAGAGGAAAGGGAATTCATAGGTGTTTCTGCTGATATAAAACCTCTGCACAGCCATCTATGGGTGATCAAATGAGAGCGCTTAAGAAGGGGGGCCCTGGATGGTGAAAGCTAAAGACTATAGACCAAATTTGTCCACTGGGACATATCAGGCTCGGTGCTGAATGTCTAAAAACAATAGAAGGAATGCAAGAGCACACTGAAGTAATACTTATTCTGGGCAGGTATTGCAGACATACAGCCACTGACACTGAAAAAAAGGGCCCTCGTACACTCGACCAAGTGACAGCATCATCTATACAGATGGCTCAGTGATTTGTGGGGTACAGTCTGGGTAGGCATATGCAGCTTAGGTGAATGGCAAGACAGTAGAGAAGAAAGTCAGGCATTCAGTTCTACTACTACTGGCATAACGATGGAGATAACAGCTGTCACAGGAGTACTTGCATGGCTGGCAGAATAGGAAGAAACTCATGCATTGACAGTGACAGGCTCTGGAGAATTGGCTAACAGCTTCCATCCTGCCTCAGAAAACATATCTTGACTCTTAGTTAAGTGATTATCCTCAGCACATCGGACAAGTCCATAAGCGCTCGGATGCTATCTTCAGTATGTCCCCCAGTGTGCGGCAACTAATTACACCTACAATCTTGGCTGTACACATCAGGGCATCTCGTGTGGGATCCGGGGCCCAACTGTGACAAAAAACAAGAATAGATCCACTGCCTGCCCAAAAGTATGTTGTAAGAGTCGACTAAATGGGAGCTTTCTTTCAAAGTCGGAGTACACCTGCGTGAGAGGCAAGGAACCAACAATCTGCATGCAAATGATTCAAACCAGCGAAACATGTACATGCAACACTAAAGTTTCTGGAAAAGAAATTGACAAACAACCAGAAGTTTGCACTGGGAGCACACAGCTGGTGAACGCAAAGAAGAAAAAACCAGGATACACCAGGATGAAAGAAAATGAAAGAGCCGACTGACTGGCTGTATCTGCAGGGGTTAGTAGAGGAAGAAGTAAGAAAAGGGCACACTTAATTAATGCTCTGCATTCCAGAGATGAGTTAAAGGAGTCAGATACAATAAACAGCATGTTTGAAATGGGTAGTAACTAAATGACAGGCATGCTGATGGTCTGTAAAAATATGGGACGCTCTGTCCATATGCCCGATGCGCCGAAAGGCGTGAAAAGGGAACTTTACTTTTTTTTTGCGAGTATGAGTCGCATGAAGACAGTGAGATAGCCACTGTATCAGATGATGGAGCATGAATGGTTCGGGCTTGATGTGCTAGGATGCCAATACCGACTAGTAACAAGAATCGGTTAGATTCACTTTTCATTCACTGCTGGGCTGGTTGATTTTCCTGAAGGTCACAGGTGTGTCCTACTCGGTTGTTTGCTTTCTGTGGTGTCTTGCATTTACATTTTCATTCCGAGAAAGAGGATGCCTGTGACATAGGTTGCAGCACTCTCTAGGGAGAGTTGTGTTAGGACCGGTTGGTCCATGTATTTCGAGCGTTAAAAGTGCTGGCCTGCTAAAATATACAGCATGCGATATCAAATGTATCGCGGAACACACCCATAACCTTGTTGGAAGGTCATGGGGTTCAGTAACTACCAACTAGAAGTGAGCTAGTGTGTAAATGGGCGGGCCGTGGGGAAACTAACGTTACTTTTACCAAAAAATCATATGAAAAAATGTAGAAAGCAGTGTACTATGGTTTTTTGTCACGAAACGACCTCAGTGGTTTCAGAAGTTAGTATGTGGAATAATTTATTCTGTTTATGGAGAGACCGAATTATATTTACTATGCCCTTAACCCAAATATTACTTTAAACCACATTGATTTAAATGTTTCCAGTCCTTCGCAGAGACAAAGCAACTGCGCTTTGTTTAATTTTACATAACACTAGGTAATACAGCCAGCGGCCTACCTGAGAAAGTTCAGACTAATGGATGTAATGTTTGATTGTAAAGCCAGTGTCATAAATTATCTCCTGACCACAGTCTGTAAGGGCCAGCAATGGGGAACTAATTATCACACCTGAGATTATCTCCCATGAGCTGAACCTCAGGGTCATAAATGTTACATAACACAGACTGAGTGGGGCCTTTTGAACAGAGCAGATCAGGGAAATTAAGTGGACTGGTAGACCTGACAGCGTCCTCTGGACAGTTTTAACACCTGCCAGCTAAATTAGCTGGAGACCAGATGTTGCTCGAGGGATGTCAGTCCAGAATTGACTGACAAGCACCTTGTTAGCTAATTTGATCTGCAAGGTACCTCAGGGGCGTGGCTAAGATCTTCTCCAGTAGAACCTAGAAGAGGGAGGAGTTTAATTTGGACAATAGATTGATACTTATACTACTAGCTTCAGAAATTTACCTCATAATCACTGCCACGAGCAACAAACACAGATCAACGGTAGAGGTTATTTTGTTTGATTCTTGTTTGGCGATTGCTGGAAAGTTCCCAGGTAGGTAAGCTTGTACAATTATTTTCAATCTTGTATACATAGGTTAGAGAGTTAGCTAAAGCCTATTCTACCTTTTCCTAATTTGTCTACACATTCTGCTTGAAATAGTTCTTTGTGAGTATTCAGTATCTCCGTTAGGGAACTGCTAAACCATTCCTATTTCTTGTAAGTTTGTGCCACATGTTTTTCAGTGTATGTTTTCATGTTTATAAAATAAGACTTGTATACTGAATTATAATGAAATTATAATGTTTCAACCATCAACCAAAACATGAGTTTCGACTGTGGGAAATGATCCCCACATATGCAGCCACGCTGTTACGTTTTGTGTGCCCACCATGTGCTCACTTAATGTGTTCACGTAATCAGGGGGTTTATAACCACAGGGGAAGAAAAGGGGGTGTATAGAATTCACTGTCACTGAAAGATAATATTCAGGACAGCATGCACGTATAAAATGTTTCGCATTTTCAGCATATAACCTGCGCCACATGTTTGTGTCAAATCAATGTCAGCCAGTTGGAAGTCTGAGTGATGACGGACAACAGACTTAGAAAGTCAACTATCATGACAGAACATGAGAAGGAAGGCAGGATATGTGACTTCAATGTAAGACATAAGACCTTCACACTAGACTTCAGAGAAAGTGGAATATGAGGAGTGATGAGATATTTTTTATTATTATATATCGTAATAATTGATATATGTATTCTTAGTGTAAGTCAAGATACTACACGTATGTGTTTGTTTCCATTATTACAGCGCCCATGTGAGTGATAACCAGTCCATTTTGAGAACAGAAATAGATGGTCATCACGCGCAAGAGACTACATTGTGTTAGAACTCGGCCAGCTGGGAACGAGGTGGAACCAGGAGAGCTGGGAGGAAAAGGTGGAAGAGCTTGACAGTACTCACGGCTGTCAAGAGGTTCTACGAAAACGAAGTTACGTACCATTATGTTTTTATGGGTGTAAACTTATCACTTCACTCTAATCTTAGGTGTTCAGTTATCTAGCTGAAGCCTCTCATTACCACCATACCATCACTGTTTAAAATAATAGGAAAATCCCTACTCAACATAGTAAAACATTAAATCCACGTCTGTTACGTCACACGTTGGAAGGTCATGGGGTTCAGTAACTACCAACTAGAAGTGAGCTAGTGTGTTTATAGGCGGGCCGTGGAGAAACTAACGTTACTTTTACAAAAAAAAATGTAGAAAGCAGTTTTTGTAACTGGATTTGTTGTTGTAGCGTAAGCTGGTAACCTATGGGCCAGTTGGTTCTATCCCCTTTTAATTGTGCCCCTACTCCGGCGTTCTTGCCAATGACGGAAGCACCTCTGGTTGGTATTTTTTGCAATAGCTGTCAACTGCCTCACTGACTGAATTGTCTGATGCTGCAATTTACTGAAAAGAACATTTCAATTCCAGAACTTGATCAGCCTGTATGTGTGTGAGCATGTGGAAGTCAAATGACGGATAGGTAGATGGATGAAAGCGCGTATCTAATTTATACTAGAAGAGAATTAAAAACTACACAAACACTAAGCTAAGGCTTACCCACTGCATTTTCTACACAAAACTGTTTTACTCAGTTGTAGCTTGGCTGTCTTTCCATTGTAAAGGTCTTCCAGTGATACTCTGGCGAATACAACAAGTAGTCACATAACAATGTTAACTTTGTCACGTTTCATATATTAATATTCAATTTGGGTTATAAAAGCTTTAACATTTAGTTAAAGTATGCTAAAGAAATCTAATAAAATAGATTTGCCTTTTCCTGCTGCTACTTCTGCTGTTCTTCTCCCAATGGATACTAGCCATCACACATCATGAAAAACCATTCAGTTTGGGACTGTCGGATGTTGTCTTGTTTATGCCGGTGCAGTATTTAGGAGTCCTGGACAAAATTATATTTCCTGGAGTGGTTATTGTGGACAAAATGGCTTTCTAAGCCGCACTGATGTCATAAATCCCCTTTAGCTTTAAGTAATATTAGGGACAATGGTCACATGCACGAGTCTCCAAGCTGGGCTTTTCCCCGCAAGGGAAATAATGCATTTAATTCTTCGTCCTGTCTGTGGTTATTCTTAACTCCCCTTTATTCCTTTCTGAAAAAATATTTATTAGTAATCTATGTTTTCAGGATTTTTGTTTGCAAATTCCAGGTATTATGTTATCTCCAACAGGTTTATGGAGCAAAAAGGTTTATTTAAGTTTATATTTTGTACCTTTTATCCTGTAGTTTCTTAAACAGAGACTGCGTGTAGCTAAATATTCAGCAATATGCTTAATATTTGTTAAGACCAAAACTTTAGGGATGCATCAGTTTTACTTCACAGGTATATAAACTAAAACATTCCTAACCTTAATGGGTGGAGTGTGTCTTCTCCTCGCCTTCGTCTGTTGCCGCCCATTCCTGATCCAGATCCGGATCCAGGAAATCCAAAAAACCCTCCAAACAGATCTTCAAACATGCTGGCTCCGCCAAATCCACCACCTGATAATAAAATATCATTTAAAACATCAAATTTGTCAGCAGCCTTAAAAACAGGTAAACACAAGGGTAACTTCTTTGCGTTCAACAGCTGTAAACTCTGACGGGAAGTTCCGGTATGTTCGTCCCCCTCTGGACTTTAGTCTTGCTCCTGAGTGTCGCATGCACATTCGTTTTACACATCTAGCTTATCTGTATGTAGAGTGTTGGTTCTCTGCCTTTCAGGCAGATGCACTCTGACTTTGATGAAACCCCCCAATTAGTCAACTCTTATGACATGCTGGTTGGGTAGGCGGAGGGTCTGTTCTTCCCCCCCCCCCCCCAATGGGGAAGCGGAGCCCATATGGGGATCACGGGCAACAAGAAGCACTCAATATATTATTTTAGAGGCAAGAAAGTAAGAATTCTGTCCTTGATCAAAAGGATCCCTTTCACGTTGGCATCTTCTTATCAGCCAAAACTTACTAGATCCATATTTGTTTAGAACATTCAGTGCTCTTTGTGTGATGTGGTCAATATCATACAACTTTACTCTCCAGGACATTTCCTGGCACCCTTCTATTTCTTCTTCATCATTCGCCCGAGTGACAATTACATTATGCCTGTTTACAAAATAGCTGCAATATCTGCCCCTTTCAGTAGACACACATGATTTTTGGCATTTATTTTCTGGTGGTTCCAGTTAGTTTAGTTGACAAATTTGTAGCCTCATGTGTGTGGTGACTCTGTCCTCCCCTAATCCACAGGTGTTGTCCCTAGGGCACACACGGTACTCTGGTACTGTGCTTACCCAAGGAATTGTCATGACCAGCACATGACTGCTTAACCACATATCCATATACTGAGAGATTTAGGTCTGATCAAACAGGAAGTCAAGGCCAAATTTTACCAAATCTGCCCTGAGACGGATTAAACCCCAGACCTGTGCACCAGAAGTAAAGTGTCTAGCTACCCCAGCTCCCATTTAAGGAGCTGAATTCTTCTTGTTCACATTCACCGGCTGTAAACTCCAGCGGAAAGTTCCGACTGTTTGTCCACTTCTAATCCTGTTCCAGAAACTTGAGTGTTGCATGCACATCCATTTTACAGATGACTCATTTGTATGTAGACTGTTGGTTTCTTGCCTCTCAAGCAAGGTTTTTCCCCGCAATTGAACACCAGCACTCAGTGCTGAATTTAAAATACAGTAAGTGATAACATTTTTAGAATACAATTTTCAGAAGCTGAGTCTGGTGTCAAAGAAATGGCCAGTCAAATCCCTAGAATGACTGGATCGCAGGATCATTCCATACCATCAACGGCGATTCATAACTCTGCCAAAATCAATGCAAAGAGGTGTGTTGCCAAATCACCTGCATCTGACTGAGTATCTGGAGTTGTGAACTGCATTGGCGACCCTTAAACCACATGTGTTAATTACATTCCCTTAAGCTAGTTAAAATATGTATGGCATGGTTACCTGAACCTCCGCCTTCTTTAATTCCATCAATTCCATGTCTGTCATAAACCTCTCTCTTCTCAGGGTTAGACAACACTTCATATGCAAAGCTGATCTCTTTAAACTGTGAATTCAACGCATTACATTTGACAGTTATCTTACAAATTTCCTAATTAGTCAATAGATGTGCATTTTACTACCAATCAGGTTTAATCACCTTTTCTGCAATACTTTATAAATTAGCTTTCCTGCAATATTTAATCAAACAGCTTTCCTGCAATACTTAATATAACAGCTTTCTCAGGGGAAGAGAGTTCAAAACTTAGACTATTCAAGTCAAAGCGAAGAAATCTGGTCCACAAGATGGACTCTGCAATGTGAACTGTAGGGAACCTATGAAGAGTTGGAGCGCGCCGTCCTGTTTATGACAAATGTTAGAATGATGCACAGCAAAGGATGCCTGGAGCCACAGCACATGATGATATTTATGGAGAGGGGGTTTCAATAATTCTCTTTTTTCAAATTCCTCAGCTGTAACTTATGCAGCGCTTTATCTATTAGAAACAATATTTCAACTATGTATATCAGATTTTCTAACCTCTAAGCAGCAGCAGATTAGCTAAACAGTTAACTTTATGATATTAAACGATTAAAAAAAAGCTATCTATACTTGGTTACATCTCTGATTTTGTTAGCTGTCGGTAAGTCTGTAAAAAAAATGGTTCTCCTATTCACTAGTCTAAAAAAGGTCAGACATCTCTAAAGTAAGAGGTTTAAAATTATATCTCTACAGTAGAAAGGTTGAACATGTCTCTACAGTAAAAAAAAAAGGTTGAAAAGCATGCCTCTGGGATGAAAGGAAAAGGCTGAAAAACATGTCTCTAAAGTAAAAAAGTTGAAGAACATGTCCTCAAGTAAACAAATACTTCAGATATATCTCTGAAGTTATAAGGTTGAAAAACATACCTCTAAAGTAACAAGGTTGAACATGTCTCTACAGTAAGGAAAAACAACTAAAGTAAAAAGGTTGGAGAACATGTATCTACACTAAATATGGTTAAAGAACATCCTAATTTTTTTTAATAGAAGAACACATCTCTAAAGTAAAAAAGTTGAAAAACATGTGTGTACACTAAATATGGTTGAAGAAGTCTAAATTGTAAAATAAAATTTTAAAAACATGTTGACACAGTATGTAATGGGGGATATTTTCACCCACATTAGGAAGGTTGGGGGTAGGCCCAAGAATAACCCAAAACACCGAGATATTCCAGATACTCGGATTAAACGAGGGTTTTGAGATAGGTGATGACCACGAGTTATCACGTGTCACACGATGACGCGACCAAAGGTCGCCACGTGGAAGTAAAGGACCACCACGTGAAACTAACCCGTAGTATAAAATCAGACTTGATTCTGATTAAGTTAGTGTGTGTCGACTTGTTGGAGCGAAAGGACGGGAGACGCGTGTGAATGTCAACGTGAGATTGCTGTGGTGAAAGGAGAATCAGACGACGATGTGTGAAGTCAAGATCAGCCAGTCTGTGTAATGTCCAGAAGATCAACGAGATGCATCAGGGCAGACTCTGGTCAGTGAATGTGTGAGGAACCTGCTTGTTGAAGGCTGCGTGAAGTGGTGTGCGAGAGCTGTTATTAGGACAATGACTGGACTCAGACGTAAGTTGTAACATGCCAATAAACTGATGTTTCGTACGGCTAAGTCGGTGTCGGCTTGTACCATTTATGTTAACGTAGAGTGTGTGATAAGAACATTCACGACACACACATAAACACCCACTAGACAATGAGTGAGCTCAATGCACAGTATAAAGGTTGAAGAACAAATCACTACAGTAAAAAGGTTGAACACATCACGACAGTAAAAAAGGTTAAAGAACACATCTCTACAGTAAAAAGGTTAAAGCACATGTCTCTACAGCAAAAAGGTTGAAGAACACAACTCTAGAGTACCTGAACTACCATTCAAGTTACAACTGCCAGGGACTGAAAGAGTTAAGGCATACCTTACCTTTTCACCTGCATCTGGGTTCTTGTCTGGGTGATATTCCTTTGCCAGCTTTCTGTAAGCCTGAGACCAAAAGTAAATTTGTTTAAAATCTAACCTTCTGTACTATATCTTAACTGCCAAATGAGCATCAAATATGAAGTTAAAATGTTTAACAAAGTGTAAATAAGTAAAAAAAAAAGTAAAGGACTCTTTTCCACGCCTTTGGGCGTATAGGGCTAGACCTATATTTTTAGACCAATCAGGAACAAGATGGATACACGGTGTAAACTCCAGCACAAAGTCCTATCCGTTCATCCATATCTGGACTTTAACATTGTTCCCAGACTTTTAAGTTTTGCATGAACATCCATTTTACAAATCTGTGCAATCTGTTCTTTCCTTTCCATCAGGCAGATATAGTCTGACTTGAAAGGAAACAATCGTATCTCTATGATGACTGCAGTCTTCTTCTTTAGCGATCTCTGGTCATGTGCATAATCGACTGTGGGCCATAAACTAGGATGTCTTTTCAAGGTCTCTCTTGTTTCCCCAAAGCTTAGTTGTCAGTTCTACTGGGTGTTGCCATATGTTGCTCCGCAGCTCCGCTAAGAGAGGACAGTCTTGCAAGACACGTTCTGGGGTCTGTTCAGCACAAAGACACTGGCAGAGAGGACTGCAGTCAATTTATACCTTTTGTATTATCAAAAGGATGCTGCCATTTAGAACGACTGAAACTTTGTATATAAAATAATTGAAGACTGCCCGTGAACTTAGCTGCTCTCTGCTCATTTTTTATCAGGATGAGCCCAATAAAGAGCATCTTCACCATATAATAACTTTTGATACTAGTGTTTTCCCAGAAATGTCTCTTATTTTTTCACTCCTTTTGAATTCAACCCATTTAATGTTCATTATCCTCAGGCATCTGTTTTCGAATGGTAGCTGTCATGGTCTAGCGGCTAGATGCTCGCCTGCAGATCAAAATAACCTTGGCTCCTAGTCCTGAGTGTGTACCAGGTAGTCCTGGGAAGTAAAGGTGACCGGCATGACGCTGACCACATCACCCACCATGTGGTTGGGTTTATAAAATATAGGTCTAGCCCTATATACCCAATACACTGAAGACGTGGAAAAGGGGTCCTTCAATTTATTTATTTGCTTTTGAATGCATTTAACTTTCATTCCATGTCTTCAGTGGTTCTTCAACTTTCACTTGGATATGTTAAAACTGAAATAACATCATCATCATGTAGCAGGTCCTTTGCAGAACCTCGCTCTCATCACAGTCTGCCTGAAAGAAACTCGGTCTCTCGTCAGTTCTCCCGCCTCATGCACTTTCACACTTAGAGGAGTCACTTATATCCTGTGCACATCTTCGTGTCTTCCTAACATTAGAAATTAAAATATGTAACTTGTTTATACAACTATATAACTGAGAGTTTCTTGATGACTGCAAGACTGATGAATAATCAGACTTCAAACTGTGTCCTGGCTGCTGAAGATGGGGAGGGCACACACACCTACAGGAATGATGCTGAGTGGTTGTGATGCCAGTTCTTAACTCATCAGATATGAAGTTTTTTATGTAGTTAGTTACTTTAGTGACACATTTAATGATCAACAACAGGGTTGTCCATTGGCTCGCCGCAAGACAACTTTGTCGCCAGTCAGGGCAGAATTTGGGTTTGTCTTTGATTGCATCAACACTGCTGGAGTTCATTACGGCGCACATAACTTAGTCACAGTTATAACCTAAAGCTCCCCCCTCAAGGATGCTGGCTAAATGTGACGATTTTTTTTTCTTTCCAGCAAAGCACCTACGTACTCTAGTGACATCTTTGTTTCAAGTGATAGTTGCCTCCCCCCCCCCCCTTCAGAGGCAGATAATACAGAGGTTTTCTGTGTGAGTTCAGTAAACTGTATTTTAGGGAAATACATAGAACAGACCCACAGCATAGCAAACAGGAATGTTGTTAGAAGGCAAATAATAAGGGGTCTGCTATAATCAGATGTTTTAATATCGCACCCTAGCTCTAAACAACAACACAACATGCCAAGCTTAGTGGACATTTGCTTAATGCCTATTACCCAAAGGGGAATAAAAGGCAAAGTGATTTCACAAAACTGAAATAAGTAACCACTATAGATATAGGAACACATGCTGGATGAGGGAGACATCATGATTTCCATTTATGAACAACAAAAGCCGCTGGAAGATACAATAATTGTAACAATGTTCGATGAAACAATGTGTCCCCCGTGTGGGTTCCGGGGCCCTATTATAGGGAAAACAAGAATTATAGACCCACTGCTTACCCAAAAGCATGTTGTAAGAGTCGACTAACTGGGAGCTTCCTTTAAAGTCAGAGTGCATCTGCCTGAGAGGCAAGGAACCAACAGTCTGGGCACAAATGTGTCAAGATCTGTAAAACGGATGCATACGCAACACTCAGATTCTGAAACAGGACTGCAGTCCAGAAGTTGACGAACAACCAGAACTTTCCACCAGAGTTTACAGCTGGTGAACGCAAAGAAGAAAGAAGAAACAATGTGTGAAATTGGAATTAGGTGTGGATGTGTTAATAAAGGAGACTTCTCTTTCTCTGTGTTCACCACGTATAAACTCTGGCAGAAGTTCTGATTATCCATCCATTTCTAGACTCTAGTTCTGTTACAGAATTTGAGTGTCCTGTGCACATCATTTCACAGATCTGACTCATTTGTATGCCAACTGGTGGTTCCTTGCCTCTCAGGCTCATGCACTCCAGTTTCGAAAGAAGCTCCCGATTAGCTGACTCTTTTGGGTAGGCAGTGGGTATTGGGTCTATTTTTGCTTTCCCCACCATGGGGCCCAGGAACCAGCATGTGAGAAAGAAGATATGAGAGCAGAAGAATGAAGAGTGTTCAACCAGAGTGCTGTTGAAACAGCAGAATTCTATACTTTCAGACATTTTCGTCCCCTGTATGGACTCCGGGGCCCTGTTATAGGGAAAACAAGAATAATAAACCTACTGCCTACCCAAAAGCATGTCATAAGAGTTGACTAATTGGGAGCTTCCTTCAAAGTCAGAGTGCATCTGCCTGAGAGGCAAGAAACCAACAGTCTGCATACAAATTAGTCAGATCTGTCAAACAAATGCAGATGCAACACTTAAGTTCCGGAACAGGACTACAGCCCAGAAGTGGACGAACAACAGAACTTTCCGCCAGAGTTCACAGCTAGTGAACGTGAAGAAGACAGACCATTTTCTGTGGTAGATGGAACAACTATTTGTAAACCCCTTATAAAAGAAATTTTGGCCGGTAAGCTGGACTGCTTCGGCCGGCTTAGTGGGAGTTATGTCCCTTGGCCAAAACAAGTCGCGGAAAAAGTCATGAATCAAACGACATACTTACCTATCATCATCCGGGTGCGTGCAGGGTTGCGTAGGGTGTCTATCATCGTCCTACGGTTGCGTGTAGGACTGCTTATTGCGTGTAGGGTTGGTTGTTTGCGTAAGATAGATGAGGGGTAGGGTTAGGATTAGCGTTTAGGGGTTAGGTGTAGCGTTAAATGTGACAATTGTTGACGCCGTAGTTCCCTACAATCGCGCAGTCGCATGCACGCACAAACAGTCGAAGGACGGTGGATGCTACTGACACGGACAATTCGCCACCGAATGGGCACCAGCCGCGCGCTATTGCTGTCATATTTGGCACACTTCCAGTGGCGCCACTCCCACAGGCATCAGATTGTCGGCCAGTATTTCCACCTCCTACATGAATATTTTCACATCATCTAACCCTACCCCTAACCCTACCCCCTAACCCACACCCCTAACCCTACGGCTAACCCAAACCCTACGCAACCGTATGATGATGATGATAGACACCCTACACGCAACCGTATGATGATGATAGACACCCTACGCAGCCCTACACGCAACCGTATGATGATAGGTAACCATAGACGCAACCCTACATGCACCCGGATGATGATAGGTAAGTATGTCATTTGATTTGTGACTTTCCGCGACTAGTTTTGAGTTTGGCGAAGGGACATAACTCCCACTAAGCCCTGCTAAGCGGGTCGAAGCAGTCCAGCTTACCTGCCTAATTTGCCAGTAGAGCCGAAATTTTGTAAACTTAAATTAGCTGTATGGGCTATCCTCCGAATAACGGTCCCAAATTATTGAGGTGAAAAATATACCCTAACAGGACCTCCTCAAGTCACGTATCAATTGCGTGCCACCATCTAGAGTATCTCCCACGCCTCGTGGATTGGGGCTAAACTAGATGGCTGGGACTCACGAGCAGCAGCTACCGCATCTCCTGCAGCTTCCTTCATTTTATTTACTTTTGAGTCCCAGCCATCTAGTTTAGCCCCAATCCACACTGTGTGAGCGACGTGGGGGATACTTTCGGTGGTAGCGGTATAGTCCCTGGAAGTCCACAATTCGGCGGTGGCGGTATACTCCCCAGAAGTCCGCAACTGACACGTGACTGAGGCCCTGTTAGGGTATATTTTCAGCCTCGGTAATTTAGGACCGTTATTCAGAGGATAGCCAGCTGTATGTGTATGCGAAGTAACTGCTAACAGTGCCTTGGTTTTTTTAGCTCTAATTGTCATCTTTAAGTGTTGTTTCCATAAATATTCAAGACTATCAAAATACACTAATAATTACCTGTATTCTAACCTAACACTAACTCAGTTACTGTTAATATACAACTTTATTTCACATTAATTATAATGTGACAGAAAGTTTTAATCATGATTTTTCTCTAGTCATAAAATAAATTTACCTCATGTGCTTTGAAATTACATTATTCAAATTCTGCTTCATAAATAATGATCGCCTACAGTTTTAAAATTACAAAAATGTGAATTTATGTAATTATTATTTATACTGTCTCCTTTGTTTAAAGTTAAGACAAAAAGACACCCATTCATAATATAAAATCACACATCCTGTTTTTTCTGTTCAGTAGTTTTATGTGTCGTCTTTGTCCTTGTAAACAAAAAAAAGAAAATGGCAAAACTACTATCCTATTATGATACTTCTGGTTAGATTCTAGTGACTACATCGTACCAGCTCTACAGATTACACTAATTTCAAACAATTTAATGTGGTGACCATTGAATGGTGAATGAAACCAAGGCCAATGTGACACAAAATTAGAAAATATAATAATATATATAACATAATAAAATAACATTTGCGCACAATTCAATCTCAATCACTTGAAAATAAATGACAATATATTTCATTTGTTGACTGCCACATTTAACATACTATTTTGTCTAATGTCTTAACCAAAACAATCTTAAAAAAAAAAAAAAAACGTTAGACAGCCAAATTTATAAATTTTTCCACTTTCAAAGTGACCCAAACGAAAAAGTGACGAATCATTCTTCATTTAGTTACATACAGTAAGAAATCAAAGATTTCACTGCGTGAACGCCCTAACGCCTTTATTGTAAATAACTATAACAACGCTCAAATTTAAATTACTGACGACTCCGAAAACACAAGTTCATGAATACTCTTCCGAATTCGCTAATCAATGAAGACATACCTTCTTGAGGTCGGTCTCTGTGGCATTTCTACCGACACCCAGAAGTTCGTATAATTTGTTATCAGCCATCTTGCACGAGGACGATTCTCCTGACGTCACTTGCAGCGCCCTCTGTTCAGTTTACAGTACAACCAAAGGGAAATAATCAGAGGTCCGGGTGTCAACCATATCTGTTACCGGGAAATAGACGACTTAAATAGTAACTTTTATCATACAAAATATTGTTATAAAATATGTTTGGATATTTCCTTTTTAATACAGTGATTATAATCGCTTTACTTCACTACTGTAAAAAAAAAATTTTAATGTAACTTCTGGTAAAAAGTGATTATAATGAAGGGCTAACAATCAACATCATAAAATGATATTCATCATCATCAGGTACCTTGCCGCCCGGCGTGGGCGATCGCGTCTCTTCACAATCCGCGATCTTCTGCAGCATTATCAGTTCGTGTGCTGATGTAGCACAGCTGTGTTCTTCGTTGCGTACGTCGATGTCACACCCAGGTTCGTTTTTAGTCGATTTTGAAGATTATAGACGAGGAGAAATATGGCCGTGTCGATAGGGGTGCTGATGATGGTGAAATCCAGGTCCTTCTTTATATATAAATAGAGAAGGTCGTGGTGATATCTTACTATCTGCATGCTTCTCAAGTGACTCTGATGCTTGTATAATAAAATGTCTGGAAACAACTATTCTTGTCTGTAATGTCTTTATTGTGATACTTCAACAATATCACAAATAACATCAATGATATTCTAACTAAAAGGCGCTGTGTTCTCCCTATGGCTACATAATCTTGATGTCGCGTTGTGTTCTTCATCTCTAGTTACTTTGGTTCTAGTGTCTCTAACTATCACCTGGCTTCTAGAGCTGTCTGGTACTAACGGCCGGATTGTCGACTCAAACATCTGAATAATGTTGCTATCTAATGTGTCTCTGTTAACCATGGATCCAGGTATCTTTTATGTCGTCTCTGTAGTTCGTTGTCTCGTTTACATCTGCTCTCTAGTGACTGTCTTCGAGGCTCAATGTGACTGACTCCTCTGCTTCTAGTGTTGAGTTAACATCTCTACAACTGTGATTGCTCTATGAGAGTCAATGTTACTAGCCCCTCGTCTTTAAGTCTTGTAGACTGGAGGCTTTCTTTGAGGATTCATATGACTGGTCCCTCCTCTCTTGAGTCTTGTGGACTGAAGAATTACCCTAGTGGTTTCTCGCTCATTATTTATACTTAGATGCTGGAATGCTAGTATGTCTCAACGCGTTTACTATGTGCGTTCTCATGTGGGATTTTCTAATAATATCTCGATTGTATCAGATTTCATCATCCTATTCTGCGCAAATATAGAAGTTAAATTGACGTCATTAGGACTCTTAAAAACAATTACTACTACTTCTCTCTGAAAGGGCACATCAACAATGACGTCAAATACTATTTACAAAATAGTGTTGATAAGAGCTGTTGATTTTCGTTCCATCAACTAATACGCAAAATCTACCTCCTGACAAACAAGTGATGACGTCAATATTTAGTTTTGGCGGGAAAAGAAGGTTACCAAAACTTGATCTCGGTACATACCGGCTCTGCGCCCTATATACTACCTACTAACAAACCAGTAATGACGTCTGCCTGTTACACTGACACACTTTTATGCCATGCAACAAGATTGTCAAGAATCTTCTCTTTTTATCTTCCTCTATCCCTCCTTCTACAGATCTTTCCAGTGGTCACAACATGTTCCATTTTCCCTCTTCTCAAAATATGACCGAAAGATTTAATCTATTATCATTATACAAATCCCGTATATACTCTGTCCATCTGTTAATTATATTACTATGCACCATTATACAGTCGCCATCTTTCGATTTTAAACATACAGTGCTGTTACGTGTCATCTTTCCTGTTAACATATTTATCTGTTACTACATGGAATGTCTTTCCCGTAATTTTCCCCAACCTCTGTACACATTTGATTCAACCAGGTTTCTTTAGCCGCTTTGCATTTGCTCACCTTTTTTTTTTAGGGGTATTCTACTTTATTATTCTTTTTCTCCCTTCTTTCATCCATCAACTGTAGAATTTCGGTTGACATCCATTTCTTTTTTGCAACTCTATGGGTTGGTGGGGTTGTCTCATTTGATGTCTGCTGAATTGACTCACGCAACATATCCCACTGTATATCAATAGTCTGTATAATTTTCATTGCATTATACCGGTTTTGTACAATGATATTGTACTGTTCCTTAATATCTGTATGCGTTCTAAGTATTCCTAAATTTAACGTGATGTTCTATGGTGTTTTCTAAATATTCTTTAGTTTTATTCGACTCTTTCCTCTAACTGGAGCATGATTACTAAAGCAGTCTGCTCCTGGTCTAGTTTTTGCTCCAACTAAGCTGCATGGTCTCGATGCATGGTGTCCGCCTCGAGTGCTAGAGGTTCTGGGTTCAATACCCGGTAAGGGCTGGGATCTTTTTACGTAGACTTGGACTTCTAGTAATTTCCCCCTGGTCTCTGGGTAGTGAGATCGGACGCCCGTGTGCATTGTAGAGCACGTAAATAAATCCCTTGGCAGTTGGAAATTGAAAAGAGTAACCTAACGGCGCTGGCCGAGCAAACTTTGGAGTTGAAAATCTACTCAAAGTATTTCCGGATCCTCACCGGTGCTACAGAGCCTGTGCACTGTGCTATGCTTCTTCGGACTCAGACTTGAGTTAGAAGAAAAACGGAGCACTTATGGATTACTACCCGTGTGTCATGTTGTTGATCCGTTGATTAAAACCTCAAACCACCTTACAAAGAAACCCCGCCACAGTAGCCTATACTGTCTTTAGCCTCCATTATTCGCAAAGTTTGAGCAGCATGTCTTTGCCAGACTCATTAGCTCAGTTTGTTAAACCTGCCGCGCGGCGACCAGGTGACGAACTCCTTGTGGTCCGGGTTCACACCTGCGGGAAGGTAGAAAAGCCAATTTCTCTTTTCAATTTTCTCTTATCATGGAATCAAGACCGAAGGGTTGCGATATCCACAGCACAGAACCAAAGAGTTGACAACTCATAGCTTCTAGATATAAAAAAAAAAAAAAAGCCTAAGCCGCGCTACGTTGATAATTAAATCTGTCCTCAGCCTTCTGTTTTATGTTTTGCCAATCATTTTGTGCATTCCTCTGGACTGCTGCCAGTAGGATTAATATTTCAAGGTTTTGAATCCAACATGCCCTGGTGTTATCTGCCACAGCGAGCCACACTAAAACGTTACAACGGTTATAGAGCGAGTGGAAGACCTCGGAAAACATGGAGTGATGGCATTAAAAACAGCCTTACAGAAATGAACATCAGTCCTAATAGTGCTCTTGACAGAGCTCATCAACGAACATTACACCCCCCCCCCCCCCTTTTCCGACACTTCGATGAGGTACAAGGTGGAAGAAGAAGAAGAAGAAGAAGAAGAAGAAGAAGAAGAAGAAGAAGAAGAAGAAGAAGAAGAAGAAGAAGAAGAAGAAGAAGAAGAAGAAGAAGAAGAAGAAGAAGAAGAAGAAGAAGAAGAAGAAGAAGAAGAAGAAGAAAAAGAAGAAGAAGAAGAAGAAGAAGAAGAAGAAGAAGAAGAAGAAGAAGAAGAAGAAGAAGAAGAAGAAGAAGAAGAAGAAGAAGAAGAAGAAGAAGAAGAAGAAGAAGCAGAAGAAGAAGAAGAAGAATCCAACAGGTGCATACCCTAGAAAACCTGTTCATACCCATAAAGCCGCTATGTTAGGACACTTCCACAGTTACAACTTAACCTGCAGGCCAATTTTGGGGATGGGAAGTTTATGTACACGCCGTCCGACTTCAGCTATTAAGAGCTCGAGTCCGACGTGATGTACGATATCATCATCATCATCATCTTCAAGTGCCGTGCCGGCTGGCGGAAGAGATCATTCCTCTCCACAATCGGCAATCTTCAAGAGCATGTATCAGTTCGCGTGTTGACATTCCTTAATGCCAGAACAAAAAAGCTGTCAAAAATCGTCTTTCTCTTTTCCACATATCTTCCCCCTGATCACAGCAGATTCCAGCTTCCTTCTTGTCACAAAATGACTAAAAATGACGACTGTCTCTGTGATGTTTGCGTTAAATTGTCTTTTTTTTTTTTTTTTTTTTTTTCGAAACATCTGGGTTGCTATTTTTGGCTGTCCAAAAAATTCTAAGGATTTTCTATAAAACCACATAGCAGAGACCTAACAGTTATTCTTCTCTTTCTTCTTCGTGTTCACAAGCTAAAAACTCTGGCGATCTTGTACAAGTCGCTGACAAAATTGTACGGAACCGACCAGTGTTGCCACTTTGGATCTTTTATATCCAAATTTAGATCTTTTTTATTGCATTTAGATATTGTTTTTGACGTTTAGATCGTAAATATTTCTCTAGATACTTTTCATATGGAGTTAGATATTTTATAGATTTTTTTTCTTTCATTGTCAATTTAATAATTACTGTGTAAAATATTTACTACAATATTTTTTGTTTTGGTCTGGCACGTACATTGTGACAACTGCCATTACTTGAACTTTGAACTCTCACTGGGGTAAACGCATAAATATCTGGCAGCCCTGGTACTGATTAACAAAAACGCGCGTAAATCATACTAACTTTGTTTCAACGGTATCCTCACTGCACTGTGCGTTTCTTTTTCATGTGATTAAAAAAAATGCTCACCTTCTTATGTGGCTTTTACTTTAAAAAAAAAACCTTTCAACATGCCAAAAGTAAAGTATGAGCAAAAAATTTTGAAAAAAGTGGTTGCGTGATGATAAAATTAAAAACTGGGGATATGACCAAAGCTTGTTGTAAGTACTGCAAGTGTGAAATTAAAGCGAAAATACAAAACTCAAAGAGTCATGCAGAGACTAAAAAAAGCATAAAACTGCAATTTCATTTAAAGATATTACACCGCTGACATCTGTTTTCAGAACTATACTGATAAATTAATCATCAAAAGTTGAAGTATCAGTCGCAATGTTTTTAATTTGTCACTGAGCAATTTTAAACTGTGACCATTTGATCGACTTGTAAAAAAATCTTGGGCTAGTTCAATTTGAAAAGTGTGATGTAGAAAGTATAGTTTAGGAACTGAAGGACCTTTTAATCAGCAAACAGTTAGGCTTGAAGAATTTGGCTGTAATTGGTACTGATAATGCCTCAGTGATGGTTGGTATAAACAATGGGGTTTATGCCAAGTTGAAGGAAGCTAACCAATCGTTAATACTTATAAAAATGTATGCGTCATTCATTGCAGCTAGCATTATCACATGCTTCATCTAAATATTTACCAAGGAATTTGGAATACCTTATTGCTGAAACACTTTACTGGTTTTCCAAATCATTTGTCAGACAACAGCAATACAATACATTATATACAGCCTTGAATGATGGTTCCACACCACCGAAAATTCTGTCAGATTGCGAAACTAGATGGTTATCAATTTAACCAGCTGTTGAAAGAATTATGAAGCAATGGCTGAAGTTGAAGACACACTTTGAAATAACAAGACAAAGTGAAAAGTGCTACACATCTGAAATACTATATGGAATGTACAGTGATAAAATAAATGTGTCATTCATTCTCTTTTTATAACCTATTTTAATGGAAGTGCAAAAAGTTAATAAACTGTTCGAATCTAAACTTGTTGATAAAGTTAAATTACTTGATGATCTCACTTTGCTATTTCACTCAGTAAAAGACTGGTGTTGCCAACTTCTAAAGCTGATTTGCTCACTTGCACTATAGAGAGCTATTTGGCTCCTAAGCCACACCTTGAATATTAAATCGAATCAAAAATTGATGATTTAAAAACAAAAGGACTGTTAACAGAGAATGAAGAGAACAACTTAAGAAAACGCTGTCAAGATTTCCTTATCTCATTATTGAAGCAGAGACTTCCTGAAAATCTAAATGTTTTGAAAAATATTTCACTTTTTTCTGTGAGCAACATACTTCAGCCAATAAAGAACGTACCTAAATATTGTAAAGTTATGAAATGTTTAGGGGCTACTGATAATAGTGTCGCGGAAGCAGAATATCAGTTAACCAAAATAAAGTTAGCTGAATGGACAAACTAAACAGAAACTAAAGCGTTTTGGAGTGAAGTGAGACAATTTAAAGATGCCTCATCAAACAGTCCATTCTGTAAGCTCTTTAAAGTGCCATGTCTGCCATGATACTACCCCACTCAAATGCTGACGTAGAAAGAGTTTTCAGCGCTAGGAATTATATCAAATCTAACCTAAAAAAACAGGATGAAATTTGACCTCTTAAATGCTATCGTGCCATTAAAATTCGGCCTGATGAGACGAGAAGTAAGCCTACTATTCCACTTATTAAGAAATTTGAACAGCTAAAGCATACCAGGGTCATTTTGGATCTGAAGCTTCAACTTCATTATCCAAGCTAAGTTTATCCTGTGGATCTTGTGAGGCAGACATCAGTGAAGGTGAGGACATGATTATGTAGGGTAAGTCTTAACAAAAGCTTTGTAATCTTTGACCTTTTCAATTTGCATGTTTTTTCTAGATCTTTTCCACGGAGATTCAGATCTTTTTAGATATTTGTTAACACCGTTTTGGATATTTTTTGTCAAAGAAAAGTGGCAACACTGGAACAGACAAGGGACATCATTCCAACTATATGTTGCCGTGGAAACGGAAGGTTTTTTTTTTCATCACGGCGCCGTATTCAAAACATTGAATAACTACAACAACAAAAAAGATAATGAATGGTTGGGATTATTAAATGTTTATCGTTCGGCATAGTCAATTTCGCTTAAGGCAGAATTATAAAATGTAAACATTTCGATAAACTATTTGACATTTGCATCATTGTTAGTTGTAAAGTTAGTAAAAAGAACAGAACATATGCAGTCGGCACTCCGAGTGTATCCAAATATTTTTAAGCAAGATCATAACATAAAAATATATAGACCTATAAATTGTATAATCTATTCGAGTTTTTTATTTAAAGAGTATATTTTCCTGCCATATTAACCCTTTAGGCTTTGAAAAACAAAATCGGCTTTGTGTCTATACACCCAGGAATTCTTGCCAAACAAAAACAAACAAAATTGTTCCACACAGGTCACACTCCATGTAGCTTCTGGGGCTCTATTTAGAGGTAAAGAAGATTAGACCCACTGCCTCCTCAACCAGCTTGTTGTAACAAATGGGTAATTATGGGCTTTTTTAAAAGTCAGAGTGCATCTGCCTGCGGAGACAAGGAACTGACTATCTGCATACATGTAAATTCAAATATGTTAAACGGATGCACGCAACAATCAGGGTCTGGAACAAGAATAAAGTCCATCGGTGAACGAACAACCAGAACTTTCTGTAGGAGCTCACAACCAGTGAATGCAAAGGAGAAGAATTATTGGACCTCTCAAGTTCCTAACTACGACCTCTTGAGGCCCTGAATGGGATTCCTATTTCATATTTTTAACTACATGACCTCTCAAGTCTTTTAACTAAGACCTGTTGAGGCCCTGAATGGGATTTTTTGTCTTTGAATAATTTGGGACCGTTATTCGGAAGAGTGCCGAATTATTAAAACCTTTTTCTTTAGTAGGAGTGCATGTATTGCTTTTATTTATTCCACTATTGTAGTCTATAGATCTATATATTTTCCTTTCAGATTAGATTACACGCCAGTACTAATTGATCTTTATCGCTTCATTTTCGTTTTTCCTATATGATGTCTATCTATTATCTCTAAATCTTGAGATGGATTGAATCCCTATTTTCGCTGATCTTTATCATAATTTCATTGTCATGTCACCTATGCCACCACAATATATCTGACACCTCTAAATCTTAAGTTACATTTATACCAATCCAATATTATCATTTCACATGGGCCATGCATCTTTCCAAATACTTTTCATTATTTTTGAGGCATTAAAAGTATCTAGAAATATTAAATTAATAAGATCTACAGATATAACTATAAATGAATGTTGTATTCTCCAGCTTAATCTTAATTTTTTTTTTTAACGAAGCATTAGCAGGATGGCTGGGACACACCGGAAAAACTGGACTATCCCAGTGAAAACAGGATATATTGTCACCCTAGTTATTGATAACATTAAAATTAAGTCCTACTACTACTAGAACTTACCAGAAACATATTCCAATGTAAGTGGATACAGTGCCTAGTTCTAAAAGTTTTGTAAAATACCTTAAAAAAAACAGGATCCTTTCTTATCCTTTCTTTCTATAGCAAAAGACCCTTTTCTGCGCCCATAAACTTATTGGGTATATAGCGCCAGTAACCAGCCAGCAGAAAGAGCTGGCTATGTGGCTAGAATTCAGATCTCTGCAGCGAAAGACATAAGTTGAATCCTCCGTCACATAATGGATGTTTTTACCCCCTTATGTCAGGGAAAAAAAAAATATTATAACCTGCACAGTTCATGACAATTGCACTATCTGTGCAGTCCAAGAACCACAGGCTCAAAGATCCCCTCCCTACTACTTAGTCGAAAGAGTGGCAAATACAGACAGCCAGTGGTTTATTTTTGCTAAACTAAATGTGAATTTCAACTTCCACACAAATAAATTGTTTTTTTAAGTATAATGTATTCTCTCTGAAATCTGAATATCAAGCTAAACCCAAACATTTAGTCAGTTCCACTGCCAAGACAAACCACATTAGTACACGCTGAACGTTCAAAATCTGGAGGTTAATCCATGTTGTTGATTCAAAATCGAATGCAGAAACTTGGAATATTATGCTAGTATCAAAATAATTTCCTGGGGTAAGTAGTGAAAGTGAGAAGCAACAATTTTTATCATCTGTTTAAATCACCACTAAATACTGGTATTATGAGGGCTAATGGTTAGGGCACATAGAGAGAATGACAGATAACATACAAAAAGCAGTTGAATTCAGAAATTTTCCCATGTGTAATACTGATAATGTGCTATAGACATACTGATAATGTGCTATAGACATACTGATAATGTGCTATAGACATACTGATAATGTGCTATATACATACTGATAATGTGCTATATACATACTGATAATGTGCTATAGACATACTGATAATGTGCTATATACATACTGATAATGTGCTATATACATACTGATAATGTGCTATATACATACTGATAATGTGCTATATACATACTGATAATGTGCTAAAGACATACTGATAATGTGCTATAGACATACTGATAATGTGCTAAAGACATACTGATAATGTGCTATAGACATACTGTCTACATACATTAGAGAGATCCCAGGTTTGACTGGGAGGCATGCCATTGGAAATCAAGCTGTATGAAACAGTCGAAGACATGCACCATGGATTTCATAGAGGGCCTGTGGCATTCTCGTCGAAAAGGCACTGGCAGGGAGATCAAATAGACAAATAGAAGAAGACTTACTTACCTTTTCTGTTGATATTTTCTCAGAATTTCAACTGTCTTTGCTTTACGGATTTGACGAGAGATTGTTTAACTCTTTCAGGCCTAAGCAGTTGTTGATAAACACTATTCTTTCACAACATGTGTGCACCTTGGAGTAACAGTCTTTGAGTCCCAAAAAGATGAAGTAATACAACCATGAGACTCAGTAGGTTAAAGTAATAACAAGAATAGAATGGGTTAAAGTGGCAGGAGAATAGGGTATAATAAGTTGAGAAATGCATACTATGTACAGGAGTGGGGGGGGGGGGGGGGGGGGGGGGCATGTGGTGAGTTTCAAGCAACTGAAAGGATCCCAACATCATGTCAGGTCTTGGTAAGAGGTTCTGGAATATATTCAATGCTGACAGGAGGAAAACAGTACTGCAACTGGTACTGTTCACCTGTTGACTCTGTTGGCCAATGAAAAATGGGACAAAGCACGTGTGGGAATGTGCTGAGGGCAGTGACGCCAATTCTTGATTCGCTCACTCATGCCCTTTTGATCCCGCAGCTTCTGCAGCTTGCTTTGTTTCCAATCATATTGAGGTTACCTCTCTCTTGGAGTAAAAAAAACGACAAAACAATGCAGGGCAAGAGATGGATCGGGCTGTATGGGCAACACATCGTTTCTACATTACTGTCCAGGGTTTTGCTATCGAGAGGGAGAACTTTATCCTTGAACTTTGCCATTGCCATGGGTTGTAATTCCTATGCTTTCCTGTAGCACGGTGGTTCGCAACCTTCCTGATGATGTTACCCTTTAAAATACAGTTCCTCCTGTTGTGGTGACCCCCCAACCATAAAATTATTTTCGTTGCTACTTTACAATTTCAGTAAACATGTGTTTTCTGATGGTCTTAGGCAACCCCTGTGAAAGGGTCATTCGACCCCAAAAGCTGTCGTGACCCACAGGTTGAGAATCGCTGCGAAGCAAAATGTATTGCCATCATCTGGACAGGCGGAAAAGTGCCAAAAATAACAATTTCCTCATGGTTTCTTCTTCTTTTTCTTGATGTTCATCGGGCTGTCAACTTCAGCGGAAAGTTCTCGCCATTAGTCCACTTCTAGATTCTAGTCTTGTTCCAGGGCTTGGGTTTTGCATGTACATCCGTTTTACAGATCTGGCTTATTTTTGTGCAGACTGTTAGCTTCTCGCTTCTCAAACAGGTACACTACAAGGGAAAGGTGACTAGAAAATAGAACTGAGACTCTGGAAGTATGGATTTACAAAAAAGTAGGGTCGTATTTCATGGAAACAAAAACAAATACAAAAGTTCTGAAAAGACTGAGAATGGAAAGATAATTATTGAAAGAAATAAAAACTGGGAAGGCTAACCTGGTCAACAAATGCCCGCAGAAGTCGGATGTGTTGGCCGAAAGGTGCAAATATCGCAGCCATGCTGTAAACGGACACAACGCAATTGCATCTTCGGATGAACGCAGAAGAAGAAGAAGATTGTTAGTTAGTTAGTTAGTTAGTTAGTAGGGTTATCATCATTGCACTCCGGACATGTCCATAGGTGCTCAGATCCTCCCCTCAGTATGAACCCCAACGTCCGATGGCTAATAGTACCAGTTCTATGTTGATTAACAAGTCTTCTGACGTGTCTGGTGTGCGTCTCGTTTTTTGCTGTGCCGATCTTAATTCCCAAGTCTGCCATTCTGGCGAGTGATGTGGATTCACTGCCACCAAAGTCCTCTATCCTTCCCATTTCTCTGAGGGCATTGATAATATCAGCATTATCCATAGGCCGACCGTCGGTAGTGATAGCGGATTCAGCCAACCTGTCAGCTCTTTCATTTCCATCGACGCCTGCGTGTCTCGGAACAAAAATAAAGGTGACTCCACGCACAGTGGACTTCTGAATTGATTCAAGCCATTGTCTTCGCACTGAACCTGCCTGAACCCTCCGGATCATACTCATTGAATCACTGAGTATACACATGCGGGTGTATTTTTGTGTTTCAAGCCAGGCAAACGCTTGCGTCACTGCCAACACCTCCATCGTCATGCTGCTGGTTGTCATGGAGAAGGCGCCGTTGGCTTCTTTGACTGTTCTGCCCGCTGAGCGTGCTGTAAATGCCCATGCGCTTCTTCTTTGGCATATAACAGATCCGTCTGTATAGATTAGTGCATCTGCTTCGTCTGAAGAAGAAGAAGAAAGAAATAATAAGGAGACAAGTGAAATATTATAGCCACATTAAAAGACACATGATTGCTTCTCATAATGGTCTGCCCGAAAGAAACTTGGTCTCTTGCTATCTCTCCAACCTCATGTACTTTCACATTCAAGGAGCTATGATGAATCGCAGATGGGTAAATGTCGAAGTCAGCCTCTACTAAAGTATAAAGATGTGAGCAAGTGGGATATGAGTGATACAGGTGTTGATGTAGATTCGTTGGAAACATTTGGATACAATGAGTTAGGGTAGAGCATTTCATTTGAGTGTAGATTTCTGATGACTTGTCTTGTTAATAATTATTATCTTTTGCTTTTTTCGTCAACAGAGCTCACATTTTCTGCACAGACCGTATACAATTCAAGTCAGAATAACTCAGCTCAGTGGCTGGTTGTACCCAGCAACATTTAAAAATGTTTTTGCTCTGCACTTACATAACTGTATCAGTGGCATTACTGGAAGCCTCATGCACTACTTGTTCAAGTGATGTTCTTCTCGCATGGTAGATATGTCATCAGCATTTCCCATTCAGTTGACTGAATTGTGAGGTCATGTTTTTGAGCACGAAAATGCTGTCTTCTTGCTGTTGTGCTCATTTGCAGTTTTATTTAAATGTGTTCGACACATTATATCAGATAACGATAAACATAGCATAAGTTCTGATGAGCATTTGCAGTCAGCCATGAATGTTACTCAAAAGCAGAAACGTAGTAAGGCTGAGAGCCAGGTTATAACTTCTTTTAATGGCAATCTATATCGGAAAAAGTTCCCAGCAGTTCGAAGACAACACAGTTTGTCCCGTGGCTTTGAAATAAAATCCTCACACTCTTCCATTTTTTGTTTCTCAGATTGTTTACTGAGAAAACAGCAAATGACGCCAGGGATGCTTTCATCTGTACGTTTGCTTGAAACTAATATGCCATTCAGGGACGCAATGCCATCTTCAAGTACATCCTCAAAATTGAATGAAAATTTCAAGCCTTCATTTTTGGCTTCAATTAAACCAGAAAATTATCGAGCAGAAAAGACCAGATTTATGCAGTCAAATTACAACTACAATCCTTGTTTTGTGTATTCCTACCCCGTGAGCAACAAAAAGATGAAAAGGTTCAGAGCTCCCTCAAATAAATATATGCCTGTGGTATGTACTGTTATCATAATCATTTGGTTTTGTTAAGCGTAGTGCCAATCCTTTGGTCATGTAATGTAAAGAGGAGCACTTAAAAATATCGTGACGACTAGAAAGATCACTGGTAGAAGAGGCAGAGGCAGGCCAAGAGAAATGATGGCGGATGGCTTAAGACAGTGGCATGGAGGAATATCATCTGTAGAACTGATCCAGAACACCAAAGACCGAGATCTGTGGAGATGCACGAACGCCTACGCCAGCTGGCAAGTCACATGATGATGAGTGCCAATCCTAGTATTTAACTCTTTCTGCCACAAACAGTTGATTCTTCTTCGACACTTCATATTATTATATATATGTAGTGTAGCCATCGGGGGTCTTACTTGGTGTAAATTATACAGTTATGGGACAGAACAAGATAAATTACCAATGAATGAAGTTCAGCCAAACCCTGACCGCATAAGAGTGACCAACACACAGTGACACGAAGTGCCATCATTCGAAGAGAATCACCCAGAAACCCTGTTCAATTGTTAGGTTATATTAGGCGCCCCCCCTCCCTCCCCCCCCCCCGAACAACAGCCATGGTGGGCTTTAAAATAACGAAAAATTGCGTTTCATATTTGGACGCCAACGTAGGCGATAAACTAACAAATTCAAAAAAGTCAGATAATATAAATATGACAGAAGAGTTGGACAGAAGCAGTTAGTAAATTTGTTCTATCTACAGAATGATCAATATATTTATAGTGAGTAGACGGGTAGTGAAAGTCTTAAAAGACGGTTAGCTGTATATCCTTTAAAGATGTTGCAGAACCAACCCCAGCATTTGTTGGCTGTTTTGAATGTCCCTTTCTCTTTAGGCGTATTTAGAATATATGGCTAGAGCTGGTGGCTGCGTGGTCTTGAGGCATGGTGTCTGCCTTGAGTGCTGGTGGTTCCGGGTTCAATCCATGGTAAGGGCTATGATTTTTTAACATGGACTAGGACTTCTAGTAATTCCCTCTGGTCTCTGGGTAGTGAGATCAGACGCCCGTGTGCAATGCTGCGCACGTTTAAAAAAAAATCCCTTTGACGTTGAAAATCGAAAAGAGTAACCTAAACGCGCTGCCCGGTCAAAATTTGGAGATCAAAATTTACACAAAAAAGTATTTCAGGATCCTCGCCGGTACTACAGAGCCTGTGCACTGTGCTGAGCTTTTTCGGACTCAGACTTGAGTTAGAAGAAGAATGGAGCACTTATGGGTTACTACCCGTCTACCGTGATGTTGATCTGTTGTTCAAACTTCAGGGCAAACCTATATTTTTATAGACCAGTCAGCACTTGGTAGGTGATGTTAATAGCATCACGCCGACTGTTACTTCCCAGGACTGCATCTGGTACTCACTCAAGGCTGGGTCTACTTAGGAGTCTATGTCATTTCTGAAAAAAAGTCCGGCTCCGCCAGGACGCAAACCCACGACCTTACGATCCGCAGGGGTTTTGGGGTTTTACCAGGTAATTTTACAGTCAGTAGTTCCCTGTGTGGGTTCCTGGGCTCCACTGTTGAGAAAGCAAGAATAGACCTACTACCTCCCCAAAAAGCATGTCGTAAGAGTTGACGCAACACTCAGGTTCTGGAACAGAGAGAACAAACTTACAGTAAACATCCACAAGACCCCCATCAACAAACTCAACAGAAAGCAACATACAACAATTTTCAGTCTACGAACAGGACACTGCAGGCTCAACTACCACATGAATAAGATAAAGATTGTACAGTCCTCACAGTGTGCCTGTCAAACAGGACCACAAACATCTGAGCAGATTCTGCAGACCTGCCCACTCTACATACAACTTTGAAAAGACACCTGACCTCAAGAGCAAAGTGTGCAGAGCAAGCTATGGGAAACCATGAAGGAGCTGCTACTGACATGCGAGTTCATAGAGGCAACCCACCTGATGATCTGATCTGAGCATACAAAACCGAACGCAAAAAAAAAAAAAAAAAAGAAGAAGAACAAGACTAAAGTCCAGAGGTAGACAAACAGCCAGAACTTTCCGCTGGAGTTTACAGCCGGTGAACAAGAAGAAGAAGATTAATCTATACAGCAATATTTCTGTAGCTTTGACATGATGTCTCACTAATCTGCTGACTGTCGTCGATTAACTTATGAGATTATCAGCGTCTGTGGATTTATATTTCTGAAATACCCGACTCGATTCAGCTGCATGCGATTTGTTATCAGACCGCTTTGCACTGTTTTTGACAATGATATGGAGAGCTTGCCATTTGGAGAGCAATGGCAAACTACAGGATACGCTGAGCTTAGTTTCAAGAACTGACACGACAGTACTTTGGTCATTTCCATAAACGCTCTGTCCCCCTTTTCAGCAGCCAGCGAAGAATTCCAGTATGATACCAGTAACAGTCTGACTGTATGTCCATCTGGCCTTTCCTCTGAGTGTGGAGTTTCATCCAGATCCCCTGGTCATTTCCCTTTGCACCATTCTCTTCAGACCGCGATGGTCCACTACTGGACTTTAGCGTGGTTCTAGAACCTGATGGTTGCGTGCACATCTGTTTCACAGCTCTGACTCATTTTGCATACAGACTGTTGATCCCTTGAGAAGGCTCCCAATTAGTTGACTCTTACGACATGCGTTTGGGGGGAGGCAGTGGGTCTATTCTTGTTTTCTCTCACAATGAGGCCCCAGAACCCACATGGGGTTGTTTAGAAGAGTCTTGCCGACAGGCGTGGGTGATCATGATTCCCTAATCTGCAATCTTATAGAAGCATGGTGAGACAGTGAACAGATAAAAGGTGTTAGAAAAATAAATTAATGTAAAAAAAAAACACACACACACACAAAATACTAATTACCTGCATCAGGTGGATTGAGGATTTTGAACAACGGATCAACATCATGGCACATGGCATAAGTGCTCCGCTCTTCTTCTAACTTCAAGTCAGAGTCCGAAGAAGCTAAGCACAGTGCACAGGCTCTGTAGCCGTTTTTCTTCTAACTCAAGTCCGAGTCCGAAGAAGCTAAGTACAGTGCACAGGCTCTGTAGCCGTTTTTCTTCTAACTCAAGTCTGAGTCTCAAGAAGCTAAGCACAGTGCACAGGCTCTGTAGCACCGGTGATGATCCTGAAAGTCCACGTGAAAAAAATCCCAACTCTTACCGGGGATTGAACCCGGAACCTATAGCACTCCAGGCGGACACTATGCCTCGAGACCATGCAGCCCCCCTCTGCATCAGGAGCAGACAATCCACATTACAATCACATATAGAGAGAAGTGCAAAACTGGAATACGTAATGACAACGAAAAGACTGGAGGGATGGAGAGGTAAAGGCCCTTAGCCTTGGCTGGCAGGTGGTCTAGAATGGAAGGTGTGACAGGCGGACAGACAGGGCACAACTCTTCTGATCTGGCAGCTCTTGCAGCATGCTTTGCTCCAAATGGGCAGGCAAGTAATCCGAAGAAAGAAAAAGATATGCGTGAAGGACTTGACAAGCTCATCAGCAGGAGCATGAAAAAGAAGAAGAAGAAGATTATAAAGAAAAATAAAAGAAGAAGAAAAGGGCAAAAAGAATAAGAAGGAATCAGAGGAAAAGTTAATTGCTGACAGATCTAAAAGCAGAAAGCACTCACTTTCCAGTTCATGAAACTAAAATCAACATTTATAAAAGTCTAGAGCTGCGTGAACGATACATGATTTTCTCTACCTCATCAGGCTGTTCTTATTTTGAAGAGAGTTATTGCTCAGTTTGGAAGTTACGAAAATTATGAAGAAATTAGTGGTGGCCGTTCGCTGACAAAGGATCAAATTCTTAGTGTCGTACAAAGGTATGTGGGATAATATAAGGCTGTTTTTAAACTGACCTAATCAATCAGCCAATCCTCATCGTGTCCAGATTTAAACCGACCAAACCTTCTTTATCTCTTGTTTTATTATTCTTTGTTTATGTATGCTATGAAGTTTGAAGTTTAAACAATGGATCAACATCACGGCACACGGGTAGTAACCCATAAGTGCTCGAAGAATCTCAGCGCAGTGCACGAACTCTGTTGCCCTGGCGAGGATCCTGAAATACTTTTTAGGTAGATTTTTAACTCCAAATTTTGCCGGGGCAGCGCCGTAAGGCTACTCTTTTCGATTTCCAACTGCCAAAGGAATTTTTACGTGCGCAACAATACACACGGGTGACCTATTTCACTATTCAGAGACCAAGGGAAATTACTAGAAGCCCACGTGACAGAAAAAAACTGAACCCGGGACCTCTAGCACTCGAGGTGGACACCATAACACATTCAAAATGTGAATCATCAAATGTTATGTATACTCAACACCTGCTGTATTTTGCAGAAACTTGGACATCGAACAGGCGATTAGAAAATATAACTAAGACTCTGAAAATATGGATTTACAGAAAAGTAGGGTCGTATTTTATGGAAACAAAAACATATACAAAGGTTCTGGAAAGACAAGTGAAATATTTTAGCCAAATTAAAAAAAAAAAACACAATATTGCTTCTCATCACGGTCTGCATGAAAAAAACTCAGCCTCTTGCTATCTCTCCCGCCTCGTGTACTTTCATATTCAAGGAGTTACGATGAATCGCAGATGGGTCAATGTCGAGGTCAAGCTCTGCTAAAGTATAAAGAAGTCTGCAAGTGGGACATGAGTGATACAGATGTAGATTCGTGGGAAACATTTGGAGAGAATAAGTTCTGAAACAGTTAATATTATAATGTTTTTTAGGCTTCGCTTTTTTTTTTTGACATGTGTATACATTGTTTCTGGGCTATGTGTACGTGGGAGCGGCAGAGGCATACCAGTTGCCTGCCTGCCTTGAACTCGAATCCACATCGAGCCACACTTTAAAAAAAAATTACTTTCGCTCCCAGGTCAAGCTGACCTAAAGTGAGTCAGAATCACTTATCGAGCACCATTTGTAAAGTAAAAAGTAAAGGACCCTTTTTCACGCCCTTAGGCGTATAGGGCATATAGGGCTAGACCTATATTTTTATAGACCAACGGCACAAGATGGGTGATGTGGTCAGCATCACGCTGGCCGCCTCTACTTCCCGGGACTGCACCCGGTACCCACTCAAGGCTGGGTCGACCTGGGAGCCAAGGTCATTTTTTAAAGAAAAGTCCGGCTCCGCCGGGGAGCGAACCCATGACCTTCCGATCCCCGGCGCGCATCTAGAGCACCATTTGGTGTACACAAATATTAGTTTAGCGTCCTATGCTCAAGAGTCGGCGTGGTGCAGAAGCTTGCCTGCGGATGGTGAGAACGTGGGTCCTGATGGAGCCGGATTTATTTTCAACTATGACTTTTGCTTTCAGGTTGACCCAGCCTTGAGTGGGTACCAGGTGAGTCCTGGGAAGTAAAGGCGGCCGGCGTGATGCTGACTACATCACCTACCAAGTGCTGATTAGTCTATAAAATATAGGTCTATCCTCATATGCCCACTATATCTGAACCCGTGGAAGAGGATCCCTTACTTTGCTTTACTTCTATGCTTAATATGTCACTGGATGAAAAGGATCATTTATTTTACTAACTATATACATAGTTGCTGTGGCATTGGCGGCTAGATGCCCACCTGCGGATCTGAAGGAAGGGGGTTCGGGTCCTGATGGAGCCGGATTTGTTTTCAAATTTGACCTTTGCTCAAAGGCTGACCCAGGCTTGAATGGATATCAGGTGCAGTCCTGGGAAGTAAAGGTGACCGGCGTGATGCTGACCACATCACCCACCGAGTGTTGATTGGTCTATTTTTTTTTTTTAGTATCCAGAAACCATGAGTTCTTAACCCTTTGACTCGGTACTATGGATATCGCAACCCTTCGGTCTTGATTCCATTATAGGTACCGTTAATCTGGGAGAAATGTGGCTTTTCTGCCTACCCCCGGGAGTGAACCCGGACCACAAGGAGTTCATCACCCGGTCACCGCGAAAGTCAGGTTTAACCAACTACGCTAGCTGATTGGTCTATAAAATATAGGTGTAGCCTTATATGCCCACTAGATCGGAACCCATGGGAGAGGATACTTTACTTTGATTTACTTATCATGTGCTTTATATGGACTGGATGAGAAGAATCATTTTTTTTTTTCAGAATTGAAAAGAATCATTTATTTTACTGACTATTTATATCAATGGGAGTCACCGTGGCGTTGGCGGCTAAACGTCCACCTGCGAAAGGTCTATCCAATACACCTGAGAGGCATGGGAAACTTTCCTTTACTTAACCTACTTTTACTATTTATATATATATAGATTTTTAAAATTTTTTTTTCAAAACGTCCATAGTTCCCACATCGATCCAGCCTAAATCGGTACCAGGTAAAGTCCTCGGAAGTAAATGTGACCGGCTTGATGTGGTCCACATCACCCACCGAGTACCGATTGGTCTATAAAATTTAGGTCTAGCCCTATGTGCCTATTAAGCCTGAAAGCGTGATGAAAGGTTCTTTTCTTTCCTTAAGTATATATGTACATACACATATCATACAGGCACATGTATCTTGCAGGTATCTGATAGCTGATAAACTGACTGAACAAATTCACGTCAATCTGTGTGATGATTTAATCAGTCATGGATCGTTAACCAGAGTTAAAGGAGAAACCATCTTAAATGTGCGCTGTGCCAACATGAGGCAGAACTGGGCGGAAGGCTTGCTCAGGCATGAGATAGGTTAGTTTAGAAATTAGAGAACAGATTTGAAATTCCGGAATTTCTTTCTTTCTTTTTTCTTTCTTTCTTTGCTTTCACTTAACTCCGTTATTATCAGAAGAATGTTTAGTAAAAGATCGTTTTTTGAAATTCATCAATGCCTTTTTTTTCTTCAAAACAGTAATATAACAAAAGTAGTGACCATTAGATGAGCCAGATTTCTTTAATGTGTTTTGACCAACCACAGCAACAACAAGAGAGAGAGAGAACATATTAAGCTAGGGAAGGGAATTCAGTAGACAGAGTGGTTCACGCATCATGTGTTGTTTGGGACACAGAGCTAAAATGGCGGTTGGCACATTATAGTTTACAGCTATGCTGCGATATCTCAGACACCTTGTTCAACTTCCACAAACCTGTTTAGCTTGGGATGCCCTGCTGGTAGCTACGCTAGCGCCGGCATAGCTCTTAGAAATACAATCTCCCACAAAAGCAAAACAGAAGATGTTTATGGTAAAAAAATGATACACAATAATGATAAACTGGGCTTCAGACACAGAGCTGTTTCACATAATTTAAATGATTATGTGAGATGGTCAGCTGGGACCATTCAGACTTTTCACATGGCACATTTTAATTTTGAAAAATAATACTTTTCTCCCATTGAGAAATGTTACAAATGACATAACTTTGATGCAGTTTAAAAACAAATTTACCTTTTTTTTTTTAAAATGGGAAACAGGTACTCATTATATTCGGAGCAGAAACAATAGCTGCCAGCCTTGGGGCAAGAGCAGTGTCAGGAAGGAGCTGAACATGGGTCCAGTGAACCCAACGGAAGAGGGACTTGCATCACTGCATAGCGTGTTGTTTAGGTGAAAAATGTGTATTGTACAAAGTATTACAACGTTTTTGATACTTGTATTAGGCACCACTATTCAATCATTCTTAGCTCCTCTCAGTCCAAAACAACCCATGATATCTTCTTCACTCACATGTCAGCAGCAGGTCCTTCATGGTTCCCCATAGCTTTCTCTGCACACTTTGCTTTTGAGGCCAGGTGTATTTTTGAAGTTGTAGGTAGAGTGGGTAGGTCTGCGAAATGTGCTCAGGTGTTTGTGATCCTGTTTGACAGGCACACTGTGAGGGCTGTACTTCTTCTTCTTCTTCACTTCCTCTTTTACCGCTGTGGGTGTCGAGGGAGATATAAGGTTCTGTTTCTAGCTCTTCTGGTCGCCTCAACCATAGGCACATCGTGCTGTTGTAGAGTTTCTCTGATGTTATCCTTCCATGTTGTTCTTGGTCTACCTCGTGCTCTACGTCCTTCTTCTCTTTGCATGTATGCTTTGTATGGTATGGTGTCACAAGGCATTCTCTCTAAGTGGGCAAACCATTTCACTGGCTGTCTTTGTATGTAATTTAGAATTAGTGAGGGCTGTACAATCTTTATTTTATGCATGTGGTAGTTGAGCCTGCAGTGTCCTGTTCGTAGATACAAAAATTGTTGTGTGTTGCTTTCTGTTGAGTCTGCTGATGGGGTCTTATGGATGTTTACTTTTAGTTTGTTCTCTCCACAATTCCTTATATTTTTTTCTTGATATGTGTTCTGATTTCTGGAACGACAATAGATGGGTGTGTTGTTTCCTCTTTGTTCAATTTTTAGCAAGTCTGTCTGCTAACGCATTTCCTGGTATGCGGCAGTGAGCCCGGATCCACTGGAGAATGATCTGATTGTTTTCTGTGAGTCCGCTTAGCTGGCGGGTCAGTTCTCTTTTCATGTTGTCTCGTGGATCTGAGTCGCCTGGAGGACTTACATGCAGTCATAAAGGAAAACAATGTTGCTGTTGTTTGTTTTTCTTTTCTCAAGCACTTTGGCTGAATCAATAATCGCTTGCAGCTCTGCTCTGAAGTTTGTTGGGAGTTATATATATATATATATATAGTAGTTGAATATTGTAACATATCAGATGATATTTAATTTCTTTTTCAAAAAAAGTTAGTTGCATATCCATTTCAAAATGTCGCAAGCTAACCGCAGTATTTATTGGTTGTATGGTTTTACATGACATTTTCACATTCATTAGTTTGCCATATAACTCGAACATCCTTGCACTGAAACCCGCAGCTCTAAGGAATAAAGGTTTAATGAAAAACACACAGAGACAGGAATTAGAGAGTGATATGGAAAGTGGTGGGACATTTGGCGAGCTGCATATGGTAGCGAAAAATTAGTTGGTTTGATATGAGTTGGTTTAGGGCTCGTGGTCCATTGAAGGTGGAGGGATGGTAAAAAGGCAGAAGTATGCCATTGCTTACTGAACAGTATGATGTTGATAACATTCTCAAAATTAATGTAACATATTCTCATGGGGGTTCCATAGCTTTTTTGAGGGGGAGATGTACTGCCTCCTTAACAAGCATGTACCAAATGTGACTAATTAGAGATGTTTCTTTCAAAATCGTAGTGCATGAGAGGCTCGGAACCAACAGCCTGCATATAAATAAGTCTGGAATGTAAAATTTATGTGCATGTAAATCTCACGTTCTGGAACAAGATCAAAGTCCAGAAGTGGACAAGCAACCAGAACCCTTCACTCGAGTTTACAGTCAGTGAACTCTAAGAAGTGTCCTTCAAAGTCTTAGTGCATCTGCCTGAGAGGCGAGGAACCAACAGTCTGCATATAAATAAGCCAGATCTGTAAAATGAATGTGAAGGCAAAAATCAAGATGTGGAGCAAGACTAAGTACAGAAGTGGACGAACATCTAGAACAGCGGTTCTCAACCTGCCAGCCGCGACCCTTTTTTGGGGGGAGGGGGTTTTAAACGCCCTTTCACAGGGATCGCCGAAGACCATGAGAAACACACATTCATTGAAGTTATAAAGGAAAATAATTGTCTTGGTGTCGCAACCACATAAGGAAACTGTATTAAATGGTTGCAGCATTAGGAAGGTTGAGAGCCACTGATCTAGAAGTTTCTGCCGGAGTTTCAAGCTGGTCACTGCTAAGAAGAATAATGGAATGTATTACAAAGCAAAATTATCTTTGGCTCGGTACTATGGATATCACAACCCTTTGGCTCGGCACTATGAGTATCACAACCCTTTGGCTCGGTGCTATGGATATCGCAACCATTTGACTCAGTACTATGGATATTGCAACCCTTAGGCTCGGTACTATGGATTTCGCAACCCTTTGGCTCGGTACTATGGATATCGCAACCCTTTGGCTCGGTACTATGGTTATCGCAACCCTTTGGCTCGGTACTATGGATATCGCAACCCTTTGGCTCGGTGCTATGGATATTGCATCCCTTCGGCCTTGAATCTATGATAGGTATCGTACATCTGGGGGGGGGGGGGGGGGGTAAATGTGGCTTTTCTGTCTCCCCCCCCCCCCCGGGAGTTAACCCGGACCACAAGGAGTTTGTCACCCGGTCACTGCGAAGTCAGGTTTAGCCAACTACGCTAGAGAGCCGGGCACCTCTTTCAGTTAAATCTTATTTTGTGAATGTATCTATCATGACGATTCCTGTGTAAAGATGACTGCTATACTTTTGTGCGCAGCAGGAGATTTACTGGGGCCTGGCGTCATGACCTTCCGAGATTGTTTAGGATGGTAACGGGCTGTAACAATTGTCGGCGGAGGTTCTTCTACTGATGACTTCTAGACTCCTGCTGTGTATGCTTCCCTGTGGAGTTTTCTTCTTATTATTTTTGTGATTCTGCAGAACTGAGCCATATCTATGGCGCGCTGCACTGCTGTACTACACAACTTACATGGCTTCCAAGATGTCATTCAAAGAACTCTTCCATGACCTGGGCAAGTTTGTTAGAAGTCCTAACGTCAGGTGGGAGTACTGTCTCAGAGCCAAAAGAGGCGAGGAGTGGACATGCCGGCCAGGTAAATATATATACACTTTCTCAAACACATATTCAACATAAGTTTTGTCTTAGAGGAAGTAAGTAAATTATCCATTTCCATTTCTTGAGGCATATATATGGCAACTTTCTGTAATTCCAGATAATAGTGTTATACTGTGCTGCGAGGAGGCATGGGAACCACAGCCCATGGCGATGGTGAGTGTGACTAGCAAGAAATATATTAAGACAAGTCTACTACAATTAGAGCATGGTATTTCAGCACAGTCAGGTGTATTTAGTATGTTAGTTAGTCCATAAGCGCTCGGATCCCATTTTCATCATATCTCTCAGAGTGTGGCGACTGACAACACCAGCTCTGTATTGGCTTCCTATTCTTTTTTGGCTACCCGTATAGTGTTCACGTTTGACGACACCTCTTTTGACCTGAAGTTTTTACATAACATAACATAACCCTTGACCCATTAGGGTCGTGGAGGTGTATTGATGGAAGCACTAGAACATAAAACCTGCCATCTTTCTGTGTCTTCCTGCTTGATGAATAAGTGTATGATAACTTAGTCCTGTCCGTTTCTTGATGTTGTCATTCCAGGTTCTTCTTTGCCCTCCTCCTGAAGTTCTTGTAGTCTTCTGAGTGTTGCCGCTTCAACGTCGTCTCCTGAAGCATGTTTCTCATCCTGCCTTCTTAAGAGCATTGAAAATGTCGGCCGGGTCCATTGCTTTCATGCGCCTACCATGGCCCTGCCAGCAAGCCAACTCGCTCGCTCATTCCCTCTGACCCTATTATCTCAGACACTCAGCTCACAACTTTTCTGCAATCAGTTTTTTCTTTATTCCCATCCCGTTCCTGACTATCGACCCCCAACACACAAGGTCCTTTGTTGATTCCATATTTTTTATTGTCGGATTTACCTGATAGGTGGTGTTGACAGTACCACGCTGGTTACCTTTACTTTACAGCACTTTTTGAGGTACCCGTTTTAGGCATAGTTAACCTGGAAGCCTATGTGAATCCTTTCCAATGCCTGCTTTAGTGTGGACAACATGATCACTGGTCCCTTGTGCACATTAACTCGCCACTACAGCTCTATAATTTATGAAAATGAATGACAAGAAAATGAAGATTACAGATCAACATGCTATAACTATGAGGCAGTCATCGCCAGAAAATGTCTACAACAAGAGTGCTGAAAAAATCTGCCTTAAAAAAAGGTGCTGGTGCTGTGTAAATAACCCCGGTAACGCTAATCTGTCATATGTGTTGTAAGAAGTAGCTAACATGGATTGGTGCAAGACTACATAATCCCACATAAAAAAAAAATAGCTGCAAAATACAGTCGAATTGTTTAGTCTACAGTTATGTACAGTGAATCCCTATCCATACTGTTTGATGCCAAACGTCTTCTTCAACATTGTGGGCTCTAGAGGTTTATTGCTGCAAACATCACCCGATTCCATCTCTGTGACTGGCCTTCTGTTGCCACTTGGTGACACCAAGTGTTTGTAGGTCTGCCTAGATATTATCTCTCCACCATCTTCTTCATCTGCTTCATGATCTATTCCCTGTGAATTCTTTTTGTGCTTGCAATTTTGAAGTAAAGGTGAAAGGAAAGGAAACTTATCCACTCCTTCGGGTGTATGTGGGTATATAGGGCCAGATGTATATTTTATAGACCAGTCAAGAACTCAGTGGGTGATGCGGTCAACATCACGCCAGCCACCTTTACTCTGTGATGTCTGCAAGTTTGTCATGAACTTCAAGCGACTCCTTAGTGGTTCATGCTCATCTCTCTTCCATTAACCCCAAATGTTTACATTCCTGGTCCAAGTAACGATGTCGGGCCCAGTCAGGCCATGACTGGATGTTCAGTCATGCATCCTAACCTTTGAGACACGTTAGTCTGAGTTACCGGGAAGTCATGTTGTTTTCTGCTATGTATATGTCAGCGGAGCAGAGGTACATGTTGTGTTTTACTCGCAGTTTTCAACGATTGCATATATTCTGGCGTTCTCAGACTTCAAGTACGAAATGAATTTACTTAAGTTGTCAGCGTTGATGGCCGACAAGGAGAGGAGCGTTACTTTTCTGCAGCAACATGGCATCCTACTGTCAAGCAGACGCTTTTCGAAGAACCACCTGATGGCGCTACCGCAAAATGTTAACACTTCTGAGACTACGGCACGTAGGGTGCAGTCTCATGGGACGTAGGCTGAGCCTGCGGGGTGGGTAGGGTTAGGGCCAGTACTAGATATTCTGGGGTCACTTAAAGCTGTTACATCGCCGGTGAGAGCATTGGAGACAATACAACCTGACAACCCTGTAACTGAGATTCATGCGTGTGAAAGGTCAGAAAGCATGAATGAACGGCCAATCGGGGTGTGCCAGGGCTTGCAATCGTTAGTTGTACCATATTCCCAACCCGCCAACACAACATGAATACACTCATGCTTCACAAAGCCCTGGCTTCAAAAACTTGTTATAGCCCAGAGTGATTTCGCACACAACAGAGTCAAGATCACTTTTTTTTTTTTTTTTAACTCCGGGTTCGTCAAAACCTGAACACCTTCTGATCCGCATGCGAGCGTCTAGCACTAAACCATGCGGATTTAACAGTTTAAAAATAAAAACTTAAAATAAATTGATGTAGATTATCATAACTTGATCTGACACAACAGATCACGTCCTCCAAGAGGTTCCCAGGTACAACATATAAAGGCAAATCTTTTGGCTACGAGAAACACCGGTGCGAGCCAAACTGTACGGGTCGCTGATTGAATTATAACAGACAGTGAAGTTCATACTAGAGACATAATTGCGGATATAGATAATCTATTTCAAGTCAACCAAAAAGAAGTTATCTTGATCTTTAAATCATAAAGATGACAAATTGTTATTTTGCAGGCTGCTTTTCTAAAGACCAAGTTTATCTAGAAGGAGCACTACAGCTGTTAAAAAGGCGAAAGGTCTTAGATTTTCAACAACTTATTCGCCTGGGCAAGGTATCCTTTGAAGATCTTGACCGTCCTAGTATCACAAACATTGCAAAGTTGACCGATACTCGCATCCCGTGTTTCATGGAAAACATGCGTGTGTATCTTCAAAGTCTAGATCACATTGCTAACACAAATGGTCTGACGGATTGTGTGTTGGATTCTGTGGATTGATTGCTTTTAGTACTGCGTTTTCCCAAAAATAAGATCAGCTCTTACCTTGGTTTTGCTCCGAATGATGCCCCAAGGCTTATTTTTCATTCGGATGTCTAGACACTCTAAACAAAAACGGCCTATTTTATAAGTGCTACCAAAAATGTATTTTAAACTCCTCGTCCTTTTTAGGATGAAATTTTTCGTTATTTAAAGCCCTACTCTGGCTTTTGCCAGAGGTCGCAATATAGCCTGGCCATAAATATGGCCTAAAGGCTGAACGCTGTTTCTGGGACCTCTCCACAGTGATCCTCACCCACATGGTGGCACATTGTGTCATCAGGTGTTTATCGCTTGTGTGATGTCCTGGTGGGGTAGAAAGTCAGTCGGTCAAGTGCTACCAAGTTTTGCTGTATTTATACTTAGGTTTTTACCTCTCGCTCAAAGGCATCCACTTGGCATTTACAAATACTTAATTATATATTATATTATCATTTACATAAAATATAAGTGCCAGTACTTTTACAAATTTTACAATACAATTAGTGCCAAAGATGCAAACTGCGGAGAAGGAGAGTGCGAAGCAATAACGAAATTCATAATCTGTTTAAATCACCACTGATCATTGGCATCATGAAGAGCTAATAGACTGAAATGGTTGAGGCATATTGAAAGAATGTCAGATGACAGAAGTAAAAACTGTATGCACAAGGGAGGTGAATGGTCGTAGACCACGAAGCAGACACAGAAGAAGATGGAGAAATAATATCCAGAGAGACCTGCAAACACTTGGTGTCACCAAATGGAAATAGAAGGCCAACTAGAAAGATGAATGGGGGTGATATCTGCAGCAATGAACCTCAAGGGGTCGGAACGCTGAAGAAAAAGACGATTATAAAGTATAATTTCTTTATATACTAATTATATTCTAATTCAGTATATAGCTGACAAGCTTTACTAGGACTGACATTTGGGATAGGCCTTATATTATAAGCTCCCCGTGTGGTTCCAGGGCGCCATTGTGGGGAGGGTGGGGGGGGGGGGGGGTAAACAAGAACAGACCCACTGCCTGCCCAAGAGCATGTTGTAAGAGTTGACTAATTGGGAGCTTTTTTGAAGTCGGAGTACATCTGCCTGAGAGGTAAATGAATCAGACCTTTGAAATGGATGTGCACGCAACACTCAGTTTCTAGAACAGGACTAAAGTCCAGAAGTGAAAGAACAACCAACCAGAACTTTCTGCTGGAGTTTACAGCAGGTGAACGTGCAGAAAAAGAAGAAATTTTGAACAATCTGGTAATCTTAGCTTCAGCCTCATATAAACAGGTCACCCCATAGTTGCTCCGACCCTGTGCTTAAGAAAAACTCGAAGAATGTCCATCACTGCCCCTTGTGGGAAAACTGACATAGACTGCAGTTTCAGCATATCCACTAGTATACACACGCATTAAAAGTGTAAGGCAGCCACCAGAAGTGCTAATACAAATAGTCTGACATTAGAAATGCAGTTCTTCTCGACGGAAGCAGCAGTCACAAACAGATCAGCAGTTGCATGTGCAATTAGTATTAAGCACATAAGGCACGACCAGTTCTGTGGCAAAAGGCCATGCACCATTTTCTGAATATACAGTTCCCAACACCACGTCGGTCACAGTCGAAAAAACATTCCAAATGAAATCTGCAGCTCACAGTGTTGTGTCATGCACTTAGCTCAGTAGCTGGTCGACAAAACTATACATTTTCAGTCTACAAATAGAGGAAAATGCAAATTTGCCACTAACAGCAGTGACCGCGCCCATCGTCAATTTTGACCAGGAGCTTAGCAGCACCCTGAAAATTATAGAGTTTATCTCTAAGACAAGAGTTTGTGATTCTAAGATAATCTAAATTTGTTGGTCATGTGATGAGAAGGAGAAAACTGGAGTACATCGTAACAATAGGGAAAGTTGGGCGTGGGGGAGAGGCAGAGCAAGAGAATAGATGCTGGATAGTCTGACACCATGGAAATGGAGGCTCATCTGTGTCAGAATTGATTGAAAGTACATGAGACTGAAGGTCGTGGATAGACGTGACTACAAATGACACATTGCATTGACTTTAAGAAGAATTCTAAGATACCTGGTTTGATTGTAGCTGCAGGGTAATTTGTCAGCAGACCACTTTGCATTCGTTTCAAGGATTATCGGATGATCTGAAGACTATTGTTGTACCTGCTTTACCAATTTAGTCTGCTATTGTGGTGGATTTGAATGTCTTGATTATGATGCAGATCAGACTGGCTGGTTGTGAATCTTCTAGAATAACTATCCCCCCCCCCCCACCCCTTTTTGCATTCACCAGCAGTAAATTCCGGCAAAAAGTTTTGAGTTTTCATCCACCTCCGGACTTTGGTCTTGTTCCAGAACCTGAGTGTTGCACGCACATCTGTTTCACAGATCTGGCTTATTTGTATGCAGACTCTTGGTTCCTTGCCTCTCAGGCAGATATATTCTGACTTTGAAGGATGTTCCCCAGTTCATCGGTTCCTAAGACATGCTTGTTGGGAAGGTACTAGGTCTATTCTTGCTACACCCCCCCTCCCCCACACACACACAATGTGACCCAGAACCCACACAGGAATTGTAGGATCCTGAAAGTGAACTCTTTAATTTCGATAAATTGATGCTCAGATTTTGATTTTTCAGCTATTTTAGTTACTTATCTGGGTTATCATTGCAGTCCGGACATGTTTATAGGTGCTCAGATCCTTTCCTCAGTATGAACTCCAGTGTCCAGTGGCTAATAGTACCAGTTCTATGTTGATTATCAAGTCCACTGAGGTGCCTCGTGTGCGTGTTGTTTATTGCTATGCTGATCTTAACTCCCAGGTCTATCATTTCGGCGAGTGATGTGGATTCACTGCCCCCAAAGTCCTCCACCCTTCCCATTTCTTGGAGGGCATTAAAAATATCAGCATGATCAATTTGTTGACAATCGGTAGTGATAGTGGATCCAGCCAACCTACCAGCTCTTTCATTTTCATCAACGCCTGTGTCTCATGGAACAAAAATAAAGGTGATTCTGCGCACAGTGGACTTCTGAAATGATTCAAGCCGTTGCCTTCACACTGGACCTGCCATTAACATCTATATACAGCTATACAGACAAACAATAAAAAGCACAGAAAACAAATAATGGGAGATTTTCTATCTACATTATTCTGTGCCCTGTTTAAATAAAAATGGAAGTAAACAACTTTATTGCACCTCACAGGACATCGGGCATCGATGCTGGACTCATATTTTTGTATACAAGATTTGTTTTTCAATAGGTGATGTAGACAACATCACATCGACTGTCTACACTTTCGGAGTAAATATATCTCCAGCTGGGTCCTGGGATCCCATTTTGATGGAATAGGCCCAACCCACCAAGCATGTCGTGAAAGGCAACCAATTAGGCTTGCTAAAATTAAATTGTTGGGCCAAAATATGCAGATGTCGCAGCCTAGCTGTAAACCACAACACAATAGGCCCGCAGTTTTTTTAATGGCGAATGCAAAACAAGATGAATAATATAAAAAGCAGAAGATAAAATAAAACCAGTTGTATACTAGATCTGTCTGGGAACCTAGTTTAATTTGTAAAATCTGTGTAAATGCGGAGCCTCCATATTTTCAAAAATTACCTTGGCTCCCAGATCGACCCAGCCTAAAATGGGTATCAGGGGATGTCATGGGAAGTAAAGGTGGCTGACATGATGCTGACCACATCACCCACTGAGTGTCGATTATCTATAAAATATAGGTCTAGCCCTATATGCCCAATATGCCTCAGGGCATGGAAAAAGGTTCTTTTACTATAAGCCCAAAACGCCTAATGGCATGGAAAAGGGTCCGTTACTAAATACAAAACTGAACCCATAATCATGCGAGGTGTCTAGTTAACCTGCTACCAAAGCTCCCCTAGTTGTGAAAGTTAGGATATTAATGCCTACAGGAAATGACGCAACATAAGATTTAAGATTTTCAGTCATCAAATCTGATTTAGCAATTCATAAATGTTTGGTGAGTTGAGAAGGATAATAAAAATAAACCAACGAGTCTTGTTTGGCACTTGATGTGGATCTTCCTGTCTGTAATTTGTCTTTCAAAATGAATGAATGAATCCTCCCTGTGTGAGGTCCGGGGCCCCAATGTAGGGAAAATGATAACAGACCCACTGCCTTCCCAACAAGCATGTCATAGGAGTTGACTAATTGGGGGCTTCCTTTGAAAGTAGGAGTGCATCTGTCAAAAAGGAACAACCAGCTGCACACAAATAAGCCAGTAAAACGGATGTGCATACAAAACTTAGGCCCTGCCATAAAGCAAAAGTCCAAATGGACGAACAATCAGGACTTTCTGTCAGAGCTTACAGCCGGTCAACAACAAAAAGAATGAAAGAGTCTAAAAAAGACATTACTGCACTCATATTCTCACACATGCTCTGTCTCCTTCAGTGGCAGACAAGAGGTCATAAGTCCAAGGATTTAGGATAGCATGGCTAATGCCAACACCACAGCCCGTGCAGGTAAGGGATGTTTATTTCTGCCCCCAACATAAATACGTTTGTCACCTTACCAAGGGTCGAACTCAGGTCTCCTGCCTGAGAGCCTGCCATTCTAATTGCTTAGCCAGCCGCTAGCGATAAGTCAACAGCACAAATTAGTTGAGGGCCTATGCTCCCTTTACAAATAATACTATTACATAACACACATGAATATAAATAATTAAAGGTAATAACGAATGCAAGAGTAATATTTTCAGTCAAATTTATATCAGAATATCATTGGGCAGAGAAATTAAGACACACTTTCTGGAAATCATGCAAGCAAAACATAAATAAAGCAAAGCCACCCCATCAAATCTGTCTGGTTTTGATTGTATCAGGTGTATATTCCTTTGGACAGCATCAGATGTATTCCCTTTGGAAAAATCAGATGTATTCCCTTTGGACAGCATCATATGTATTCCCACTGGAAGGACCGCATCAGATGTATTCCCATTGGACAGCATCAGATGTATTCCCATTGGAAGGAGCGCATTAGATGTATTCCCACTGGACTTAATCAGATGTATTTCCTTTGGACAGCATCAGTTGTATTCCCACTGGACTAAATCAGATGTATTCCCTTTGGACAGCATCAGATGTATTCCCATTGGACAGCATCAGATGTATTCCCATTGGACAGCATCAGATGTATTCCCACTGGACAGCATCAGATGTATTTCCACTGGACAGCATCAGATGTATTCCCACTGGAAGGACCGCATCAGATGTATTCCCACTGAAAGGACCGCATCGGATGTATTCCCACTGGAAGGACATCATCAGATGTATTGCCACTGGAAGGACAGTATCAGATGTTTTCCCACTGAAAGGACCGCATCAGATGTATTCCCACTGAAAGGACCGCATCAGATGTATTGCCACTGGAAGGACAGCATCAGATGTATTCCCACTGAAAGGACAGCATCAGATGCATTTCCATTGGTCCACATCAAACATATTTCCTTTGGACAGCATCAGATGTATTCCCACTGAAAGGACCGCATCAGATGTATTTCCATTGGAAGGACCACATCCAATGTATTCCCACTGGACAGCATCACATGTTTTTGCATTGTTTTTCTTCTACTTTTAAAAATGAACATTTTGCTACACACATATGTATAGCTTGCACACTGGTATAAGATTTACAAACATGAGTAGGTGTGTGTTCTGATAAACAGTCATACAGCTACATATATGTGTCTATGAATAAGTAAGTTGCCATGCATCTACACACAATATATGTATATTTGTCCTGAAATATGGTCCTGAGTTTACACTACCAATCAATGAAATTAAAGCTGTCTGTTGTAAACGTTTTAAATTATAAAATATTATAACATGACAAGAGAGAAAAATGATAGAATTTCTCATGAAAAGTAATCTTTCTATTTATTAAAGAAGATCAAAATAAGTACATATCTCAAGCCACTGGTCAGAAACAAATTAATCAACAATTTAAAGCCAACACATCAAGTCAATGTATTGCCGCTTAATATATTATATGATGTTATGATTAATAATCAAAAGATTAAATGTATTTTTTTTTATGTGATACCGGATCTATTGTTAGACACTACAGTGACTCGACGAGTCACTGTTTCAGATATTTGGCCAATAAGAAGTGATCCTGAACCCATACACCTCTCCCCTTTTTTTAACTTTAAAAAAAGAGAGTCCTACTGCATTCAATTATTCAATAGTAAACATAGAAAATTTTTTTAAAGCACAGGAATAAGTGATAAATCTGTTGTGGCAGAAACATTCTGGAAAGTAAAGGCAGCCAGTGCGACAGCAACTACAAAACTCATACAATGCCACCTAGCCTATACAAATATGGAGCAAACACCATATATATAAAACACTTCATGGTAAAAGGGAATCCTTTACTTTTACTATTATGTGCTTTTTAAAAATTATCTGAAGTTACTGCAAATAATTACTTTTAAAAAACTTTACAGACAGACTGGCTTGATCTGCTCACTGGGTGGTGAAATGATACATGACAAGCAACGGAATCAGTAGAGAAACAAGATTATTATGGCCTGGAATAATGAGGCACCTGAGTGTAACCAGAGGGTCTGGCCAGCTCACTACACTCATAGGAAAGGCAAGACGGATATATAACCAGATTGTGACCGGTAACATCAGTATTGGAACTCTGCACTGGCTGCTGAAGATGAGGACGGAATGCCCTGAGAGCTGTGATGTCAATTCTTGACTCAACTCAACCAGAAAGATTCTTCTGCTTCTTCTTCAACCTTCTCAGCGTTTGAGAGTTCACTGCTGCCTCCATTCATCTCTGTGACTAGCCATTTATTTCCAGCTGGTGTCTCCAAGTGTTTATAGGACTGCCTGTAGATGATCTCTCCATATATTTTTGGTCTGCCTCATGGTCTATTCAACACTTTTGTGTACAGTTCTTGTCTCTATGTTATCTGCCGTTAATATTCTCCAACAATAAAAAAGGATACTTATTAAAATAGGGAGCCGCCGTAGTCTAGCGGCTAGGCGCTTGTCTGCGGATCGGAAGGTCGTGAGTTCGGTTCTTGATGGAGGTCTGACTCCCAGTTTGACCCAGCCTTGAGTGGGTACCAGGTACAGTCCTTGGATGTAAAGGCGGCTGACATGATGCTGACCACATCACCCACCAAGTGCGGTTGGTCTATAAAATATAGGTCTAGCCCTATATACCCAATACGCTTGAAAGGCATGGAAAAGGGTCCTTTTACTTATTAAAATGGATTAAATTTCATTATCCTAAAATTACTGTTAGTGATATAAACATTAAACATATAAAAGCAATTAGTTTATAAATATTACACATATAAAACCAGCGTGGAAGATCAGTTTGACAAGTTGCAGACATGCCAGCTGTGGTGTCTTGATCTTCTAGCTCTGTTCATCTTGTTGTATCACTATGAGCAGAAACTCCTTATCTGCAACATAATGTACATTGTCATAGTTATTTTGCTGAGATATTAGCTCACTTTGTCCTAGCACAACACACTGCAAGTTTACTAGCCCGGGTAAAACTGCATGTTATCAAATCTGACCAAGACATTTTGCTCTTTCAGTAAAGGGTAGTCCCATGGAAAGAGAAGAAGGTCGTAGAGCAAGAGATAGACCAAGAACAAGATGGAAGGATAACATCGGAGAAGCTCTACAACAGCATGATGTGCCTATAGTCGAGGCGGCCAGAAACAGAACCTTATATCTCTCTCGACACCCACAGCGGTAAAAGAGGAAGTGAAGAAGAAGAAGAAGAAGTAAAGGGTAGTTAAATGGGATCAATTAAAGAGGAGTGAAGAAATAAGAGAAATATCTGGGCAACCACTAGTATCCACATTTATAATACAGAGAAGATGCTGCTACACTGGACACATTCTGAGGGAAAAAAAACATATAATCATAAAACAGGCACTTCATCATCTATTTTAAAGAGTCCTTGAGAAAACATTTTACCCAGCTATGCACAGCTTTACAAGAAATTTTTTTCTACCCAGGTATGCAGCGCTTTACGGGATAGATATCTGTTAGCATAAACAGGAAGCATTTTCTTACGAATGTTTTTTGCAGGTATCCCTTTTGTCAAAAAAAGAATTGAATTGCACAACAGCACGTTGTTCTTTGAAGATACACTTCGTAAGTATAGACACCATTCTGTTTCGCGAAAGCGCATGCAACACCTAGCGCCACCTTACGAATGGAGACATAAAGTTCGATGTTGCTTTCATCTAATGACACCTTTAGAAACCACCAACTACATTTTTCTGCCATCCTATAATTATATATGTGACTTACTTATTGATTCCCCTCGTATAATATAGCACATATCCTGTTTACTTAATCAGGTCCTGCCTTCTTTATCCAGTTGCCTAAATACAGTAAAGAAGGCCCTCTGCTTTATCTAAATTCTTAAATACAGTATAGGTGCTGCATATTTTATCAAGCTGCAGAAATGTAACCACAGATCTTGTTTATTTAAAATAGATGCATCAATACCACAAGGGTCTTGTTGATTTAATCTAATTACAAAAATGTAGCACATGCCCTATTTACTCACCTGGTGCACACATGATCTCATTCTTACGAGAACGGATGCGCAGAAATTTCAGATCATTCGAGGGGTCAATGTCCCTGACAGTACTGCGAGCTTTAGCAGTTAGGCTGTGGATGAGACTTGCATACTGGACCGTGGTGGAGTTGTCAAGTGTGGTTTTTATAGGAATACCTGCCAGAAACAGATTGGAAAACAAGACAAAAACCATGAAAAAATATGTCCACAAATATAGGAACTGACCAAGTCGCTGTTCTCCGCTCAGGCATAGGACAATGCAGATTCAATAAACTCACACAAATTAGGTATCATAATCACATTGGGCCGGGAGTGTAAGGAGTGGTCAGTAGGTGCCACGGAGGTGGAAATTCAGCAATTAATTCAATTAATGCTTGCTCAGAGGATATGGTTATTTATACAGACAGTTCAGTGTCAAGAGGCAAAAGGAGTGCTTGGGGTTTCCTAGCAAAGGTTAATGGTGCAGGATAGCCTAGCATTTGAGACCACACAGATTTTCTGTAGCTGGAAAACTTGCACCAGTTGAAAAGATCAATATGACACTTGCCCCTTCCCCATGTAGGTAAAAGGGGCCTATTTTTGGGGGCAAGAATAGATAACAAAGCCCAAACAAGACGTAACAGCGCTTTCTGGAATGGCCAGACAATACTGCATTTATAAAATATCCACAGGAAAGCAAAGTTCTTTGGGCAGATTTTTTAAAAGTAAAAGTCAAACATGATAGGCCTCAACCAGGTCCAAGTAAAGAAAAAAGAAGAAAAAAAAAGGAAAGAAAAAATCACAATCTCAGATTCCTGAAGTTTTATTGGAAAGAGACTCTCTTTCCAAATAATAACATCTCCTTCTCCGTACCATCCTAGTGGGCCTTCATCTTCTCAGGAAGGTAAAGCGTGGTTAAATTTTCATTTATTCCCTATAATAGCTTTTGTATATAAGTTTACAAAAAATTTTTGCAAGTATACAATTTATTTTATACAACTCCATCAATGTATAATATGCAGAAAACAATAGGATTATTTTTTTCTTTTTCATCATCACCCTTCCTTTGCCATTAGACGTCACATTTCTTAACTACACTGGAATGGATTATTCATTCTCCTTTTATTTCTTATGGGAAACATCCTTGGTTTATGTAATATTTGTCAAACATCCAAGAATCATGAACAGAATAAGTACATATACATGAATTTTAAAGTTTATTTCATGACTTGGGAGCCCCGGGAGTGTAGTGGCTAGAAGCTCACCTCCCGACCCGAAGGTCATGTGTTCAAATCTGCCCTGGCGCAAATGTCAGTTTCAAAAATTACCTTGGCACCCAGGTCACCCAGCCTACAATGGGTAACAGGTAATATCCAGGAAAGCAAAGATGACCAGCGTGATGCTGATCACATTGCCCACCGAGTGCCAATTGATCTATGAAAATACAGCCTAGCATCATATCCATAATGTGCCAATGGCATGTCATAACTGTCAATTACTGCCTTTATTATATCACTTTTGCTGTGTAGGCAGAGGGATCTTAAAGCCTGAGGATTTATGGCCACATGGCTAGTGCTGTCGCCACGGACTGCGCAGGTGAGGATTTTATTCCGCCTGACAAATAAAAAAATCCACAGCCTTAACGAGGATTCGAATCCGGGTCTCCTGCATGAGAGCCAAGCTTTCTAACCATTCAGCCAGAGAAAGAGTCATTATTGTTCAATTTTGTTAGCAATAACTGTATGCTGTGGAGGTGTAGTTTTCACAAATGAATGATGTGAATACCCTGGACAGATTTTTATTTTAAAAGTTGCAGACAGACTCCTATGGAGTCAGCGAAAGATGGACTGCCATAGTTTGCAAGAGGCCACACACAGTAAGCTATCGAAAGGAGACGTCTGAGAAAACCAGCTTCAGTATAATAGAGAATCAACAATTTTATATGGGCTATGTGGCAGAAACTGTCACTCTCAAATTGGACTTTAAAGCCATAGCAGACTGTTCCCAGAACCAGCGGCACAACTTCATGGTTCATAGGGACCGACAGTTGTCTACACCAGCAGTTCTCAGAGTGGGTGCAGCGAGCGCATGCCAGGGGTGCCGCGGCGAAAAAAGTTTGATCTCAGTTAATTAAGACTCATCAATTTGTAATTACCTTCACTATTGACAACTATGGTACCAGTAACACCCCTGTGGCTCTGGATTCTCTTGAGTGTCTCTTCAACTTCGGCAGCCTGCAGACGGAAAGTTCATTCACCCTAAACAAGTCAAACAGGCAGCTATTTTTTTAAATTGATGACTGTTCTTCTTTCTTCTTTGCGTTCACTAGCTGTAAACCAGAGCGGAAGTTTTGTTTTTTCATCCACCTTTGGACTTTAGAATTGTTACAGAACCTGAGTGCTTTGTGCATATCTGTTTTAAAAATCTGTCTAATTTGCATGCAAACTGTTGGTTCCTTGCCTCTCAGGCAGATGCACTCCGACTTTGAAGGAAGCCTCCAATTAGTAGACTTTTATGATATGCTTGTTGGGGAGGCAGTCTATCCTTGTTTTTCTCCCAATGGGGCCTCAGAACCCACACAGAGAGATGATTCTATAATTTTTCATTCACATCCCTGACTTAGGAAGTTACAAATGTGTCTTGTAATGCTAAATAACCTAGCCTGATTCAGCAGTGGGTGATTTTGCTGTAGAATGCTTTGCGCTGAAAATGACACCAGTTGGAGTGTTGAACCATTCAGAAGAATTGGCAAACTACTGAATATGTAAAGTGGCCTAATTTATTTAAAAAATATTTTAACAAAACTACACCCCCATGTGGGTCCTGACCCCAATTGTGCGAAAAACAGGAATAGACCCACTTCCTGCCCAAAAGCATGCCGCAAGAGTCAACTAACTGGAGGCTTCCACTGAAGTCAGAGTACATCTACCTGAGAGGTAAGGAACCAACAGTCTGCATACAATTAAGTCAGATCAGTTTAACAGATGTGCATGCAACACTCAGGTTTTGGAACAAGACTAAAGTCCACATGTGGACTAACAAAGAGAACTTTCTGCTGGTGTTTACAGCCAGTAAACGCAAAGAAGAAAAACCACAAACAGTCAACAAATACTAGGGTAAGTATTCTGTAAAAGACGCACAGGTTTTGTTCAGGTTTTCCACCCCATCTCATCCGGCACAAGATTTCATAGGGAATTTTTAGAGACAGACTGTGCCCGCTGAAGTTCATAAAAGACAAGGAAGGGGCTCTACTTACCTGATATCTCTGAGAGATGGAAAGTATACTTCTCAGAGCTCCTTGGTGTTGAGGTTAGTCATGACCCAGAAATAATGGACCTCACTACTGAGAAGGAAATCATTCATGAGTCAAGGTGGAAAAACTGAAGGTAGCTATTGAGAAGATTAAGCTGGGAAAGCAGCAGGACATGATGGTATGACACCACAGATGGTTAAAAATATAGGAATCGCAAGGGGAGCAACTTTTCCTGAAGGTTCTCTAGCCAGCCTGGTGTAGCAAAACTATACCAATAGATTGGGAGAATGCCATCATTATACTTATATTTAAAAAGAGTGATAACACAATGTGAAAACCACAGAGGCGTATCTCTCCTCAGTGTTCCTGGTAAAAATTACTCTAGAATTCTCGAGCAGAGTCTTAGAAGTCTGGCAGAGCCCCAGTTGGATCAGGCCCTATGCGGCTTCAGAGCAAACTGAAGTACTCAAGACCTTATCTTCATACTGAGACAGATGAGTGAAAAAGCCTTTGAATATAAGAGTGAGATACATCTATGTTTTTTGGATCTAGAAAAGGCATTTGATAAGGTTCCCTGGAGCAAGCTCTGGGACTGCTTGGCAGGGAAAAACATCCCAGCACCCCTGATCAGTGAATACAGTTGCTACAAAAGCTGCAGAAATTATGTAGGATAAAACCAAAAGTCAGAAAAATTTAAGACCACCAGCGGTGTTAGACAAGGTGATATTCTCTCACCTTACCTCTTCATTCTTATGATGGATGATGTCAGCTGGCTACGTGAAAAGCAGCTGCTAGGAGACTCTTCCAGGCCTTTAACCAAGGCTTTCTTAGCAAAAGAGAAACGGGCAAGAGGACAAAAATGGCTGTTTACTCCTCTACCTATGTACCAGTCTTGACCTATGGGTGTGAGTCATGTGCAATGACAACAGCTCACAGAAGCCAGCTTCAGACCTCAGAAATGAGATATCTGAGAAAGGTGGTCCGGGTGACAAGAAGGGACAAAGCCCGCAATCCGACTATACTCCAAGATCTTGAAACCCAGGCTTTACAAACCCAGATGGATCAGTCACAGTTATGATGGTTTGGACACGTATGAAGAATAAGAGAAAATCAGCCACTATGGCAATGATGGGAGACTATGAACAAGACCTCCAGGGCGAGACAGGGTCCACTGGGAAGACAACATCCGGAGTCCCTGACTGATAGAGGACTGGAATGGAACAAAGCCAGAAAGAAAACTACTGATAGATACGTCTGGCGATCTCTCTGGCAAACCTCTAGAACCCAAGGTAGAAGAGAAGCAACTAAGTAAGTAAGTAAGGTAGTTGAGCCTGCAGGGACCTGTTAGTCTTAGTGTTATGTAAAAACTAATATTTTTTACATTCGTATTTTTATATCTCTATTAAGTCTACCAGTCCCTCCAATTTTAATTTCACGATATTGATATTCTATCATTTTTGAAAACGAAATTTCAACTAATAAAAAGTTGGTTAATTAATGTTTTTTTTAGTTTTGTAGTGCGTCAGTCATCAGTCAGTCCGTCTTAACTACTTAACTGTCACTACGATACGATACTACATGACAATCAAACTTTAAAAAAACACTGCACCAAAAGATATCAAATGTAGATTAATCAACAAACAAATTAGACATAAACTAAACAGAGGCGGCTCTGTTTGAGCATTAGGTATTTACCATATTGTTGATATACTAGACGTGTTTGGACCTCTACCGTTGCTATGTAATGTTCAAGAATGTCTAAGTTTCCGGAAGTTCTCCGTGAAATCAAATAACAGTTGCATTGTCCTGCAGTTTATTCCCTCCAGCAGTGTTGCCACTTTGGATCTTTTATATCCAAATTTAGATCTTTTTCATTGCATTTAGATACTGTTTTTGACGTTTAGATCCTAAATATTTTTCTAGATTCTTTTCATATGGAGTTAGATATTTTATAGATTTTTTTTTCTTTCATTGTCAATTTAATAATTACTGTGTAAAATATTTACTACAATATTTTTGTTTTGGTCTGGCACGTACATTGTGACAACTGCCATTACTTGAACTTTGAACTCTCACTGGGGTCAACGAACAAATATCTGGCAGCCCCGGTACTGATTAATAAAAACGCGCGTAAATCATACTAACTTTGTTTCAACCGTATCCTCACTGTGCTGACTTTGCGTTTCTTTTTCATGTGATTTAAAAAAAAAATAATTGCTCACCTTCTTATGTGGCTTTAAATTTGAAAAAATCTTTCAGCATGCCAAAAGTAAAGTATGAGCACAAAATTTGGAAAGAATGGTTGCATGATGACAAAATTAAAAACTGGGGATATGACCAAAGCTTGTTGTAAGTACTGCAAGTGTGAAATAAAAGCGAAAATACAAAACTCAAAGAGTCATGCAGAGACTAAAAAAGCATAAAACTGCAGTTTCATGTAAAGATTTTACACCGCTGACATCTGTTTTCAGAACTATACTGATAAATGAATCATCAAAAGTTGAAGTATCAGTCGCAATGTTTTTAATTTGTCACTGCGCAATTTCAAACTGTGACCATTTGATCGATTTGTAAAAAATCTTGGACTAGTTCAATTTGAAAAGTGTGATGTAGAAAGTATAGTTTAGGAACTGAAGGACTTAAGCAAGCAGTTAGGCTTGAAGAATTTGGCTGTAATTGGTACTGATAATGCCTGAGCGATTGAAGTGAGACAATTTAAAGATGCCACATTAAATAGTCCATTCTGTAAGCTCTTTAAAGTGCCATGTCTGCCATGATACTACCCCACTCAAATGCTGACGTAGAAAGAGTTTTCAGTGCTAGGAATTATATCAAATCTAACCTAAAAAAAACAGGGTGAAATTTGACCTCTTAAATGCTATCGTGCCATTAAAATTTCGGCCTGATGAGACTAGAGAAATAAGCCTACTGTTCCACTTATAAAGAAATTTGAACAGCTAAAGCATACCAGGGTCATTTTGGATCTAAAGCTTCAACTTCATTATCCAAGCTAAGTTTATCCTGTGGATCTTGTGAGGCAGACATCAGTGAAGGTGAGTACATGATTATATAGGGTAAGTCATAACAAAAGCTATGTAAGTTTTGACTTTTTCAATTTGGATTTTTTTCTAGATCTTTTCCACGCAGATTTAGATCTTTGTAGATATTTTTTGACACCGTTTTGGATATTTTTTGTCAAAGAAAAGTGGCAACACTGCCCTCCAGGTTTGCAGACCGCAGGATTAACAGTATTGATAGACATTGTGGTGTTAGAAAGTGGAAGAATGGACCTCAGTCTGAATAATGGGAAGACAGAAGTAATGGTGGTATCAAAGAAACGAATTATTCCTAAGTGTGTAATAAAAGTTGATGGTGTTATTTTAGGACAAGTACAGAAATTTAAGTATCTTGGCACATGGATAACATCAGATGGAAGATGCATAACGGAGATGAGAAATAGAATAGGACAGGCAAAAACATCTTGTGCAATATATCCATGTCACCAGTATGCCCCTACCTGAACTGCAGAACTTAATTCACTTCTTCTCCACCTTTCATCCTGGCATCCGATGCGATTTGAGCATTTCACCATCGTCGGTGCATTTTCTGGATCTCACTGCCACATTGGATTCCAAAGGCCTCAGCACCTCTGTTTACTAAAATATCAGCCTACTCATTCCCGTGCTTTCCTTCTCAATACGCCCTCTCATCCCTTTTCCTGCAAGGACTCCATTCCTTTCTCCCAGCTTCTACCTCTGCCTGTTACGACTTTAAGGTACACATTCGCCTGTAAAACCTTGTATCTCTCATACACGGATGGTAATGCAAGTATGTGCCACATGCACACCCCAAAATGACTCGCGTGACTTCATTTTGTATGCGTACCAACCAACCTCTCTGTTTGGATATGAGGTAATGTTGTCAGTCCCAAGCCATACTCCATCACCGAAATAATCAGTTTTTGCTTGAATGAATAGAGCATTTTCTGTTCCATGTCCGCTGATGCCATCACCTTCAAAGCACTGAGTTCTTTCCTGATCTTTAAAACTACCTCTTTCATTGGTGTTTGAAAGATAAGACTCCTGTCAAAAGTAATTCCTAGACATTTTAGTAGAGTATCTCTCTTATATTACTACCGTTTATTGTGATGTCCATCAACACATCTCTAACAATTCTATTATTTAAATAACACTGCAATACCACTTCTAGGTTGACGACCGAGTCACACCACTCGCCGACCTTATCCACCGCCAACTGCAGTTCTCTAGATATAAGTAAAGTAAAGAACCCTTTTTCACGCCTTTAGGCGTATAGGGCTAGACCTATATTTTATAGACCAACGGCACAAGATGGGTGATGTGGTCAGCACCACACCGGCCGTCTTTACTTCCCGGGACGGCATCCATTAACCACTCAAGGCTGGGTCGACCTGAGAGCCAAGGTCATTTTTGAAGAAAAGTCCGGCTCCGCCAGGGAGCGAACCAACGACCTTCCGATCCGCGGCGCGCGTCTAGCCGCTCTGCCGCGTCGACACCCGTTCTCTTTATATTTTTTTTTTTATTTTCTGTCTGTAGACAAAGACATCGTCAGCAAAAGTCAAGATTCTCCCTATACCCACTGTCTCTATTTCCGCAGTCCTTTGTTGCGTATTCATTGAAAAGCACTAGGAAAATAACGGAGCCCGGTGGGAGGCCAGGTGCGATACCACATAATTCAGAGCTCCACCAGCCTAGTTAAGAAACAGTCTGCCGTTCATACAGGACTGTTGCAAATACAGGACTGTTGCACGCCTATTGGCAATCCAGGGATTACCCTCCATATCCGTAAGTTCAAAACCCTTAACCCCCACCCCCTCAAAATGAAAACATGGGCTCAGAACCCCCCCCCCCCCCTCCCCACCTTTTCCTTTTCCCCAAATCACGCCTGACAACGCTACACGTTTCCTAAGCAATCAGTGATTGCAATCAGGGATTAAGGATTTCCATTAACACTCTCAATAATTGTTAAGGGGACTACGATGCTATTTTTATCCGTATATATAAATTACCCTTTAACGGATTTGTTTACATTCACATCGGCGACAGGGTCGCCCATTGGGGGTCGGTCGGTCCAGTATTTGGGTCTGCCTCCTTTGATCGCATCAACACTACAGAAGTCCTTGGCGGCGTTTTATATGGTACACATAACCTAGTCACAATTATAACCAAAAGCTCCTTTCGGGGATGCTTATTGAACACGACGACCCCTTCCCCCTTCAAATCATAAACCTACCTATTTGTTTAAACATTTCAAATTACTTTAGATATGTCTTTATATTTATTTGTTATTCAGCACATTATTATAATTATTATTTGGAATTGCCGTGGTGTACCGGCTAGAAGCTCGTTGGGAGGTCGTGGGTTCGGATCCCGCCTTTTTTTTCTCCAAAAAATATCTTGGCTCCCAGGTCGACCTAGCCTTCAGCTGTACCAGTTCATGGGAAGTAAAGGCGACCGTCGTGATGATGACCACATCCTCAAAGAAGTACCGATTGGAGAATAAAATATAGGTCACAACACTCAACATAGTCCTTAAAGGACAGGCTCCTGTCAAATGTAATTTCCAGATACTTCCGTTTGCTCTCAATGTTGATGTTTCTACCATCTATCGTGAGACTTGGGACATTAGCTTTAACGATCCTGTTGTCGAGAGAACACCCTTTTCCGGGTTGACGACAGCCCTCATTTCTGAACACCACTCAGTCACTTTGTCTACTGTCGCTTGTAGCTCCCGGGCTGTTTGTTCCCTCTCTTCCCCCTGCCTATATGCAAGTATATCATCCGCAAAAGTCAGTATCCTTCCAACTCCTAGTGCTTCTAGGTTTGCAATCTTGCTCGTATACACGTTAAAGAGCACAGGCGAGATAGCGGATCCTTGTGGCAGTCCTGGGGCCAGACTGCATGGTTCTGAGGTCCATGAGCCCAGTTGGTGTATACAGTCTTCACTTCTCCGTCATTCTTTCAATATGCCCCAACCATTTCTGTCCAGGGTTGCCAGATGAAAAACATTTTATGCCAAACCATTGCCCAAAATATGCCAGAAAAATGCCAGATAAAGTGTTACATTGTACTCGCTTTACATCAAAAGCTATAGATTGAATTCTTCCCTGTCATCCTCACTGGAACAAGTGGAAGACACAGCGTAAACCGGATGTAAAATCTTTAAGCCTTTTCTCAGATTGGATGAAGTCTTTGCAATTCATCTATAATGATGGCATATTTCTTGTTCCGAAAATCATAAATAAGGTCATCCTTAAGTGCAGGCGATAAAATATTTTTTATTAGGCATGAACATTTATTTAGTTCTATGCAACTGTATGTGCTCCAATGTACTCCTTGACCATGCGCTCTTTTGATTTTACTTAGATGATCAATTGTGCGTACTGCAAAATGGCAGGTCATGCTTACCACAAGTTGCAGCTCTGCTGCCTTCAACTTTATCATTATTTTGCCTAGGAGTCATTAGTGTAATAAGCTGTGACTGGCTTTTTGACAGAGTTTTCATCCTGTGTTTTTTCGGATTTTTCATGATTTACAATAGGCTGCCTTTAATCCGTCTGAAGATCTTTTGAACCGTGGGTATGTTTTCTTCCAGTTACTATTATACTTGCGATGTCATAAGATGCTTTCCATTTTTTTGGATGACGTGGCCATTGGTAAAAGTAATATAATCTATCAAAGATAGAACTAGGTCTATATCCTATTTTCTGCCTCAAGTAGTTTCTGAACAGTCTGAATCACTTGGTATCAGTGGTGGGTTTTTGTTTTATATCCCGCATTTATTCTAGTAGATTAACATAAATTACAGAGGGCCTGGGTTTACTGAACTCATGATCCGTTTAGGAAAAAAACAAATACAATAAGAAATAGCGCGAATCTTCTTTAGTCCGTACCAGGACATCACAACAAAGTCAAACTGAAATAAAGATGTTAACTGTAGACCTAAATTGCTTTAAGCAAATCTGCGTGTTTCTAACGGAGGAACCATGAAGCAAATGTGAGCATATCTTGATAAGAAAAGCCAGGAAAAACCTAAATATGCCAGTTAATTATCTTATGCCAGTTCAATTTCAAATATGCCAAATTTGTGGAATCTGGCATAAAAAAATGCCAATATGGCAACCCTGTTTCAGTCTATTAGCTCTCATAATGCCAGTGATCAGTGGTGATTTAAACAGATAATGAATTTCATTGTTGCTTCTCACTCTCCATTCACTGCTGTTTGCATCTTTGATGGGTCCAAAGATTCGTCGTAAGACTGTTTTCAAAAACCTGTAATAAGGCTTCATATTTTTTAGCTGTGCTCCAAATTTTACAGCCATATAACACGGCTGGCCTTATCAACGTTTTATATATTTTGATCTTGGTGTTTGCACCCAAGAATCTATATGTTTCCGTTCATTTGATTTTCATATTATCCACTTGTATGTGGCCGAAGTTTATATCTTTTCCCTGTCTAGTTATTATCATGTATTCTGTCTAATCCTGACTGATAACTAGTCCCATTTTCTGAGCGGATTCTTTCAAGACATTCAGTGTTTTAACAGTCTCTAGTTCGTTTTCTCCAACGATATCAATGTCAGCAGCATATCCAAGTATTCTTTCTCCTATAGTTCACACTTGTTTCAATGTCCTTATAATTTTCTCCAGGGCCAAGTTGAAAAGAAGTGGGGACAGAGCATCACCTTGCTTTAAACCAGATGTTATTTGAAAAGGGTCTGACTTTCTGCCTTTATATGTTACTATATTACACGTGTCTTCCACACAAAGCACTGAGATTGCTTGCCAAATTTTCTGGATTAAAAAAAAAAAATTCTCAATTTGTGGATTTTGCTTCTTAAAGGGCTGTATAATTTTTGTTTTCTCAGTCTATTGGATTTATTTGCATGTTCCGTATAAACTACATCTCATCTGCCTAAGATGTTATTCAGATTTTTTGTTTATTGCCCAATTATCACAAACTTCATTAACTAATTTGCTTGACATATGCAGCAACCGATCAGTACTTTCCACCTGAGTTCACAACTTGCAAATTAATAAAACAAACTCCAATGGGCTTCAATTCAAACATACCTATTAACTTTGTTTGCAACAGAAATCAAATCCATAACACAAAACACTGGGATTCTACATATACAAAAATATACTACAAATATACATTATTATGATCCCCATTTTTTGTGTCATTTTGCAAGCTTACTTCATTCTGGCCAATGCTTTGGAAAACAACTTTTAAAGCAACATAGACTAAACCAATGTAGACAGGAACTTTCATTTTTTCATTCATTCAATAAAGCAAGACACTAATAGGAAATTGTTTTAAACATTCAATCAATCATAAAAACATGATTTCTTTTTGTCATAACTGGGTATAGACTTTCCATGAATCAAATAAAAGCTTGTGTCTGTTTATGTCTTTTGTGCCACATTGGAGCACAAAGCCTCCAAGCGTTCCTATCCGGTGCTCTCTTCCCTTGCATGTGATCTCTTTTCTGTCCTGTGCTCTTTCCAACCCTTACAGTCTTTTCTATGCCATGCTATCCTTCCTATCTCATATTATCATGTGCAGTCTTTCATATCCTGTGCTATCTTTCTGATACTGTGTTGTATTTCCTACCATGTGCTATCTTTCCTTGCCGTGTCATCTTTTCTATCCTGTGTCATCTCCTATCCTTCCTTATCTTTCCTATTTTGTGCTATCTTGCATATCATGTGCGATCCTTCTGACACTGTGCCATATTTCCTACCCTGGCTATATTTCCTCTCCGTGTCCTTTTTCCTACCCTGTGCTATATTTCCTCTCCGTGACCTCTGTCCTACCCTGTGCTATCTTTCTTCTCTGTGTCATCTTTCCTACCCTGTGCTATCTTTCTTCTCTGTGTCATCTTTCCTACCCTGGCTATCTTTCTTCTCTGTGTCATCTTTCCTACCCTGTGCTATCTTTCTTCTCCATGTCATCTTTCCTACCCTGTGCTATCTTTCCTCTTCGTGTCATCTCCTATCCTACTTATCTTTCCTATTTTGTGCTATCTTTCATAATCTGTGCAATCCTTTTTATCCCTGTCATCTCTACTATCCTTGTCATTGCTGCTGTCCTGTGCTATATTTCCTATCTATTGGTGAAATATAGGAGGGCTGGGTAAGAGTTGGCTGACAGCCCAAATTTCCATGAAAAAAAGTCCAGAAAAAAAAAAGAAGAGATTTTTTTTCTAGTTTGAACTCCCCCCCCCCCCCTCCCCTCTCTAGGCTGCTACCTGAGGGGTTGACACCCTTGTAACTCAAAGGATCACATCCTAGACGGCAATCACACCGGCTAATCCCAAATACTCCAGTCAACATCCAAGGAATTTATAATTAGGGCATCAGTTACAGCTACACCAACTTTTACCTTGGAAACCCTGCAGTCCTGGGCATTATAATGAAACAAACACAAGTGAACTTAATAAAAGCTTATAAAAACTGTCTTTACTACCTGTATTTCCAATCTTTAGAGAGATGAAGGATGTGGGTGTCCGTGAACCTAAGAACTTAAGACTGCATGGCTAGTGCAGTGGCCACAAACTGTGCAGGTTTTGTCCCCAACAGAACAAAATCTCTGTCTCTTACCTAGGATTGAACCTGGGTCTTCTGCATGACAGCTTGGTATTGTAACCACTCGACCAAATCTCTGCAACACTTAATTAAATAATAAAATGCCCATGTGGGTTCTGAGGCCCTCATTTTGGGTGTGCAACCAGAGTAGACCAACTGCCCACCCACCACCCAACCAGCACATCATAAAAAGCAACTATTTAGGGTTGAATCATTTGAAGTCTGAGTGCAACTGCTTGAGAAGTAATCTTGGTAATCTTAGTTTCAGCTTTATAGCAAACGAGTCACCCCATAGTTGCTCCGCTCTTGTGCTAACGAAAAACACATAAAATGTTCGTCGCAGTCCCTTGTGGAAAGATTGACAGCCTGCTGTCTCAGCATATGCACTAGCATACACATGCATTAAAAGCATACAGTAGCCATCAGAAGTGCTAACACAAACAGTCTGAGATTAGAAATGCAGTTTATCCGCAGAAGTCGCCAACAGATCAGCAGTTGCGCACGCGATCAATATTAATCACATAAGGGTACCACCAATATTGCTGCGACAGGCCACTCACTATTTTCTGAATCTACAGTTCACAACATCACGTTGGTCACAGTTAAAAAACATTTCAAATGAAATCCGCAGCTCACAGGGTCGCACCATGCACTCAACTCAGTAGCTGGCGTGACGAAACTGCATTCTTTCAGTCTACAAATAGATTAAAAATGCAACGGCCACCGTCTGGCAGAAGCAAAAAATGTGCCTCGACGCGTAACAGTAACTGTGCCCGGCGTCCATTTTGACCGGAAGTGAGGAAGTACTTGAGAAGTGAGGAATCAAATGTCTGCCTACAAATAAGCCAGAAATGTAAAAAGGCTTTCCATGCAAAACTCAAGTTCTGGAAAAAGACCATAGTCCAGAATTGGACAAACAACTAGAACTTTCCATCAGAGTTCACAACAGGTAAATGCTAAGAAGAAGAAAAATGAAAAAAAAAATGAATCAATTTCTTCTTCTTCATCTCTGGCACTTCATTTGGAACAGAAACTGGAGATGATGACCCTCAAATATTTAATCCTGTAACAAAGTTGATATTATAATTATCTACGAAATACACATTATCTCAACTTCAGTACCAAGCGGTTCACTATACTTTCATTGATTACTCTATACTCTTCTTCTTCAGCATTCTAAGCCCTTAAAGAACACTGCTGCAGATATCACCCGCCTCCATTCATCTCTGTGATTAGACCCTTTTTTTTTTTTTCAGTTGGTGACTCCAATTGTCTGTAGGTCTGCCTGTATATTCTCTCTTCATACTATAAATACTATATACACACACAAATACTCTAAATATGGTACATATTTCTTATCTGTTCCTGCCACATTCTTACATAATGTTAATCTATGGTAGGTAGGTAGGTGCTCTGCTGGAAAACAAAAATTGCCTCGCTCAATCGGCATTCCCGAAGAGGGATCTTTAGGTTATAACTGTGATTAGGTTATTTGTGCTATATAAAATGGCCTAGCACTGCACGCCACCAAAGAGCCCTGAAAAGGACTCCTGCAGTGTTGATGCAATAAAAGTAGACAAACCCACATACTGCCCCGACCGGAGACAAAGTCGTCTACCGGCAAGCCAACCGGCAGTCGCCCATGTTATCTATGGTTTCCTAGTTGTTACTTTGTGTTACTGTATTCCATAGATGTATTATTTGTATTGTTACTCTAAGTAAGTAAAATATCTGGTGGGTTATACAATGCAGAATTAACTATTTGGTTGTGAAACAATTTGTAAAAGGTAAAAACCTACAACACATTTATTAACAAAAGGAAAAAAATATTTCACTCTGCCATGTGGCATGTAAAAAATAACATTCAGTATTATTTTATTCTACGTCAACAATTTCCCTCTCTTTCTCATTTGCCTGTTTGTGTAGTTCCCAGCAACCACAAACTTTAAATGGCTGTCTGTCTTCATCTGTCAAAGGTCTGTTCCTTCAGGTCTAAGTGAAAGGTCATCTGTCATAAAAACTGCCATTACCATCTGCATTTACTACTTCTGCAGGCGGGGAGGCCTCTGAGCCTGGAGTTTTGGTACCACATGGCCAGTGCAGCTGACCTGATCTGTGCCGGTTAAGATTTTATACTTGCCTCCAACAGAAAAAAGCCCACAAGCTTCAAGAGGATTTGAACCTTGATCTCTGACATGACAGCCCAGCACTTATAACTGTTCTGCCAGCTCCTCCTGAGTAAAAGGTCACCAATGGCATGCAATCTTCAGCTACAATACATACAGCAACAAGAAAATGAACAGCTGCACTTACACACAAAAATAATACTGAACAATCTGAGACTCTGGAGTTAAACACATAAAATCAATGTAACAGCTACAATAAATCAGCAGTGTTCACTTTATCCGTTTAGAAAAATTATTAACACACAAATCATAATTCATCCAAACTACTCAAATACAGACAGCCGCATGGCTAGACACCCACCTGCCAGCTATAAGGGTGTCGAATCTGCTGAAGTGAGGCAGATTTTATCACTAAAAGTAACCTTGACTCCCAGATCAACCTAACCTAAAACTGTACTAGGCAATGTCACAGGAAGCAAAAGCGGCACATGTGATGCTGAACGTATAAGCCACCGAATGCCCTCTAGTCAATGAAAATATGAGTCAAGCACCACATTCCTGATGCACCACTGACGTAAAAAGGCCCCTTACTTAAATACAACAAATGCCTGTTTTTCCCCTCTCCGGACTGCTGCCCAACAGCCACAATTCTAGATACCCTATTCAACTTCCTAAAAAGCTATAATTAAGGCACCTATAAAAGCTACATACACCAAGAATGATCCTGGTGTCTAAAGAATAACTGCTAGTGCAACAAAAAAATATGTTTACAATATGGGAAACAACTTAATTCATAGGCACAGATGTCGTTGACAAGACATAAAAACAGTGGTGGCCAAAAGTTTGAAGATCACCAAGTCAATAACTGATTTTTCCAAATTATGATGGAGTACTGCATCAACCAGGACATTGCTAACTGCAACGACTGCCTTTAGTAGCTCCCATAAAAAATGGATACAACCAAGACTGTCTCCATCTAACGGGCCATGCTGCTGACAGCACCAAACCGGGCTAACGATATGTTAATGTATCGTTAGCCTGGTTTGGTGACGCCAGCAGCACTTGATGCAACACTAAGAAAAAGTGTGGAGAAATCAATTATGTATTAGGTAGTTTTAAACTTAGATTTCAGAACCAATACGCAAATGAGACAAGAGATCAAGCAAGAAAATGTATCCAATTTTATCAGAAAATTACACTGGAACTACATCAGCCATGCACTCAGAATAGATAAGAAGATGCCCCCCATCTAGCCCTCAAGAGAAAAGAAAACAGGGAAGACTAGAGACCTTGTGAAGAACCATCAACAGGAAGGCTCAACCACGAGCCTTAAACAGGTGGCAACGAACCACCAGACATGGAGAGCAATGACCTCTGCCCTATGCACCATCCTAGACACAAGAGGGAAGACTAAGTCTTCAACTATAAACTTCTGGACACCGCAGTAAATTAAATCTGTCACAGACACTTATTAATCAAGTATGAGAATGAAAGGAACATGATTTACAACTAGGTCAGCGGGAATTACAATCATGTGCATATATGGATTTGAAAACAAAAATTGCAAAACAATGATAAATTAATATTCTTCATAGCAAATTTACAAGACTCTTGCAAAAATACAAATTTTTTAAATATAATAAAATTTACAAGGCGGCATTGTATTATAAAATTTATCTTATTATCCTGTAGTGCCATTTTACGTCACATATACTTAGCCTCATAATCTTCCATTCCATTCTATCTATTAAAAAAAATCCTGTCAATATCCTCAACATTCTTAGAGTTTCGTCTGGACATCCTTGTTCCCTTAATCCATTTGCTTCTCATTTCAGTGCCTGTATCTCCATTCCTCCTCATGGTGTCCCCAATATATTCCCATCTTCTTTGTCTTAAAAGTGATGACATTAGTGGTTGCCTAAATATTATAAAATTACGTACTGCTAAAATGTGCCAGTCCAACTTCTTTTCTCACTTACTTTACGCATATTAAAAAATAAAACTGAAGCACATCATACTTAAAATAAATAAAATCAGTATTATACAGTAGTGTCAATATAAATGTGTCAACAATAATTAACCATATTGCATAGAAGAAGAAAGAACATAAGTTTTCAAACAAATGATAATAAATAATCACAATAAATAATCACAATGAAATTATAACGATGATCAAGCTATTTAAAAAAAAAAAAAACAGGTTAAAAATGCACACTTCAGCAACACTAACGTAAAAAAAAAGGCATGAAATAGTAACGAAATTGAAAGACTCAAAATAATACAGATTAGTTCAGTTCATTTTTACATTTCTGTCTTCATCTTCTGTGTTTACCTTCAAAATGGCAGCTGGCACATGTACAGAATGTTGAATTAAGAATTGACATCATAGCACTCAGGACACTTCAATAAGCGCTCTGTCCCCATCTTCAGCAGCAAGCAAAAAGTTCCAATTCTGATGGCACCAATAACTGATTGTACATCCATCTCACCTTTCCCTTGAGAGTCGGTCAGATCACCTGGTAATTCCCCGCAGCGCCATTCTCCTCAGACCGTAATGATCTATCTGTGCCTCCTCACTGTTCACTCGCTCCAAAAGATACAGCTGGTTGCAATATCTACGCTTTTCAGTAAGACCATGATTTTGGTTCTATTCATCATAACCCTAAAATAAGGCTTCGAAACTCACACAGGGACAAAATTTGTTGTGAAAACATGTATGCTTATTTTTATTCTACTTTATACTAGGAGGCTTCAAATTAAAATCTTAAAAATGTGATAGAAAATACCATAACCATGTCCTTATCTTGTAACCTGTCAATACTGTTGTTAAGGATGTTCAGCCTGCAACATCACAGTGATGTCATAATTGTAGTTTAAAGATGGCCACCCACTTTTGACACACACCAAAGAGGAGCAGCATTCTGCTACCCATTTTGGGGGGGGAGTTGATTAGCTGATGAGATTTAGCTGCCAGGAAGTTAGTTCATGGGTCACCATCCTCTTGCACTGTCTAAAAATCCCCCAGGGCTCACAATCCATTCCTTGATTCCATTATATCCTGTGCAATCCTTTCAATATCATGGATGGAATCCAGTAGCTTTGGTCTCTCTCTCAACATTTGTCTTAGGGTTTCTCTTGGGCGTTCTCATTTTCCCAAACCGTCTGTTTTCCATTTCAGTGTCCGAGAAGTAATTCTCTGTTTGGCCTAGAAATGTGTCCAACAGAATGCCATTTTCTTAGCCTCATAACTGTTGAAAACAAGAGGTGTAAAGATGTATCTTTTTTCTTCACACATTTTCTTCTTCTTCTTCTTCGCGTTCACCAGCTGTACACTCTGGCGTAAAGTTCTGGTTGTTCGTCCACTTCTGGACTGCAGTCCTGCTCCAGAACCTGAGTGTTGCGTGTGCATCAGTTTTACAGATCTGATTCAATTGAATGTAGACTGCTGGTTCCTTGCCTCTCAGGCAGATGCACTCCGACTTCAAAGGAAGCTCCCCAGTTAGTCGACTCTTACGACATGCTTTTGGGGAGGCAGTGGGTCTATTCTTGTTTTCCCCACAATAGGGCCCCGGAACCCACACGGGGGTCTTCACACATTTTAAATTCACCTTATTTAATTTCCATCAACTTTATCAGGGATTTGTTTTCTCAGAGCTGTTTACAGTTAATTTATTATACAAAACAAAAGATGTAAGACATGTTCAATGAGTATGAAGAATATTTTGACAAAAACAAATTAATTAGTGAGTGAAATGGACAAAACATCATAGCAAAGCTGGACATATTTTAAAATTAATCAAAAGTACTTAGTTTACTAGTACTAGTACTTAGTTTTGATTTATAATTGTATCATTATCACAAAAGGACAGAAAAATGTAAAAGTATCTCTCTTCTCTCTTTTTTTTTTTAAATAACTGCAGCTGGAATATACCCAGAACTAAAATCTAGTAAGAAAATCTTTTTTTCACCAATAAACAAAACAACATAAGCTGTCACAGGGCAAGAGAGCCATGTGTACTGTCCCAAAGCAAATAAAGGGATTCTGTAGAGTAGAAAATATTGGCACATCATAAAACAGGTGTTAGGAGCCTACAGCATGTACGCCAAGCACAATATGCTGAGTGATTTTTCACTTGCATACTGGATGAACAGAAGTACAATCCCGCGATTTCATAAAATACTAATCATGATCATCATGTCGTCTGCCAACTGGCGTGGGCGATCATGCCTTTCCATAATCGGGAAAACCAGGGAATTCCTGAAAAATCCTCTACAAAACATTTTATAGATTTCACTAATAAATACAGTAAAAAATGTTTATACAGCTGCTAAGAATAAAAAATATTAAGGGGTGTAATCAGTCAATACAAACGAAGCAAAGAATTTAACAGATCCCTGGGAAAAAAAATAGATGCCGTGACTCATACAGTGACTCCGCCGTTATGTGATGGCTCAGTGCTAAAGATAAATTATGACATTTTAATTACAACAGCAAAAAAAGCCAAAATGCTGTTGTTTAGTAAATATAATAATCATATCCGGCCCTCCTACTGTGCAGGCTTAAACAGAACCATTGCCAATAACTAAGCTTTTCGAGGATTGGCCAATGCAGCAATGCTGGTTTTAAAAATCTCTGTTGGTATTTTTAACGAATGGCGGTGCTGAATTCTGGACGTCTGGGACAAAAGGGTTTAAGACTACATTATTTTGTTTCCATAACTGTTACATACAGAAACAGGATCAACAGGCTGGTAAGCAGAGTGACTCTGCAATATTACTTCAGAGACATTACTAAGAGATTTCCTAACCATGACATAAAATAATCATAACTGGAATATGTTCAGACGCAAAATTATCTTTACCAGAATATGTTCAGAAACAACCAGAGCACAAAGATAATTGTGAAATCTTGCAAGGATGAACCTTGACCAATAATCAAATGAAAAATATCTAAGACGATACTGAAAGAAAAACCATCAATGACAAATACAGATGGATTTACTTTACTTTACTTTTACTTTTTCCTTCCACGTATGCCGCTAAGCGTTGTGGGGAGATGCAAGTTCCTGTCGTAAGCAAGGCGGGCAGCATCTGATGTTCTGAGGCCATGCTTTTGGCAGGTTTCGGAGACCCCGTCAATCCACCGTTTCCTTGGTCTTCCTCTTGCCCTATATCCTGAGCTTCTTTGGTTGAAAATTTGTGATGTTAATTGATCATTTTTCATCCTGGTTAGATGTCCAAACCATTTCATTCTTTGATGTTCTATGTAGTCTAAACATGGTGTAGTTTTGACAGTGTTTCTAATGTCTATATTCTTTATCCTGTCTAGTCTGGTCTTATTCGCTGCTTTTCTTAGACATTTCATTTCACAGGCTTCTATTTTTCTTTCGTGGGTCTTGTTGATTGTCCATGTCTGGCACTGGTAGCAGAGTGTTGGAATGAAGATGGTGTTTATCAATTGTCTTTTGGTCTTCATGGTTATATCTGGATGTTTAAGCAGAGGTGATAGTTGGTATGTGACAGCATTTGCTTTCTGTATTCTTGTTTCTATCTCTCTGTCCATTCTTCCATCCTCTGTAAATATACTGCCCAAGTATTTGAACTCTTTGGTTTGCTTGATTTTGGCACTTCCAACACTTATATTCAGTGGCCTGTGTGTTCTGCTGATCTTCATAACTTCTGTTTTTTCTGTACTGATTCTCATATTATGTTGTAAACAGCTGTTGTTGAGAGTAGTCAGATGTTCCTGTAGATCATGTTCATTTTGATACAGTATGCTTTGATCATCAGCAAAAAGTAATTCGTTTATAGCATACACGTCTGGGTTTGCTTCTACAGTGATCTTATCCATGTATGTTATGAAAAGTAATGGTGACAGTACACATCCTTGTCTGACACCAGTTGTGATTTTGAACCATTCAGAAAGACCACTAGATGTTCTTACTGCACTTTCACTTTTTTCATAGAGGGCTCTGATGTTGTCTAATAATTGACCCTGCACTCCGTAATCGTCAAGAATTCTCCACAGCACATTTCTGTCTACACGGTCGAATGCCTTCTCTTGATCTACAAAGACCACGTTCAGCTCTTTATCGTATTCGAGTGTTTTTTCACAGACTTGTCTTAGTGCAAATATGGCATCAGTGCAACCTCGCCCTTTCCTGAAACCGAATTGTGCTTTACTCAGTAGAGGTTCAACCTTTGCTCTTATCCTACCTTCTAAGATCTTTGCATACATTTTCCCCACATGACTTAGTAAAGATATTCCTCTATAAGTTCCACATTCTCTCTTGTTTCCTTTTTTCTTCCAGATAGGTACTACAACTGATCTTTGCCAATCCACTGGTACCTTTCTCTCTGCCCATGCTCTATTGAAAATTCTCTCCAGCCAGGTGATCATAGTGTCCCCTCCAGCCTGGATGACTTCTGTTGTTATTCCGTCGATACCAGCTGCTTTGTGTCTTTTACTTGTTTTGATAACTTTCTCTACTTCATCCCGCAGGATGTGTGGTTCTAGATGATCTGGAGCCCTTGAATGGAATTCTGCTGTTTCATGTATTCCCGACGGGTTCAAAAGTTCTTTAAAATATTCCTCCCATCTTTTTTTAATTTCTTTTTGGCTGAATAATGGTTTTCCATTTTTATCATTTATGACTGATGTTGGATTGAAGCTTTCTTCTCTTAATCGCATCGCTTTCACACTCTTATAAAAGTCTCTTGATGATTCTGTACATAGCTGTGTTAGGTGTTCACCATACTTTTTCCATGATTCCTCTTTGGATTTCTTTATTGTTCTCTTGGTGTCTCTTCGAGTTAGTCTGTACCTAATGTAATCCTTTTCGTCTTTTGTTTTTAACCATATTTGAAACATCTTCTTTTTATTTGACACTGCTTCTTTGACTTCTTCATTCCACCAAGCGGTACCCTTTTTCTTGCCTTTGCCCGTCTTTCTGGTACCACACTTGTCTTTTAATATCTTCGGGATGGTTGATTTATAATAATCCCATTCTTCTTCAATTCCTACTGGTTCCTTGGCAATATCTGCAAAAGCCTTTGTTATTTCTAGTTCAAATTCATGTTTGATATTCTCTTCCTCTAATTTCTTAGTGTTGATGATTTCTTCACGTTTCTGTTTATGTAGACTGTTTCTACTTGAGTTGCATATGTTCATAACTACTGGGCGATGGTCTGAATCCAGTCCCGCATTTGGGACAGCTTTTGAGTCTCTTACCTTCCTCTTCTGCCGTTGTCTGACTAGTATAAAATCAATTTGTGACGCTTGATCTAAGTTGTTCCACTTGTACCACGTTTTAACCTGACTTTGGCGATGTTGGTAGAATGTGTTGGTAATGTAGAGATCTTGTTCAGCACACAAGTTTAGCAGCTGTTCTCCATTTCTATTGCAATCTGTGGTTGTGTGGCTAAATGGGCCAAGGTATCTCTCCCATGGTGATCTTCTTTTACCTACCCTACCATTAAAATCTCCCATTACTATGATGTCCTCTTTCTCTTTAACATTGTTGATGGTGTCCGTAAGTCTCTCGTAAAAGTCTTCTTTTTCTTCTTCAGAATAACTATCATTGCAAGGTGCATATATCTGAATAATCGTTGTAGTTTTACTTCCTTCTGTCAACTTGATTAAAATAATTCTTTCTGATATAAATTCTATTCCTGTTATTAATACAGATGGATTCAGCAGAAAATGTTGGCACACAATGAAATAAAATGACTTGAATTTGTTCAGAAACCAAAATAATACATTTTTACAAATATCCGTCCTAAAACAAAGTGAAAAAAAAAAAAAGTAATAAATGTAAACAAAGCAATAGGTTTTTTTGCTCTTAATCATAATTTAAAGGACACTAACAATGACTGTCTGGAAGGTTTTAATAAAAGTAAACCCTTACACACAACTTTGTGAATGAGGAAAATTCATTTGGAGAACACTGTGATGGCTGGTATTGTCAGGGTAAGACAAGGCAGAGACAGACTGAAGAATAACGCTGGAGTGTCTGAGATGTTGGACAAGTGTCCAGACTGCCACAGGTTAGAGCATCACAGAGCCCCCCTCCCCCACTAGATACAATGTAAACAGACCTAGAGGTCGCCTACACAAGCGATGGATGGATGGAATATCAAAAGTCGTCAACACTAGTATCCATGAGGCACACACCGAGACTTACACCTCTTGCCTCTTCAAAACCTGATGCTGAAAGGCGAAACAAGGACTAAAATGGTGGCATGAAGGAATTTCATCAATTAAAACTGATACAGAACACCAAGGAAGTAAATCAGAGGATAGCGACATGAACACCTGATCTCCTGACAAGATACATATTTTGTACCAGTGGTTTTCAACCTTTTTTTTAATACATGGGGGGAGAAGATTTCCCAGGCTGAAAATCACTGGCCTATACTGATTAAAATGTGCAGTGGCTTACCCATTATGAGCATATTTTACAGAAAAATTTCACATCCACATCTTTCACAGCAGCTAAAATGTTTATGTTTATTAACTAATTTTTTAAGCCGAATCAATGCTGTGGCTAGAAACACCTTAATTTACTTTTAATACTAATTTTAGTATATAACTGTAGCCTCGATAGCATAGCGGCTAGACATTTGCCTGCCAGCTCCAAAGGCCTATTTTTATATTCGTAATGCGACAGATTTATTTTCCAAAATTGACCTTGATTCCCAAGTCGACCCAGCCCAAAATGAGTACCAGGTAATTTCTTGGCAAGTTACATTAGCTGATGTGATGCCGACCTCATTACGCATTCAGTGCTGATTGGTGTATAATTTAATTTTACTTTATTTATTGTTCAACTCACTGTGTATGAATACAATCAGAATGTTCAACTCACTGTGTATGAATACAATCAGAACGTTCAACTCACTGTGCATGAATACAATCAGAACATTCAACTCACTGTGTATGAATACAATCAGATCGTTCAACTCACTGTGTATGAATACAATCAGAACATTCAACTCAATGTGTATGAATACAATCAGAACGTTCAACTCACTGTGCATGAATACAATCAGAACGTTCAACTCAATGTGTATGAATACAATCAGAACGTTCAACTCACTGTGCATGAATACAATCAGAACGTTCAACTCACTGTGTATGAATACAATCAGAACGTTCAACTCACTGTGCATGAATACAATCAGAATGTTCAACTCACTGTGCATGAATACAATCAGAATGTTCAACTCACTGTGCATGAATACAATCAGAATGTTCAACTCACTGTGCATGAATACAATCAGAACGTTCAACTCACTGTGCATAAATACAATCAGAATGTTCAACTCACTGTGCATGAATACAATCAGAACGTTCAACTCACTGTGCATGAATACAATCAGAACGTTCAACTCACTGTGCATGAATACAATCAGATCGTTCAACTCACTGTGTATGAATACAATCAGATCGTTCAACTCACTGTGTATGAATACAATCAGAATGTTCAACTCACTGTGCATGAATACAATCAGAACGTTCAACTCACTGTGCATGAATACAATCAGAATGTTCAACTCACTGTGCATGAATACAATCAGAACGTTCAACTCACTGTGCATGAATACAATCAGAACGTTCAACTCACTGTGTATGAATACAATCAGATCGTTCAACTCACTGTGTATGAATACAATCAGAACGTTCAACTCATTGTGCATGAATACAATCAGAACGTTCAACTCAATGTGTATGAATACAATCAGAACGTTCAACTCACTGTGTATGAATACAATCAGAACGTTCAACTCACTGTGTATGAATACAATCAGATCGTTCAACTCACTGTGCATGAATACAATCAGAACGTTCAACTCAATGTGTATGAATACAATCAGAACGTTCAACTCAATGTGTATGAATACAATCAGAACGTTCAACTCACTGTGCATGAATACAATCAGAATGTTCAACTCAATGTGTATGAATACAATCAGAACGTTCAACTCAATGTGTATGAATACAATCAGAAAACTGTAAATTCATTCCAGGCAACATCCAATTCTATAAAAACCAAATGAAAAACTGAACTGAAAATCTCAACATTGAACTGCTGAAATTGTTTATGTACAAACAAAAGAACTAATAAATATTCATTTGCTCTTCTTCCAGTATTCCTAGTAAAGACAGAAAGAAAGAAAGAAAGAAAAAAAGAAAGAAAGAAAGAAAGAAAGAAAGAAAGAAAGAAAGAAAGAAAGAAAGAAAGAAAGAAAGAAAGAAAGAAAGAAAGAAAGAAAGAAAGAAAGAAAGAAAGAAAGAAAGAAAGAAAGAAAAAAGAAAGAAAAAAAAATGAATAGGAGGGCATTCTTAATTAAATTAATATTAAAATGGCACGCTCGTTAATGATTATATTCAGTCATTTTGAAATTGTTTTCTTAAATGAAAAATGCATTAATCGCTACTAGAAACAGATAACAGAAATATTGGAAAACCGACTTCTTATAACAGAGTAATGTGCTACATAATTTTAAACTTCTGGGTTTTTTCTTTGTGGTTGCTTTCTGTTTGTTTGTAGAAACAATTCTGATTGTTACAAATAACTGAGCGCATACTCTTGTACTATGCATGCACACATTAATAATCAAATAATGTCATTCCTACACTCTACTCTATCTTACTGACACAACGGAAAATGAAATATCCATCTTATAAAAGTGGCACCTACAAGCTGAAATAATGATGATGATGATTTGTCTACATGATGAGTCAGAAATACAGCAACATGTTTCCTGTTCCTCTATCAGAAAGTTATTTGCCTGTCCTTTCAGGACGTTGTAGAACCAACCACAGCATTTTTTGCCTGTGTGGTTTTTCCAGGCAAATTTATGTTCAGCCGTTTGCCACTGCTTTCTGAATTGTCGACTCTTGGTACCACTGCTGAAACCAACGCAAGACGGTCTGCTGCCAAATTGCCCGTGGCTGGGATCGAAACCAGCACTCCAGTATAACAAATTGTGTTTGTAATGCCTAAGCCACAGATGACGACATTTATCAGAAACTAACGAGTCATTTATCCAAAATGTTGATTCATGTCACTAATTAGCCATGGTACACATATGTATATGTTAAGAAGGAAATGTGAGCATGTCTCGAGTATAAACCAACTCTAAACCATGTCACTCAAATAGCAACATGTTTGGGGGCCGCGTTAGCTCAGTTGATAAGAGGCTCGCTTTCAAATTCAGCTGCGACTCGCTGCAGCCATGGCCGGTGTTCAAAACCGGGTGGTTCCTAGGGTTCCTCCAGCCTCTAGGAAATGGGTACAAGTGTTGACACTCTGGGGTAAATGGAGGAACGTCGCTGTAGCTACAGAGTTACGTGCAAAGGGCTACACAGGCGGACAATTCTCATCAGCTGTCCGTACTGGTGGCAGAGCACTTATGGTTTATAACTGTGTGCAATGATGCTGGTTCACATCTCCCGACTTTACCTTTACTCAAATAGCGCCAATCGGTCTTTACCTCTTTAAGTACCAGGCAACTTGGCAGGATATTCCCCAGGGAAAAAACAATCACAGTGAATACACAGTGTGACAACCTGACTGTCACAGATGTAGCAACACATATACCTAGTTAGGGCATTAAAATAGCTAGCCTGGTTTCTGAAGTATGTTCAGGCTAAACAGATCACATTGTTGGTTGCTTGGTTACACATGGGCAACATCTGATGACACACTGTGCACTGGCTGGAGCTCAAAGAGTTAAAATATGGGACTAGCACCATATGTCTAGAGTTGAGTAGAGAACCAACATCACATCACTAGGGACATTCCCATAAGCCATCGATCCCCATCTTCAGCAGCCATCCCAGAATTACAACTCTCACAGCACCAGTGACAGTCTGACTATACGTTGATCCGCCTTGCCTTTACCCTGAGTGTTGAGTCCTCTATATGTCCAAAGCACTGACGATCATGCTGTGATGTATACAACGAGAATTTTAAGGCAATTAAGTGACTCAGTATTGATGCACTGTTAGTCTGAAGAACTGCCTTTCCAATAATCTTAGTTCCTTAGCCAGAATACTGTCATGTGATTACATGTGGAATTAAATATAGTGTACTGTTAGTCTGAAGAACAGCCTACGAACAGCCTTTCTAATGATCTTATTTCCTTAGCCAGAATACTGTCATGTGATTACATGTGCAATTAAACATAGTTTACTGTAAGTTTGAAGAACCGCCTTTTCAATTATCCTAATTCCTCAGATAGAATACATCTTGTGATTAAACATGTGCAATTAAATGTATTTTAGACTCATCATGTATTATGCTATTTAAAAAAAAAAAAACAGTTATATGACTTCATAAATGAGCATAATCAAGAAGAACTGTTTGAGGAAAGTGCTGCATTCTCCACAGCTGATATATCAGCTCTAACAGATATTCTTTCTTCAGCAGCAGAATGTGTGCCCAAATCAGAGTCAGCAGTATAAGGCACAGAGTCATCCGTCTCCCCCGGTTCCTCATCAAGGTTGAACTTGACGCAGTTCACAGTCCTCTGTCCTTCATCATTGTCGCCTTCACTTAAATCTTCTTCAGAGTCAAAATCTACTTCTTGGTGGGACGATAACTCCAGTGCACTCAAAGTTCTTCTGTGTTGAAATTTAGAGCTGGATTCTTCAAATGATTCGCAAGATGGCCGCCGAAGTAGTTGGGCCCAGGCTTCGTTGCGTAGCTGATACTCATCAGTTATGTTAGGTTTATGTCCGGCATCCACAGCTTCACAGATCTTGTGTACCATGTCATTAAAGGCACCAGGACGATCAGCATAAACATGGTGTCCTGCCCCAACTATAACCTGTAGGGAAAAATGTAAATGAAAATTTTTTACTCAACTACCAAATGAATCAAAAAGCTGTTTAAAGGTAAGTGGAACAATTTTATTGCACCAGGCTTTCTACCATACGGTTCAACTTCTCTTCACACAATTGTTGGTCACCCCTGAGAGTGTAACACAAAAAACAAACTCTGTAGCTTCACTGATGACCCCACCCCCAACTCATAAACACTTACACTCACAAACCAAATGTGAATGTTAAAAACAGGCAATGATCATTTTAATTATACAGATGTCCAACCTGTGCAAACACTTCTCTCCTGCTCGAGTCAGGAATTGTAATCACAGCAACTCAAGATATTCCCAAAGGTGTTCCATCTCCTCTTTCAGCAGCCAGCAACGAGTTCCAACACCAATGGTGCCATAAGTAGTTTGATTATATGTTCATTTTGCCTTTCCTCTTCTCTTTGGTCACTCCCTGCCTGTCTTCCACTTTTCTATTGTTGTCCAGCAGAGAGTTCCAGCAGTATTTTGATTAGATGTTTGTCTTGCCTTTCCTCTCCTCTTCTTGACTCCCCCTGCCTGTCTTCCACTCTTCTGTTGCTGCGTCATAATTTAGCTTTGGCCTCCTCAGGGCATGCCCATATAAAGTACACTGATGTATTCCAATGAAGGCTGCCGGTTCCTGGTGTGAGTTAACTTTGTAATGTCCCAAAAAGGTCAACCATGTCTTCTGATGTTTGTAAACCTATTTTTTTTATTGGGTGTTTATCACTTCAAACAAATAGCCATAAACTTGACTTTTTTTACTTTTGCATTTACCCTTGGAAGGATGGTTAGCACGTTGTGTTGCAATTTATAGCTAAGAAGCAATATCTGCCCTTTTTGGCTCAACACAACTTGTTTCAACAAACCTATATTAGTAACCTTTTATGACATGCTAGTTAAAGGCAATGGGTCTGTTATTACTGTCCCCCCCCCCCCTTTCTCCCAACATAAATTGGACTCTGGAACCCACGTGAGGAATTTTAACCCGATTTCTGCCAGGTTCAAATACCAGACACATTAATAGCCCCTTTCTACAAGAGTGGCTCAAACTGGGACTGATAACACAGTTACACACCCACTCCATTCATGGTGAAAATATGGGGGTGACTGCAGTCAAGCTAATACAAGGAATTTCAGAGAAATTTGACTAAAAAGCTCAACAAAATGGGGAAGCAGAAAAACGTGCAAAAAAACTACACAACGTAACATTTCGTCCTATTTTGTTGAGCTTTTTAGGCAAATTTTTCTGGAATTCCACTCCATTCAGCATGGTAGCAGCTGTTAACCTTCTAACCAAGTTTATTTACCCTGTGGGTTCCAGGGCCCCATTGTAAGGAAAACAAGCATAGGCACACGGCCTTCTTAAAAAAGCATGTCGTGAGAGTCAACTAATTGGGAACTTCCTTCAAAGTCGGAGTGCATCTGCCAGAGCAGCCAGGAACAATCAAGTGCACACAAATAAGTCAGTAAAACGGATGTAGATGCAAAACTAGGGTCCTGGCACAAAGCCACAACTGATAAACAACCAGGACTTTCTGCTGCGGCTTACAGCCGGTGAACAAAGAAGAAGATATCCAAGTTTTTGCAAGAAGGAAGAAACATGGACAGAGCTGATAAAACCAATGCTGTACACACTAGGCTGGTGGATGGCCAGTCAGTCTGACATGACCCGGAGAAAATATCTAAAGGATGCTAACTACTAGGGACCTCTAAAGCTATGCTTGCCACTCTGCCACTCTTTCTCAATATGCTCTGTGAGTCAGTTACAATTACGACATGTGTGTACAGGTGATTCTCAAGCCAGCGGAAGGCAGCAGTAACTACCTCTTTTGTAGAAGGGTTTTCTTGATCAAGGAACTTATGACTAAGTGTGCCCCTTTCCCCCTAAAATACTGCGACTCTACAAGAGCATCATTTTGCCAGTTCTTCTTTATGGAGTGGAATGCTGAAAAATGACCAAAAGGGATACACACAAGATGTCCACCTTTCACCACACATGTCTACGTAGAATTATCACAATTTTCTGGCCAGATACAATCTCAAACACTAAACTACTTCAAGTCACAAACCAAGAAACTTTAGACAGTATGATAACCAAGAGAAGATGGAAATGGCTTGGCCACGTTATGAGAATGAATCCTGATTTACCCACCAAAACAGCTCTCACATGGTCGCCAGAGAGAAAGAGAAAACAGGGGCGCCCAAAAACAACATGGAGACAAACAATGGAGAATGACCTGAGTGCGGCATCCTTGACATGGAAAACTGCACTGAAGATTGCACAGAACACGAAAGCCTGGAAAGTCCTCTCTAAAGCCTCATGTGCCACTAGGCATAACGAGAACCGATGATGATGTGGTGATTTCTCCCTAAAGGTACAAGTACTCAAAGAGCTAGACCAGGCTCTCACGGGAGAGATTTCACTGCACCAGAGATCGGATATCCACAGCCCTGGATCTCTCTGACCCTTGTCTACTCTGACGCAAAAGAATCCTAGATGGCCATATTCTTATATAGTTTGTCCATGTTGCTATGACAGATTACATATACAAATCATCGAAAAAGTAATAATTTCACAGTATCTAACAAACACATAAATTTTCATGCATCCAAAAGTTGAACACATTGCCATCATGTGTTTGAACTGGTTTTTTTTTTTTTTTAACGTATCCAGAAACCATGAGTTGTAAACCCTTTGGCTCGGTACTATGGATATCGCAACCCTTCGGCATTGATTCCATTATAGGTACCGTTAATCTGGGAGAAATGTGGCTTTTCTGCCTACCCCCGGGAGTGAACCCGGACCACAAGGAGTTCGTCACCCGGCCGCCGCAAAAGTCAGGTTAAACCAACTTCGCTACAGAGCCGGGCTTAAAAGGTGTCTACAACACGTGCTGTTCCCAAGCGGTCACCCATCTAAGTACTAAACACGCCCGACGTTGCTTGACTTCGGTGATCGGACGAGAACCAGTATTTTCAACGTGGTGTGGCCGTAGACGTTTGAACTGGTAAATGGTTTGTTTTAAGCAATGAAAACACATATAATACGTGATCTTCTGGTTACTTCAGGTAACTCTGACTGAGAGCCGAAGTTTGTATGCCATTTTTCCCCCTGTGTTCCCACTTTGGGAGAAGGGGAATAGACCCCTCCCTCCCACCTTCCAAGCATGTCATAAAAGGCGACTAACGGGATTTTCCCTCGAAGTCAGCATGCATCTGCCTGAGAGAAGAGGTGTCAACAGTCTGCATACAAGTAGGATAGATTTGCAAAATGGATGAGCTCGTAACACTCAAGATCAAAGTCAAGAAGTGGATGAACAGCCAGCACCTTCTGCCATAGTTTAAAGCCAGTGAAGGCTAAGAAGGAGAAGAAGAAGGGCGCTCCACCTGCCCAAGAGGTCAAGTAAATGACCCTTTCTGTTTCAGCAGCACAGAGGGCATTTGGTGCAAGATGTAATCAACATCCTGCCTACCACCTTTACTTCCTAGGACATTACCCAGTACCTTGGGGCTGCCTTAGCGCAGTTGATAAGAAGCTCGCTTTCAAATCCAGCTGCGACTCGCTGCAGCCCACGGTCGGTGATCGAACCAGGCGGCTCCCGGGGTTCACCCAGCCTCTAGGAAATGGGTACCAGAGTGATACTCTGGGGTAAATGGAGAAACATCGCTGTTACAGTTACGTGCGAACAGCGACACAGGCGGACAATTCTTATCAGCTGTCCGTACTGGTGGCAGAGCACGTATGGTTTATAACCGTGTGCAATGACGCTGGTTCAAATCTCCCAACTTTACCTTTACCCAGTACCTATTTTAGGTTGTGTCGAGATGTAAGATATCTTTTATTTTAACCCCCCCCCCCCCCCCCCAAAAAAATATGCCTTAGTATGGATCCATCCAAAGACCTTCAGGCCCGCAGGCGGGCATCCAGCCACTATCTTGCCGCATTCTCATCCTTCTCATGCAGGCAAATAGATGGCAGCAATTTTCATTTCCTACTGGTAATGTTTACTAAACTCTGCTATTCAACTGCCTTTCATCATCTTGTCAGGACATGCCTGAACGTCTTTCCTTTTCCAGTCTATTCTCTAGCCCTGTCTGCTTTCATAGCCAATTCATCTTTAATGTCTTGTATCCACATTCGCAGAGGTCTGCCTCTGCCTCCTTTTCTAGAAACTGTACACTCTATCACCGTTCTTAACAGGCCACCAAGACATTTCACATGGCCAAAATCTCATCAGGTCACACCTGAAAGTCTTTCTTCCTCTAGTTAATTCTCCAGCCCTATGTGCTTTCCCAGCTGATTAATCTTAAATGCTGTGAATCTACTTTCACAGAGATCTGACTCTTTCTTCCGGAAACTGAACCCTCTATCCCCATTCTATCCAGGCCACCGTGATATTTACCATGCCCAACATACCTCAATCTCTGGGACAGGATGCTGTGTATGAGCCAATTCTCCTCGATGCTCAGATCAAACAGGATGTCAGTATTGTTGTTCTTTTCAAACTACCTTTAACACATTACGAATCAAACGAATGTACACTCACCTGTACATCTACATAGCTCCTTGGCCTCAGCTTTTTGGCCACTTTGCCATAAGATGAATCCACCCAAGATCTAGCTCCGTAAATGAAGGTCACATCAAGGTCTTCAGGCCAGAGGCCAATTCGCTCTATAATTGGTTTCTTTGCCCAACCAAAATTCTGAGATACTCGGGAAAATGCAACTTCTCCACTTAAAAAAAAAAAAATTTTTAAGCAAGCAATTAGGGTTATTTTATTAAATATTTATAATTGCTCCGTAAATGAAGGTTACATCAAGGTCTTCAGGCCAGAGGCCAAAATCTATCTATAATTGGTTTCTTTGCCCAACCAAAGTTCTGAGAAACTCAGAAAAACCCAACTTCTCCACTTAAAAAAAATTGTTTAAGTAAGCAATTAGAATTATATTATTGAATATTTATAATAAGCTCCATAAATGAAAGTCACATCAAGGTCTTCAGGTCAGAGACCAATTTGCTCAATAATTAGTTTATTTGCCCAACCAGAATTCTGAGATACTCAGGAAAACACAACTTCACTAAAAAAAAAAAAAAAAAACATTAAGTAAGCAATCAGAATAATATTATTAAATTTTTATAATTAAACAAAATATGATCTCACACACATCAATCCGTATTTTTAGAACATGGCTCTCATCATGATGCAGCTGAAAGTCTCTTTCTCTAGCCAACTCTGCAGCCCTATGTCTACTCCCGGCAGAGGGTGGGAAGCTATATTGCATCTGTAGGGGAAACTGGCTGCAACCTTAGACATACTGTAATATTTGTGATCTAGATAGGACAGAATGCTTAGCACAAATGCAAAAAAAAAAAAAAAAAAAAAAAAAAAAAAAAAAAAAAATTGAGGAGATACAAAGTTAAGAATAAGATATGCAAATGATAGATCAGTTTTCCATGGTGATATTTGTCATAGGCTACACCTTTACAATTACTTGCTTACTTATTAGGCCATAGTACACAATGTTATTGATCTATATACAGATATTTTACCTGCCCATTTATTACTTTATTAATGGTAGAATAGTGAAGAAGTCACAATAGACAGGTAATGTCTATATCGTGAACTTACCTTGGGCTGTCGCAGGTGTTACAAGCATATATGTAATCTGAGAATGTTGTGTCCTTGAAGTAGCGATGATACTTGCGAACTAAGTCACCTCGCAGAAAGTTTAACACGAAAGGACCTAAAAATTAAAGACATGCATGTAAATTAGTGTATGCCTTGGATGGACTGTTCAGAACAACAAAATAATGTATTTTCTACTCAATGATTGCAAACTGTATGACACATCTGAACGACACAAAACACAATAAGAATAAAATAATTGCAGCAGAATATCATTACTGTATGACACAAACATGTGGGGGTGAAAACAACATAACTAAAGTATCTAAAAGAAAGATTTACAATCATTCATACATATACAAAGCGCAGTAAGAAAAAAATAGAAAGAGACATTCAGGATAGACTACTGCATACAATTAAGCGCTAACTTCTTTTAATCAAGAAAATTTTATTTAAACACTGGGATCCCTCTGAAAATTTTGTAACTCTTTGAAAAGCAATAATCTGACCAATCAGAACTCTTTGAAATGCAATAATCTGACCAATCTGGCATAGGAATTCAAATGTATGCCTCTGGTATACTGTAGAGTTAAAAAAAAAAAAAGTCATAAAAATGCACTGAGGCAAAAACTCAAAATTGCTCTTAGCTGACTATGGTATAGTGCCAACAAATTATACTCTAGTATTTATATGGATGTCTGGGCAACCACTAGTATCAACAGTTAAAAGATGCTACATTGATGTCATAGCCCTGTGGGACAGAGTCTAGACAATACGTCGTGTAACTACATGTTGGTGTTTGACGGACCAAAAATGTGCACCAGCGCTCAGCCAGTTGATTTGATGATACGGGGAAAACCCGAGATGTGTGAACCCTGGTGCAACGTACACGTTTGAACCGGAGCTGAACGGGGAGGGAGAAAAAGGATGTGAGAGGATGAGGACATTTTGAGAGATGTGATTGTATTTTTTTGTTAGGAATTGACAGATAGGTTGTGTAGTGTTAACGCTGTCGTCGTATGTGTTGGTTAGCTGTTGTTATTCCTCGTGTGCTGATAGTATGCTAAGACAGTTGTGTTGGGGGTTGTACCATGTTTAGGTAGGTGTCCTTGTCCCTGGATTTGTGGGGGTTATCTGCGTCTTGCGCTGTCGTTGATATTGTCCGCTAATACTTGAACCACTCACCCTGCGTGTACCACTGAGTCTCGCATGGCGAAGATCGTAGCCTAGTTGGCGCTGCACTACAGGAGGTGGAATCGTGTCCTTTGGTTCATCCATGGAAATGGCCCGGGGTGGATAGGTAAATATAACTGCTGCCACTGCCCGAGCGTTCCGGATTAGGGGACTGTCCATAACTGTAGAGGTTGTTGTAGGCTATATTGTTCTTTGGTCATTAAAGATGATGTGTGTGCTTCATTTGTGTGTGTTTTTTGGGTATAGTTTGTCTGTCACAGGGCCGTACAGCGAGCCCTAGTTCAATAATATAGATATCAGGTCCTTGACAATTGTAGTCATTATGATTTCACTGACCTGATAAGTGAAAGGTTTTAAAAAAAAATCAAAACGGGAACACATAAATACACTTACCCAGAGGACCAATGATTCGTAGAGGGGTGAACAAATTCATCTTGGACAGTACTTTTGAGAGTAAAGCGATTGATTTGTTCCGCATGAAAGGCCGGGCCTCTGTGTTTGGTGGCACTGGCGGAAATCCCCAGGGGTCGGCTAAGACGAGATGTTTGACCCTCTCTGGGTACTTCATGCAGTACACTGAGCAAAGGTAGCCCCCATAGCTGTGCCCTGTAAAGAAACAGACAAGATTATATTTGCTTCGCATTCTTCTTTCTTTGTGTGTGTGTCATCACAATGTTCCAGTTTGTAGCCTAGAGTCCTTGTGTCTGGTATTTGTTCTGCGCATCATAGTGAATTCATAATTAATCTACCTGTATGACAGGAAAACGCTCTCAAGGTGGACAGAAGAAATGTTTCAAGAACAACCCCAAGACTTCACTGAAAGACTTCAGTATTTATCCTAAAACCTGGGAAGTCGCTGCATGTGATTCATCCCGGCGCTCCTCTCTCCTTTGAGGAGCTGAGGCCCATGAAGCTGCTAAAGCTACAGCATAAATTCAGAAAAGACAAGCCAGGAAAGACACCGAAGCAAATCACCAGAGAGATGAGGCATCAATTCCCTGTCCACACTGCTCAAGTACTTTCAGTGCTAGAACTGGCCTTATCAGCCATGTGCGCACACATAAAACGTAATCCAGTCACCAATGGAAGAAAGAACTGGTCATCATCATATGTGATGGATGAACAACAACAACCACATACTTGTTATTTGAGGGGAATGTTATCCCCCCCTTCCTTTTCACCCATGGCCAAACAGAGCAAAGGAACCCACACGTGAGTTCTTATGTACAGCTGTAAAATGAAACCCATGATTATTCTAACTGCCCTGGGCTTCCAAGCCGACCCAGGCTAAAAATATCTGTCAGTAAATATTCTGGGTGGTCAGCTGTTAGTTGAGGTTTAAGCATCGCTGTAGACAGGTCACCCCATAACTGCTCCATTCCTGTGCCAGTGGGAATCATACAAAATGTACTTCACTGTTCTATTTAAAAAGCAGTGAAAAACCTGTCAGCCCCAGGAAACTTAAAGCTTGCACAGGAGGCAAAGTAAAGATTAATAAGGCTGCTGTCAGATGTGCCAACACTAATGGTTCCACACCAGAACTGCAAGTCGGTCAATCATGAAAGCCGACTATAAACGCCCAAAAGTACATGCCATTCTGAATGTAACCGGCCACCTGCCACTTTTGTATAGTCAACAACATGCCACAGACCTAACAAAAGAAAGAAAAAGAAAAAAAAAACATTCCACATAGACTCCACATCTTAGTGTCGTACCAAGAACTAGTACAGTAGCTAAGCGACAGAAACTTTAAACTCCCGGTCCAGAAATGTAGAATCTGAATCAGCAAAACCTATCTGGAAACCAAAAAAAACCTCCTAAAATTGACACCAGGGAATGTCCTGGGAAGTAAAGGCATCAACGTGATGCAAGATGTAGATTCTTCTTCTTCTTCAGCATTCCGAGCTCTTGAGGTTCTTTGCGAAAGATATCACCCGTCTCCATTCATCTCTCTGGTTGGCCTTCTCTTTCCAGTTGGTATCTGTACATTATCTCTCCATCGTCTTCTTGGTCTGACTAGTAGTCAAAGGTCTTTAATCTCCTTTGTGTATAGTTTTTACTTCTCTGTCATTCTATCAATATGCCCCAATCGTTTCAGTCTTTTGGCCTTCATGATGCCTGTGATCAGTGGTGATTTTAACAGATTTTGAATTTCGTTGTTGCTTCTCACTTTCCATTTCCTGCTGTCTGCATCTTTGATGGGTCCAAAGATTCATCATAAAACTGTTTTTGAAAACCTGTAATAAGGCTTCATATTTTTTAGTTGTGCTCCAAGTTTCAGAGCTATATAAAATGACTGGCCTTATCAACGTTTTATATATTTTGCTCTTGGTGTTGGGAGAGACACACTGACTTTAGCAGACTGGTCCATGAAAATATACTTCTAGCATCATTTGCCTGGTGTAATAATGGTGCAAAAAAGGGACCTAACTTTTTTTTTTAAACTATTTATTTTTAATATTTTTGTCTGAAATATATATAGATATATAAAGGGAGTAATTAGTAAACACGAACAGAATGAAGAATTCATCAGAAACTTGAGGTGCTGCGTGCACATCCGTTTAACAGATCTCACTCATTTGACCTGGGGCTTCTGACCCAGCACAGGGATCATATTTAATTTGTACTGGTTTTTTTTTTAAAGAAAATGTCTCACCTAACAAAACCACCTTTTCCAATCCCATTTTCTCAAACCACAGGTTCAGCACCTCCGTATAGAACTCGTCAATGTCATCAACGGTAGTGTCCACACGCCACAACCCTTCCTTTTTAACCCGAAGCTGGGGCCGACTGCTTAATCCGAACCCTGGGAGGTCTATCAGGATCACATCACGCTTTATTATGAAACAAACAAAAAATGTCAAGAACATTAGGTCATGTTTCTATTGTGCTTCAATAAGAAGAACAATTTCAAGAACACTGGGTTATGTTAACACCATACTTAGGCTATCCTCAGAACAACAGGCACATATTGTGGCGGCCACAAAAACACCCTAACAGGGCCTCAGTCACATGTCAATTGCGCACTTCCTGCAACTTATTTTGCGGACTTCCGGCGACTACTGACACCGCTGAGTGTATCCCCCACGCCTTTCACGCCAGCTTTGCTGGCTGCGTGGATTTTTTTCATGTTATGGGCTGTCGCAGGTCGAACCAGCCTAAAATTGGTACCAGGATGTATGTCTTGGGGAAGTAAAGACGGCCGGCGTAATGCTGACCACATTACCAACCAAGTGCCGATTGGTCTGTAAATATATGGGACGCTCTTCCCTTATGCCCAATGTGCCTAAGGCGTTAAAAGGGATCTTTACTTACTTTACTTTTACTTACCTATATGTCTGAAGGTGTGGAAGAGGGTCCATTACTTTTACTTGTGAAAGGTCATGTGGTCATCATCATGCCTTCTCTATTTACTCCCCAGGACACAAGCTGGTACTAATTCTAGGCTGGGTCAGACTGAGAGCTCAGAACAACTGTTAAACCCTGTCTGGAGGTGGAATCAAACCCAAAACTGGGATAGCCAGGCAAGTATCTATCACATTTTATAATGGCTCCAAACACAACTGTGTATAGATCCTGCAAGCGTGTCAAGATCAGACAAGAAGATCCATCAACAAGATGTCATTAACCTGACTCAGGGCATGTAGCTGACAGGTGCTGTATGTGCCTTTTGAGTTTTTTTTTTTTTTTTAATGCACACACACAATAGGTGTTTAGTAAAACTGGAGGGAGCCGTGACACCATGACAAAGAAAAATTAAGGAATCAACGGTCTGTAGACAAATAAGCCATTCCTATCAAACAGATGCCATGCAAAACTTAATTCCTGGAACATACAAAATATTGATGAACAAATAGCACTTTCTGCCAGAGTTAACAGCCAATGAGTACAGATGAAGACAAGACTGTGCAATGCACTGTTAGTGCCCGCATAGTGACTGACTGATGTTTTATCCCACCAGGACATGACACTGAACAATAAATACCTGGTGACACAAAGTGCCACCATTCGGACTAGAATCACACGGAGACATGTCACAGAAACCCTGTTCAACCTGTAGAGTTATAATTAGGGTCACTGACCAAAGCCAGGAGGGCGGCTTCAAAATAACGGAAAAATTGCAACCCATATAGGGGAATACTAAATGCTTCAGTTGCAAACATACATACATTCTACTTACCCTTTCGGCAAGGTCATCAATGTTGGTGATAAACATGCCGCTGCCACCTCCCATGCCATGAAGGATGACCAGAGGTATCTTGTTCTGCTGGCTTCCTTTCACTGTCACAGTCCATATTGAATGGACCTCATCTCTATAGGTTACCTGAACCATCTTTGCATGATTCTGGTGGATGATGTCTGCACATTAAATACACAATCTTATATAGACAGAACAGAGCAGATGAATAAAGTGTACTTCTTCTTCTTCATTTGCCCTGATGAGGGCAGTTGTCATGCTGTGCTTTGGTTTACAGCCAGGCTGCAACATCTGCACCTTTGTGCGAAAAAACATCCAATTCAGCAAACCTTAATTTGTCACCATTTACACCAACCTTCAGGTAGCAAATGACTCATAATGTCTTCAGCTTTCTCCTTGCTGTTGCGATCTGTGCTCTAGAAGAAAACAACACACTTATGTCCTATTCTTGTTACTGTGATCTGCGCTCGTGCATGTCATATTCTCCATGTTGTTGTGATCTGTGCTCTAGTAGCAAATGACACATGCATTGTCATATTCTCCATGTTGTTTTGATCTGTGCTTTAGTAGCAAATGACACACGCATGTCTTCTCCATGCTGTTGTGATCTGTGTTCTAGTAGCAAATGACATATGCCTGTTCTCTGTCTTCTCCATGTTGTTGTGATCTGGGCTCTAGTAGCAAATGACACATGCATGTCCTCTTCTCCAGGTTGTTGTGATCTGTGCTCTAGTAGCAAATGACACACGCATGTCCTTTCTCTTCTCCATGTTGTTGTGATCTGTGTTTTAGTAGCAAATGATACATGCATATCCTCTACGTCATGTTGTGATCTGTTGATTAGTGACACATCTTCTCCATGTTGTTGTGATCTGTGTCCTAGTAGCAAATGACATATGCCTGTCTTCTGTCTTTTCCATGTTGTTGTGATCTGTGCTCTAGTAGCAAATGACACATGCATGTCCTCTGTCTTCTCCATGTTGTTGTGATCTGTGCTCTAGTAGCAAATGACATATGCCTGTCCTCTCCTTGTTGTTGTGGTCTGTGCTCTAATAGCAAATGACACGTGCATGTCTTCTGTCTTTTCCATGTTGTTGTGATCTGTGTTCTAGTAGCAAATGACACATGCATGTCCTCTTGTCTTCTCCTTGTTGTGATCTGTGTGATAGTAGCAAATGACACATACATGTCCTGTGTCTTCTCCTTGTTGTGATCTGTGCTCTAGTAGCAAATGACACATAATGTCCCTCTTCTCATTGCTGTTGCGATCTGTGCTCCAGAAACAAATGACACATGTATGTCCTCTTGTTGTTATTGTAATCTGTGCTCTAGTAGCAAATGACATATGCCTGTCCTCTGTCTTCTCCATGTTGTTGTGATCTGTGCTCTAGTAGCAAATGACACATGCATGTCCTCTGTCTTCTCCATGTTGTTGTGATCCATGCTCTAGTAGCAAATGACACATGCATTGTCATATTCTCCATGTTGTTGTGATCTGTGCTCTAGTAGAAAATTACACGTGCCTGTCCTCTGTCTTCTCCATGTTGTTGTGATCTGTGTTCTGGTAACAAATGACATATGCCTGTCCTCTGTCTTCTCCATGTTGTTATGATCTGTGCTCTAGTAGCAAATGACACATGCATGTCATATTCTCCATGTTGTTGTGATCTGTGTTCTAGTAACAAATGACATACTCCTTGTTGTTGTGGTCTGTGCTCTAGTAGCAAATGATACTTGCATGTCCTCTGTCTTCTCCATGTTGTTGTGATCTGTGTGCTAGTAGCAAATGCTCTAGATAGCTGCTGAAAAACGTGGTTCATTCTGGCACTTATCTCTTTATTGTAAAGTGGCCCAACTCTAGGCGGCCAGAACTGCAGCAACAGTTTAACAAAGACAAACTAAAAAAAAAACTGAACTTAATCCTGACCCCCCTCCCACCACACAAATTTACAAGGCCCAAAATTCATGCCCACACTGCCAAATACACATTCCATACGATGATATAGTTGGGGAGCCTCAAAGTGTCTAAACCTAAGCACCCCCCCCCCCCCGACATCAACTAGGATTGACAAACAATAACAGCAACACCTGCAGTTCTTTACACCTTCCTCTTCTTCATTATTATAACAGGTGTGTTGTGTTCATTTACAACAAAGCTGCCACTTGCTATCTTGTGAGCATCACTCAGTTTCAACAAAGGATTTATTAGTACTGAGCTTGTTTTAATTCTTGAAAAAATAAAACTGCTATTCCGCTGTTGACTACACAGTTTCTTATTCTTTAGTGTTCAGAGCCTTGGAGGTTCACTGTTGCAGATATCACCCACCCTGGCCTCCTCTGTCCATCTGGTGACTGTAAGCATTTGTAGGTCTACCTGTAATTTCTCACTATACCATCTTCTTGGTCTCCCTCATGGTCTACTTCCATTTATATGTACTCCATATTCTTCAAATAGTATACTCTCTAGAGGACACACCAAAGAACAAACCTAGCCTTTATTGTTGTTTGTGACTTTTACTATAAAATTTTGCATTCAACTAGATGGCCTCACGATTTCAAACAATGGTGATAACATAATTCAGTTTAAACTATAACAGATTCAAAGAAAAACCTACGTGATCGAATCACTTTGTCCAAACTCAACAGCCAGCTTCTTGAAGATGGAGTCCATCTTAGTTTCATCAATGAGTGAAACCTAATAAAAGATTTCATCTTCGTATCAACACAAACACAAAAATGTTAGCTTCTTCTTAGCTGTCATCCTTAAAAGGGTGGTTTGTCCACTGTTTTGTGATCTACAGCTAGGCCACGATTTCCAAGCCATTCAAGCCACTAGATCAGATTTCAGCAAACCCTTAATTAACTGCTGTGTATGACTGCTTTTTAGAGAGGCAGTGGGTCTATTCTTCACACCCTCCCCCTTCCAGCAAATAGAGCCGTGTAACTCACAAACTTGTTACAATACCCCACCTCCCTGTGCCGGTTCCAGTGTCCCTTTATGGGGAAAAAAAAAAATAAACCCACTGCCTTCTTAACAAGCTTGCCGTAAGAGTCAACTAACTGGGTGCTTTCTTCAGTTGAAGTGCATCTGCATGAGATGCCAAAAAATTATGATTGTCTATTTCTGATGTAGGCAATCAGTTCTCTTCGTGAGCTAGTCTCCCTCAAGATGTCCTCATTACTCTTTATCTATACAGGGTATTCTCATCATTTGTCTATAAAACCACATCTCCACAGCTTCCAAATAAGTTTTCACTGCCTATCCAATGGTATCGTCATAACAGGTGACTTATTAGAGAGTTTTCCTCTGAAGTCAGAGCACCTCTGCCTGATAGGTAATGAACCACCAGTCAGCATAAAAGTAAGTAAGACACATCTGTAAAAACTGATTCAAGTTCTGGAACAAGATGAAAGTCTAGACAGAAGTGAATTAACAAAGAGAACTTTATGATAAAGTTTAGTTAGTTAGTTACTAAACAGATAATCCTCATTGTACATTGAACCATTCAGTCCATAAGTGCTCAGACCCCCCACCTTAGTAAATCCTGCAGCATGTAGCGGCTCTTAACAACAGTTCTGTGTTTGTTTTTTATTTTTATTTGGCTTCTTGCATAGTGCTCTTGTCTGGCCACACCCCTTTTAACATGCTGTTCTTTCAGTCTATTAATGTTTGCAGATTTACAGTAATCACTTGATTCTTGCAAACATTTTACTTCTCATAGAGCCTGGTCCATGATTCGTCTGCCCTCCACAGTTGTTTTATTTGCATGTCTATCAGCTTGCTAATTTCCTTGCACGCCTGCTTGCCCTGGCACAAATATGTCAACTCTGACGGCTTTAGACACTTCAGCCCTTCTTTGTCTTCATGAGCATACTGAAATAGCCACTGAGAAAGCATGCGCTGGAAAAGTTATGTGTCTCTAACCATGTTATTGCATTGGCTTTAGTCACTGCCATGACCTCCATAGTCAGACTACTTGTGGTCAAGACAATGGCACCAGAATCTAGCTTTAAACAGCACCAGAATTTTGCTTTAAACAGCACCAGAATCTTGCTCTGCAATGCTAACTCCATCCTGAGTCGTCAAAGCCCAAGAACTTCTCACTGGCGAATTTCAGACCTATCTCTGTATTTGACAGCAGATCCCAATAGAGAATTATTAAAAATCAAAGGCTGCACATCTGCATCAGCAGCAGCTGGACTTTCCTGTCTAAATTTTCTGTCTAGTTGGATGCAATCAGAAACGGTCGTACAGCACTCTGCTGGTTTTTGTTCATCCTCCTACCAGCTACAATGTCCTCAAGTGAACACACCTGCTAAATAATGTCCTCCACCTCACCCATCTAGTTATAGTGACTACAGTCCTTTACTTTTACTTTACAGCATATGTTGTGTGTATCCAACAATACATGATATATACATGCAACAGAAAATCAGGCACCACTTTCCGTGCTAAAGTGATATTTTTGAAAACAAACAGATGACACACATCTACTCTCTCTGATTAACTTCACGCACTTCTCAAGTCCTGTTTTAATTAATTCTGTTAAACTGTAATATAGTAATTGTCACTAAGGAAAGAAAAAAAAAGAAGAGACTAAACACTTACAAAATGATAAAGGACATTCTCCCAGGCCAGAAACTAAAGTTATACTACGAGTTAGGCAAGCCACCTGCTCATAGATTTAATTACACTTTCCAGCTTCGAAAATATGTTGGCTCATCTCTAGTGACACTAAACTAAATATTACAGTGTATTGTAGACTGTAGTCCTACAGTCATGTCGCTATGTATGGCTGCACTTACATAATTGATTCGTTGGGATGGAAATTTAATTATTATGATAATTGTATCCATGTACTCTTCAATGTCCTATGCACACGCTTAATAATAAAAACCATTCAATATCCAGTAAATGAATCAGCATAATCCGTTATCGACGTGTTTTAGGACTTTGGCCTACAACTACATGTAATATACATTTCTAAAAATAAAACGTTATGTTTAAAACTCAACTATGTGGCTTTATTGCACTGCCAGGACAGTGAGGACACCCACAGACAGTGACTCGACTGTCTCAAAAGAAAAATCTATAATGTTACAAAAACACACTTACAGTAATTTCCAAAAAGTACTAGCGATCCTAATGGGAAGACAGATAAAACAACGAAGCACAGACATCATCGATAAGCTATCTCTTTGGCAAAATGTAAGAATTGCTGTCTAGTCTAGCATCTACGCGAGATCCATAGACCGTCTATCGGCTGCAATGAACCGCAAATGTGTGCCGGATCCTAACTTTTTAGTTGACCGATTAATTAAAAAAAAATCGTCCTCCACCATCATCATCATCATCATCATCACCATTTCAAAAGCCCATGAAGTCCAATATTAAAGCTGCTTTCACAGTTTGTCTGCATTAAAAATACAACTTATTTTACAGATTTTTTAGCATTAAAAATTATGTGATAGTTTAGACAGTGGTTTAAAAAAGTAATCGGATGTTTTTTAAACCTAAGCAGACCCTCACCTTATATAACAAAATGACGTAATCTCTCCCTCAAAGAAATGAGGACGGCTGGTGATACTACGTCAGAGTTCAACTGCACTATTTCTTGAAGTTGTTAGTTTTGCTTGGCTGGTTATGAATCTTCGCACAGCTGCATTTTATTTAACTCTTGCAGTACAATACAACTCACTGAATGTTCAGTCGGTGACAATCAAATCAATCAGAAATCCACCAAAACCGACACAAAACGATTGTAATATGGACCGACCAGAGCAAGTCATTCTACGCTTTAAAACAGAACAAAATCGACTTCGCAGCTGTATTTACACAGAATGCGAAATTGGTAAATCGGCCATGCGTACGTGTGGATTGAAACCTAAGACAACATTTCACGTCCTCCAAGACTATCCCAAATACAATATATCAAAGCAAAACTTTTGGCCAAAAGAAACACCGGTGCAAGGCAAACTTTAAGGGTCGCTGAGTCAATTACAGCAGTCAGTGAAGTTCACACTAGAGACAACATTGCAGATACAGAAAATCTATTTCAAACAAAGGAAAGAAAAAGAAGAAGTTGATGACTCAATATATTGTTAATATATTAGCTTCTGTTGTTCCATTCTCTTATTGCACTATTCCCTATTGCACCATCACTGTGTAGCAGGTCCTTTGCAGAACGTCGCTCTCATCACAGTCTGCCTGAAAGAAACTCGGTCTCTTGCTAGTTCTCCCGCCTCTTGTACTTTCATACTCAAGGAGTCACTTATATCCTGTGCCCATCTTCGTGTCGGTCGGCCACTGCCTCTCCTTCCTGGTACCATGCCTTCTGCTATAACTTTTTCCAATCCGTCGTGACGTTTGATATGACCAAAATATTTCAGCTTCCGAGAAAGGATGCTGTCTATTAGAAAATCTTCCTTGATGTTCAGATCTTTCAAGATGTCAGTATTTCTTCTTTTTTTGTCCAAGATATTCTGAGAATCTTTCTATAGCACCAGAGGTTTGAAATAGTGTTGCTTTTTGATTGAGGAAACAAAGGTGTTGGGTGGGTGGGGAGGTTGACCACATTCAATCCTACTGAAGACGGCTTAGGTTATACATATTGTCTGGTTTTGTTCAGTGGCTTAAATGGTTTCTTGTACCAGTAAAAGGGTTCAAAATGAAGAAAATGCGCATCATACCTGGCTTCACCAAAGACACATCGTGTAGAGCAGTCGGATGTCTACAACCGCATAATGTGGCACAGTGAGAGCATAATGAGAGTCCATTCTTGCTTGAGATTACCTTTATATTTTTACTACTGTGTTTTGCGTGCTGATTTGGGAGAGTGTAATATTGTATAAAGGGACAGACTGGTATGATAGTTTTTTTTTTTTTTTCCCGGGAGTTTAAGGGAATGTCTCGTGAAGATTGTCAACATTGGCCAAGTGGTGAGGGGGAGACAATGTTGGGACCAGTGAGACGTGCAGTGTCATGGAAGAGGAACGAACGCCCGAGAAAGTAGATGGGTTGGCTTACTGAGGGTGCTGACAAAGGATATATTGGGGCTGCGTAGTCAGTCCGAGTCAGTCAGAGACAGAGAGAGTCCGACAGAGCCTGAGTCAGAGTCAGTATCTCTCGAGTGAGACAGAATACAGTGTACCCGACAGACAGTGAGGTCTGAGGGAGAGTTTTGGTCACGGTAATTGTCGAAGGTAGAGTCCCGCTGGCGAAGTAAGGCCAAGTGGACTGGACTCTCCAATAGTGACTGTTCTGGGTGACGTAGGATCACCATGGAAACAGAACAGTGGGGATGCCGACGAGAGCTGTGTGCTAGAGGGTACTTGTGCTAGAAGTCCTGTCGGTCATCGGAGTCCTTTGATAGGCTGATGTGCTGTGGGCACATGCTAAAGAACGAGCGAGTGAAGTCCGTTTCCAGTCAGTCGACGTGTCTGCTGAAGTAATATCAAGGGCCAGTTGATAGGAGAATTGTTCTTGTTCTTCTGTACAGCGAGCCCCGAGTTGTAAGACGCTGTAGACCTTAAGAGCTGTAGTGGTCAGGCAGAGGTCACTACAAGTTGAGAGAGAGAGAGAGAGAGAGAGAGAGAGAGAGAGAGAGAGAAAAGAGAGAGAGAGAGAGAGAGAGAGAGAGAGTGAGGACTATGTTCGAATGCCAATTAGGATCAGGGTCTGCGTCTCTGAGTATGCAGTTTCGTCAATGTTAGGGCTTATGAATACCCTCGTGTGTTATTCCAATAAACTTTATGTATGGCGGAGCTGACAACGTCGTGTCGTAACTCAGCGTGTCAAGTGAAAATCTGTACATGTGAACACTTGGTCGTGTGCTGATTATTGTGTAACTCAGATAGCAAACACCACTGTTAGGAGGGATGTTGCCTCTCCTCTGATGTTGTTGGGTGGAATATTGTCTCCTCAGTGTGCTGACTGGTTGCTAAGGGTTTTTCATATTTAAGACATAGATGATGTTCTGAATGCACTCAGTTGGTAACGAGTAGACGATATCCGGTTATATTCTTTATTGAGCTATCACAAGTAATCTGATCCAGTCAATGTCTACTACTGGCTAGCACGGTCCAGCAAGAGATGATGACATTGATCAAGTACAGAATCAACGTCTACTACCATCCACACCTTTACCTCCCAGTCCTGTTTCATTACACACGCAATACACACAATGGTTGATCCAGCATCTCTGATCATGGCTGTTAGACTCCTTGGCCTGTTGGAATTCGTCGGCTACCACCTCTGGTTAGGCTGTGATTAGGTTGTCGCCTGGCTGTCCTCATGGAATAGCATCCCCTTCACGTCTTCAGGTATACAATGTCACATTCATTCGTCTATCGAATATGACCTTTCATGCCAGCTGCAAACACTTACTAACTGATTAGACCTAGGTCTTATCTTATAACCCTCGTTCTGGTTTTCATGTGCTGATTTCAGCCCTGTTTGTCTATCTTGTGTTCTTACGAGTATTCCCATTCGCATGTATTTCTGTCTTATCTCATGTTTACTCCAAAATTATTGTTTAGAGAATCCCTGTGAGAAAATGCCAACGTCAAATTCGGGATGTGCCTGTGTTGCTATTATGATACCATTATGATATTCAATCCAGAAAAATCATCTGAAAAACTGGCCTATGTGATTGCAAACTCTAACACTCCACTAGATTAATGGAGGCGAACAGGGTCCACGTGAAGGTCAGATAAGCTTCAACAAGAGAGGCTAACAATTTTGTACTGTGCATCATTGCTCCATTAGTACCCTGTCATCCTGATAGAGCGATGGTTCCCAATACAGTTACTCTATAATTTGGATATTGTTGTTGTTTGTTTGCGTTCACCGGAAGTAAACCCTGGCAGAAAGACCTGGTTGTTCGTTCATTTCTGGACTTTGGCTTTGTTCCAGAACCCGAGTTTTGCACGTGCATCCGTTTTACAGTTCAGGCTTATTTGTGTGCAGACTGTTGGTTTCTTTCCTCTCATGCAGATACACGTTGACTGAAGAAAATCCCCAGTTAGTTGACTCTTACGACATGCTTTTTGGGGAGACAGTAGGTTTATTCTTTTTTTTTCCCCCCATAAAGCGGCACTCGAACCCACACCGGGAGGTTGGGTATTGTAACAAACTTGTGGGTCACATGGCTGTATTTGCTGGAAAGGGGGGGGGGGGGTTAAGAATAGACACACTGCCTCGCTAACAAGCATGTATAAAAGGCAGTTAAATAGATGTCGTCATCATTAAATATACCAAATTTCGTCCTTTTTTAGGACGAAATTTTTTTGTCATTTGAAGCCCCACTCTGGCTTTTGCCAGGGGCCGCAATATAGGCAGGCCATATATATGGCCGAATGTCTGAACGCGGTTTCTTGGACCTCTCCACGGCGATCCTCTTCCACATGGTGGCACTTTGTGTCATCGGGTGTTTATCGCTTGTGTGATGTCCTGGTGGGGTAGAAATTCAGTTCAGTTCAGGTTCGGGAGTCGCCGTGGCGGAGCGGCTAGACGCGCCCCGCGGATCGGAAGGTCGTGGGTTCGCTCCTGGCTGAGCCTTTTTTTTTTTTTAGAAATGACCTTGGCTACCAGGTCGACCCAGCCTTGAGTGGGTACCGGGTGCAGTCCCGTGAAGTATAGGCGCCCGGCGTGATACTGACCACATCACCCATCTTGTGCCGTTGGTCTATAAAAAATATAGGTCTAGCCCTATATGCCCTAAAGGCTTGGAAAAGGGTCCTTTACTTTAATTTTTTACTTACTTAAATAGGGGTTCGTTGGAATCTGGTCTAGTGGCTTGAACGGCTTGGAAATCATGGCTTAGCTGTAGACCACAAAACAGTGAGCAAACCACCTTTTTAAGGATGACAGCAGAGGATGAAGCTAAAATGTGCCAGTTTGTGTTGATAAGAAGATAAAATCTTTTATTAGGTTTCACTCACTGATGAAACTAAGATGGACTCCGTCCTCAAGAAACTGGCTGTTGAGTTTGGACAAAGTGATTCGATCAAGTTGGTTTTTTTTTTTTTCTAATCTGATATAGTTTAAACTGATTTATGTCATCACCATTGTATGAACTCATGAGGCCATCTGGTTGAATGCATCATTTCCTAGTAAAACCACAAACTACAATAAATGTTGGGTTTGGAGTTTGGTGTGTCCTCTAGAGGGTCTACTACTATTTGAAGAATATGCAGTATAAATGATTAGGAGTAGACCATGATGGAGACCAAGAAGACAGTGGAGTGATAATATATTGAAGGCAGACCTTCAAATGCTTACAGTCACCAGTTGAATTGAGGAGGCCAAGGTGGGTGATATCTGCAGCAGATATCCTTCTTTCAATTCTTTCTCTCTTTATCAGTTGTTCTCCCTCTCTCGCTTTCTGTGAGTCTTTCATCTATCTTTAAGTCTTGTTCTCCCTCTCGCATTATGTCTGTCATTTCATCTATTTTTCTCTCTCATTCTCTTTTTTCCTCTGAATCTTTTTCTTTCACTCTTTTTTCCAACCCTATCTCTGCCTTTTACCTCTCTCTCTCTCTCTCTCTCTCTCTCTCTCTCTCTCTCTCTCTCTCTCTCTCTCTCTCTTGCTCTTTTCATCTCCAACTATCTTCATATTACCCTTCTCACTCTTGCTTTCAATCTGTACAATTTTTGATTGGGTAAGTTTTTTATTTTTGTGACCAAAACCTATGTAAAAGTTGAATAATGTAGGGGCCCTTAAAAGGGCCTTTGGAGAAAAGTAATCCACGATGTGCTCTTCGATGAAATGCAGAAAAGTCTCCGAAACAAATTTCCCTTGCACCTGTTCCGCACTGCTGGTCTGTTGTCTCTTTTAATTGTCACACTGCTCCTTCTTGATAGCCAACCCAATAAGGATCTGCGCCTCATTTTGGGTGTAGCTACCTCAAGGGTTATCACAGACTCAGATAAGTCTGTTGATGGATGGCCAAAAATCTTGAAATGAGCCATCGCGCTTAGCAGCTGCAAGGACGGTAGACCAGAGAAGAAATCAAAGGCTTTGGGCCTTTCACTGCTGCCTGAGCACGGCAGAGCTGGGCGCTTCTTCTTAAGAAGCGTCAGCTATTTCTTTGTTGTTGGATTTGATATCCAGAGCCGGCTGGGTAGCCGGCTCAACAGAGCATCGCCAGACTGCCAGCCCTCGGGCTTAGGACGGTCTTCCGTCTGGGTAGCCACGTCTTTAGTGGCCATTTCCTGGAACGGCCATTCAGCGTTGCTGTGAATTAATCTTTTCTTCGATAAATACATTGATATCAACTTTGCAGACATTGTCAAATTCTCAAAGCGGACGTCGACAATTGGGTGCAACCAACCTTGTTTCACAACACCGATCATTTTAAGTCAGTGACTTGAAAACAAGTTTAATTGAGGACCCCTAGAGCCCTTCTTTTCAAGATTAATCACTTGTTAGTAAGTGTAACTGCTGACCTCCTACAGCAGCTATTATTCTCAAGATTCTTATGCTCTTAAATGCCAGCGGAGCGTAGACCCAACGCACTGACAACTATTTTAACTACAGTGAAAAGGTGTAAAACACAGTAATACGGACAGGAAATACGTTTTAATCGCCTCTCAGAAACAATACTGCCAATCTTAGAAGAGGGAAAAAGGAGAAGAGGCAGACCAAGAAAGACCTGGATAAGAACTTGACTAACTGGACAGGCCTGAGGCATGCATTCTTGAAGTCCGTGGTATCTGACCGGTAATAGAGTACGTACCTTGTGTGTACTAAGCGGAGCAGCGAGACAGGAAAACCATGCGGGAACCACACGTCATCAGTCAAACAGAATGGGAGTCGTTAGCCTAAAAACACTTTGGAGACATACTCAGGAGGAGATCGGAGCACTTATGGTCATGTCCTGACTGACTTTCTACCCCACTAGGACATCACACAAGCGATAAACACCCGATTACACCAAGTGCCACCATGTGGATGAGGATCGCCGCGGAGAGGTCCCAGAAACCGCGTTCAGACAATTGGCCATATTTATGGCCTGCCTATATTGCGGCCCCTGGCAAAAGCAAGGGTGAGGCTTCAAATAACAAAACATTTCGTCCTAAAAAGGATGTTATGATTATTTTTGTATGGCCATGTCCTATGAAGATTGTCTTGAAAATGAGCAATGTTTTCTTTGTGTTATGCGACAGGACATTCGCCATATGCTATATGGCACACTGAATGCAGATGGGTGACTGCAGCACTGAGCCTCAAGGGCTCTGAATGTTGAAGAAGTTGTAGGGCATATTATGTCTTACTTCTAGATTGTATTCTAGAACAGGATAGCGTTATTACTATTATTTATGTGAAAACTACAATACACCTGACAACATCCACACACAGACAAGCGTATTCGTAGGAGTTCGTGAGATGGACCAATGGGAGTGCTCGGCCTTCCCAGCCCCGACACCGCTGTAAGCCATTTTCCCCACAGCTGCCATTTCCATTTTGGCTGAAATTCTTCTTAGAGTTATTCCAGTTATTAGGCCTGTGAGCTATCTTTTTATTGTGTCGTATTTTAGCTGGACGAGGTAAGTAATTATTGCATGAATATCACGAGTTTTATACAGCTTGCATGAATGAATTGTTGCTCTACATAAATATCAAGAACAACATTGCTAAAAGGCCAATAGCCCAGTTATCGTTTGCCAGCTTGCATTCGCCCAGATGTGGCCGATGACCAAAACAATTGAATAAACATCAGTTTAGAGAAAAGCACGGAGATAAACAACGCAGTTGCAGTTGTTTGATTGTAATTGGGGGGACGGAGGGAGAAGAAAGCAAAGAATTGAAACGGTGTGCTGCAGCCTCATTTCGGGGATCAAACGGGGAGGATACAGAGAGCGACGTGAAGATAAAACCATTGTCGACCGACATGTGATGTGATTTATGTTACTTACTCATGCTGACCCAGGTCCTTCTGTATATAAATAGGAGGATCTAACAGAGCCGTGGCTGACCAGACCAGCTGGTTACAGGGCTGCCAATACTTGGGTTTTTGATTTCATTCGATTGATGAGAACTCAGAAACAGCATGGTAAAAAAGCATGGTAAAAATAGATGGTAAAATAGACAAGAGTTAGAAACACAAGAATCCCCCCCCCCCCCCCAAAAAAAAAAAAAAAAACAAGGCAGCCAACATTGTCACGTACCAACTTGTTCCCATTTTAATAAAACACCCTGCTATCCAGATAGAGACAAAGAGACAATTTATAAACATAATATTTATACTGACTTTAGGTTGCCAATGTCAGATTTGGACATTGACAAAAGAACATGAAAAAAAAAAAAAAAAAACTAACCACTTGTGAGAAGAGATGTTTGACTCAAACTTTGAGTTTGAGAATGGCTATAAATAAAACCAGAAGAGATCGAGTAAGTCAGTAAACAATGTGATCACGAGAACTGTTGGAACAACACCCATCATCATCATGAAATGGTTTGGCCATCTAATGAATATGAAACCATTTACCAACAATGCCAGCAGCAAGAGCGTACATAGCACAACCTGAAAATCAAAACATCAAGAGGCAGGGGAAGTCCGAGAAGACGGATTGAAGGAGTCACTAACACCTTGAGACTGCATAACATCCTGGTACATCAAGCAACTGAGCGTGCCCTGGCTAGGCTGCTGATCATCTGATTAACTGTGACGTCTAGGGTCACTAGCAGATATCGACAAAAGAAAGAAAAAAGTTGAGAAATACACATGTCAAACTTTCCTCGCAGTCAGCCGCCCGAAGGCCTGTTGTATTGCAGGGGGCTTGGGTTCCCAGAGGATCTGGTTTTTTTTATATGACGCCTTGGGTCACATTTTGGAACCTTAGGTTTTTAAAAATATATTCTTATATAAAAGTGAATAAATGTTTTGCTTTGTAACTATAAATGTTTACTTTTTATCGATATTGGGTTTTTGTTTTTTGTGTATATGTATTGCTTAAGATTTTTGGTCAGTTTAGCTTGGGTTTTGATAAAAATTCCATTGGCAGCCTTGTTAGTTATTGTTAGCCTGGCAACCCATAATGATAACATCATTCACTTCCCCTTAGGTTACACTTTGATACACAGCACAGTTGTGCACAGATACATACTTTTTTTTGGGTAGGAAGATTGTAATCTTGTAATCACTGGGGGCAGAAGAACTTAATTAAAAAGTCTTAAGACACAACACAACTTTAGGGAGCTAATAAGAGAGAGTGACTCTGACTCGCAGTGTGAGCCTTTGCTCCACTGGGTCATCATGCTACACATTAGTACAAAAGTAAAACAAACAACATAACCTATTTACAAATAATGCGGCTTATATTACTTATAAGGAAGCAGACTGGGATCTGTTGCTCAGTTTTCAGCTAAAACAAGAATTTTGTTAACATAAAAGACACACAAAAGAGTCAGGAGGAAGCAGATGAAACACACAACGCATGACATGCACATGGACGAAATGGACGGGGAAGATGACACTGTGTACTAGTCTACATCTTGGCTGCAAGCGTCAGAGCAGTATTGGAGACATGTCCTGACACAGCCTCAGGGCCTGATGGTGTCAGATACAGCATCTTAAGTCTAAGCCTCAAGGAGACTGACACACTTGAACTATCCAGGGCATTTAACAAAAACATCAAAAAGTGGCATTGTTCCTGAGACTGGCTGCATAGGATAGGTACCTCACGCCCGTTACTAAGCCTGGGAAAGATAAAAAATAAACAGCTATAGAATCATCCCATTCCTGTACACTGTTGGGCAGGGCTATTCAGCTGGGGGCAGGCAGACTGGCCTCCGTAGGCCTAGCAAGTGACCTCCGGATGATTGCCATTTGTGTTGTGTAATTGATCATCCTATGCTACTGTTCTGCGGTATGAAAACTCATAAACAAAATGGTTGCCAGGATGTTGACACAAATTTATCTCAGCCAAGTCTCTAGATCAGTAATTAAGTCCTGATCATTTCTTTTTCTTCATCGTCCGTCCGAGTGATGTGAATATGTTGTTCCTGTTTACAGCACAGCAGCGATATTTAGAGCAGCCAAGTCTCTGGATTCATAAAATTAGGTCCTGATCATTTCTTCTTTCGTTTGTCAGAGTGATGTATATATATTGTGTGTGTTTACAGCATGGCTCGATAGTTAGAGCAGCCGAGTCTCTAGATCAATAATTAAGTCCTGATCATTTATTCTTCTTCATCGTTTGTCCGAGTGATGTAAATATATTATATGTGTTTACAGCATGGCTCGATAGTTAGAGCACCTGAGTCTCTAGATCAATAATTAAGTCCTAATAATTTATTCTTCTTCATCATTTGTCAGAGTGATGTAAATATATTGTGCGTGTTTACAGTTTGGCTGCAATATTTAGAGCAGTCGAGTCTCTAGATCAGTAATTAAGTCCTGATCATTTCTTCTTCTTCATCATTTGTCCGAGTGATGTAAATATATTGTGTGTGTTTACAGTTTGGTTGCAATATTTAGAGCAGCCAAGTCTCTAGATCAGTAATTAAGTCCTGATCATTTCTTCTTCTTCATCGTTTGTCCGAGTGATGTAAATATATTGTGCGTTTACAGCTTGGCTGCAATATTTGCTCCTTTCAGCCAAGAATTCTTCGGGAAGTTGTTATCGGGGTTAGTCCTGATCATTCGAAAATACATTTATGATGCAGCTAAGAACTACTGGACTTGGCAATGGGTGACTAATTTCTGTGTTCAAACATATTGCAACTAAAATGTTACATAACATTGATCAGAATGCGGTGGATCAAGAAGAAAAATATTACAATTTTTTACAAGATCTGAACATGACAAAAAATATTTAGGTGGCTTATAAATAATTTTCTGTCTAAAAAGCTAAAATACTCAACACACACAAAATGTACTAGTGATTTAGATGTAGCGTGCATACTCAACCAACACACGCATGTTTCTATCTTTTGCCTTGTGCAGCAGGCACCATCGGTCTCTAAATTACATACATTTTCTACATTTATTTAAAATAATTAATGTTAAAATGATTGTTGACAACTTGACAGTCCGCCATGCTAGTTAATTCCTTCACTCCCAGTCAGTTGTTAATTAATCTCATTCTATCCTATTTAGTCATTATTTAAAACTTTCGTGCCTGAACTAATTGTGATCCACAACACAATATGCCAACCATTTTTTTTACTGGCGAGTGCAGAAGAAGAATAAGAGTAAGCAGGCAACATGCTAATTTTATATATAACAAACAGACAGTGTAATGATGAACACTCATAGGAAGAAAAGACACTCTGTGCAACATAAAAATTAATAGCTATAGTTAATGTGCTAGGAATCAAAGCTGCTGCCTCCAAACAGTGAATGTGTCTCACTGTGAAAACAAGTGTAATAGGACGCATGACCAGTTAAAGGTTAGTTGTGTATCCTTTACAGGACGTTGCAGAACCAACCCCAACAGCCCCTGGCTATTGTGTAGTTTTTTTCTAGGCAAATTTACCTCCAGTAATTTGCCATTGCTTTCTGAATGGTCGGCTTTCTTGATACCACTGTCGAAACCAACGCAAGGCGCATGGCCCGCAGCTGGGATCGAACCTGGCATCCCAGCATTATGAAGGCATGACCAGTAGTCACCCCTAAAAAGGTGTCTTCATAAGCTGTCTCTTATACAGCTTGAATCCACAACTGTGGAATACAGACATAATTCATCTCAAACCATCAAAATGGCACTATAGGTTACATCAATTTATAAAATATATAATATTTCTGTAGCCTCAAGGGTTACCCTCTCTATTTCAACATATTATTAGTTTTGTATATTTAAAAAATCAAATGACTAGAGAATACTTCTTGGTTCCCAGACAGCAGCCACATGGCAGATCAGGACAGTGAGACTGACCAGGCTGATGCGGAGCAGAGTGTGTTTGAGACAAACGAAGATGAAAGCTATAACGAAAATGGTGGTGATGCTGATGCAGTAGACACAACAGCAGATTTTCTGAGGATTTTTCAAGGGAAAACAGAGTTTGACAGTTGGGAGGAGTTTACCACACTCTTTGAAGAGTTTCAGAAAGAAACTGGGTCAGGTAAATACAAATGTATTTATACAATTTATTATGTAATGACAACATTAGTGAAGTTAGAAGAGCTGTCCTTAATTTTTTTTTTCAACGGCTGGTCTCTGCAATATAACGATGTAGACTGTTTGACAGAAATCAAAAGGAGGATTGCCAATACAGTGCAAAAATAAACAGCATCAAAAGTCTGTGGTTAAGCACCAGCAAAAAAGTCAAAATTGAAATTTTGAAAGCATGTATCTTCCCTATAGCAACATACGGATTTAAGTCATGGACTTACCCAGTCATTAAGAAAGAAAATAGGGTTTTTTGAGCTGAAATGCTATAGAAAGATTCTCGGGATACCATGGACAAAGAAGAGGAGAAATACTGAATACTTTTAACAGTGTGAACATCAAGGAAGATTAGCTGATAAACAGCGCCTTATCTTGGAAACTGAAACATTTTGGTCGTATCAAACGCCATGGCGGATTTGAAAAATAATCAGGAAGGAGGAGCAGGGGCCAACCGACACGAAGATGGGCACAGGATATATGTGACTACGGGAATATGAAAGTACATGAGGCGGGAGAGCTGGCAAGAGACCGAGTTTCTTTCAAGCAGACTGTGATGAGAGCGACGTTCTGCAGAGTACCTGCCCAGGGCTTGTGCTGTGGAAGGGAGAAACTTCATCCCTGGTCCTGTACAATAGTTTTAACTTATGACGTCACGGAAGACATTCAAATAATTTCCAGGGTAGTAAGGTTGGGGGGATTTTTCCCTTCTAGAGTGCATCGCAAAAGCACCCGCTTGTTGGCGCCTCTTATGATGTGTGTTTACCGCGCGTCAGCAGTCTTCATCTTTGCCGAGTCTGTTTGCAACAGTTTTCTTCTTTGTTTGCCGTTCATTCCAGCCATGAATTTTCTACAGTTAGTAGCATCTGTACGAGACAAGGAGATCAGCATTGCCTTCCTGCAACAGCATGGCATTCTGCACAGATCAGGGTGTTGCAGAAACAACCATCAGATAGATGGTGTACTATGGCTGTCGGAAAGACACGACCGTTTGCGGTATCGAAAGTCTACCTGTCGTCTAGTCAAACCTGTATGGCAAATTTCGGACCACTTTCCGGCGACTATACCGCCACTGCCAAGAGTATCCCCCATGCCGCTAGGCGTGGCGCGGAGGGAGGCTAAACTAGATAGCTGGGACTTACTAGCAGCAGCTACCGCATCTCCTACAGCTTCCTCCATTTTATTTGCTCGTGAGATTCAGCCATTTAGTTTAGCCTCCCTTCTCGGTGCGGGGGATAATACTCTCAGCGGTGTCGTTATAGTTGCCAGAAAGAGGTCTGCAATTTACATGTGACTGAGGCCCTTTTAAAAGTTTTTTGGCCTTGATAATTTGGGACTGTTATTCGGAGGATAGCCAAAAACACAATTTACATTTAATAAAAAAAAAAAAAATAAGTCACATCGGGATTGAACGCAACCTTTCATTTGTAAGGCGGATATGATATTAACTACACTACACATTTTCATGACAAAATGTTATAAATACATGACCAGTATTGTACACCGGGCAATTGCGCATCAACTAGACAGATATATGCCACACTAAAAAAACACCAGAAGAGAAATGACAGCAACAGCACACTTGCACCCCTTGAAATAGTGGATTGTCTAGTCAGCTGTGGAATTTCCACGGATTCTCTCTGTTTGGGGTGCGTAAAAAATATTGTACCCCTGGCCCTAGTTGGTATCACTCTGGGTGAGGATTTTCTTGCATCTGTGTAGCACAATGGGACACTGTCATCTGCAAAAACCCAAAGGTGCAGGCAACTGTGGTCATAACCCACTGGAAAAACCTGATTTTCTCACCACTTCCACTGTCACACCTGCCCAGGATATCTTTGGCTCATTGTTCATTTCTCTTCTTCTTCTTCGCGTTCACCAGCTGTAAACTCTGGCGGAAGGTTCTGGTTGCTCGTCTACTACTGAACTGCAGTCCTGCTCCAGAACCTGAGTGTTGCGTGTGCATCAGTTTTACAGATCTCATTCTCTTGAATACAGACTGTTGGTTCCTTGCCTCTCCGGCAGACGCACTCCGTCTTCAAAAGAAGCTCCCCAATTAGTTGACTCTTACAACATGCTTTTGGGGAGGCAGTGGGTCTATTCTTGTTTTCCCCACAATGGGGCCCCGGAACCCACACAGGGGATTGTTCATTTTAAAGATCATCTTCATCGCAGGTTGGTCATGACCATAAGTCGTCCGAATCTCCTCCTGAGTATGTCTCCAAGTCTTTTTGGCCTATTAATTCCCATTCTGTACCAGCTGATGTAACAACAGGTGGCTCCCGCATGATTTCCTGCCTGGAAACTCCAGTTAGTACACCCAGGGTGTGCAACCTGTTCCAGCATTGTGCTGGTGATAGCTGACATATCTATCAAGAATCTTGCCTTCCATTATTCATCTTTCTAATCAGTTGAGATATTTGTTAGAGCCAGAGAACCTTTTCAAGGAATATGCTATTTATGTGACAGTTTTCTTCTTTTTTTCACACAGAATTGGTGGCACAAATGGGAACAGGTCATCCTATTTTATCATTTTGATGTCTAAGTCTATCTGAAGCCCTGTTGGGTTTTCTTCCTACAGTGATTTAAAACTTTAAATTGCTGTTACCCTTATAAGAAAAAGATTCCTGTATGGCATTGCTATTCATCTAAAGCTTACTCCGGTACATACATTTTGAAAATGGGCATCATCACAGGCCAGAACCCTAGCATAGAAAGATCATTAATACAATAGAGCTGAAGATGATCTGCAGGCCACTTGCTAGTCCATTGCGGGCCACATCTGGCCCGGTGGCCGCCGGTTAAAAAGCCCAGCTACATGGGTTCTAGAGCTCACATTTGGGGGGTGGGGGATATAAGCTCTTACCCTACCTTCCCCCCCCCCCCCCAAGAAGGGTGGCAAAAAATGGCTTATTTGAGGTTTAAGAAATCTAATTAAAAGATTCAGATGTCTGATGTGTCTGATTTTTACCTTTCCACAATCTTGTTTAACATTGGCCTCCAGGTAACCCAGCCTAAACTGGGTAGCAGGTAATGTCCTGGGAAATTAAGGTGGCCGTGATGATATTTGACCACAAGTTAAAGAACTTTCTGTTGTATTGTGAAATAAAGAAAAGGGATAACTGCAAAGTTTATGTTCAAAGAAGTGGTGGTCGTACATGACTCCAGACTATATTTGTAGTTTTGGTGTTAGTAATACATGTTAACACTCTGCCATCTGCAGCTTTCAAACCAAAGTCGGCCACTAGCATAGAGTATGCAAATGAACGCAGGGTAAAGGACAAAATTCCAGAACGATTCGTCTACCAGACAGTGAAGATGGTATGTCAGAACTATGGAAACCCAGTGAAAAGGAAAGGTAGTACTCGCAACGTCAAAAAGTAAGTGCATATTAATGTATTTACAATTTCTGTAGGAATATATTTTTGTCGAGCTGATAGCAGGCCACTATAAGTACTGGTATGTTTTATTCTAGATATATGGTCTTGTATGTGATGCAGTCGGCTCTGTGGCTAAGTCGATGCGAACACTTCGCTTCGTAATGCCGGGATGCCAGGTTCGATCCCAGCTGCGGGCAATGCGCCTTGCGTTGGTTTCGACAGTGGTATCGTCCAGAAAGCAATGGCAAACTACTGGACGTAAATCTGCTTAGAGAAACCACACAACAGCCAGGGGCTGTTAGGGTTGGTTCTGCAACGTCCTCTAGAGGATACGCAACAACCTTTAATGTGATGCAGCGGTTAAGTACTGGTATGTTTTATTTTAAACATGTGGGTCTTGTATATGATGTAGTGCTTAAGCACTAGTATATTTTATTCAGGATTTATGGTTTAGTATGTGATGCAGTGTTCAGCACTGGTGTTTTATTCTAAATATATGGGTCTTGAATGATTGGCAGTGGTTAAGTACTGGTATATTTTTAACTAGACATGTGGGTCTTGTGTGTGGGGCAGTGTTAAGTACTGGTGTTTTTCTCTCTAGATTTATGGGTTTTGTAAATGATGCAGTGGTTAAGTACTGGTATATTTTTAACTAGACATGTGGGTCTTGTGTGTGGGGCAGTGTTAAGTACTGGTGTTTTTTTTCTCTAGATTTATGGGTCTTGTAAATGATGCAGTGGTTAAGTACTGGTATATTTTTAACTAGACATGTGGGTCTTGTGTGTGGGGCAGTGTTAAGTACTGGTGTTTTTTTTTCTCTAGATTTATGGGTCTTGTAAATGATGCAGTGGTTAAGTACTGGTATATTTTATTCTAGATATATGAGTCTTATTTGTGATGTAGTGGTTAAGTACTAATATATTTTATTCTAGATATATGAGTCTTATTTGTGATGTAGTGGTTAAGTACTGGTATATTTTTTTGCAGATACGTGGGTCTCGGATGTGAGGCAATGGTTCATCTCCGCTACAAAGGAGACTCTCTCAACATTGTCAGCTGTAATCTGGAACACAGAAATCACAAATTATTCTCAGGATCTGAAATCATTAGGTATGATAAGTACACTGCCAATTAAGAACCACTGACAGTTTTGAAATGATACGAGACATTTGATTAATCAATACAGAATGGGCACAATCAGTTGTTTTATGCTTATGGAGCTATTGTGGAGATTTAAGCACCAATAGGTGTGTCCGGGGTGATTTGTTGATAGTAAGTAAAAAAAAGTAAAGATCCCTTTTAATAACCAGATGAATGCTGATAGCTCTGTAAAAATTCTGTGGCAGTCACCTCGTGCCCAATTGTGCCTCAAAGTTAGAACAGTGTCCGGGAAGCAGAGGAGCTAAATCACACATGGTGGTGCACCAGGTCAAGGGCTGACACTGGTCAAGACCTGCCTATACTTCTCTGTGGTCGTCCCAGAAACAGGTGACTTGCCAGGAGCCTGGCCAGTGTAGAGAGGATTGTCGTTTCCTTTGAAGTCAGGGTGCACCTGCTTGAGAGGCAAGGAACCTACAATCTGTGTACAAATAACCAGATCTGCTAAACAGATGTGCACACAACTATCAAGTTCTGAAACAAGACCACAGTCCAGAAGTGAACAGACAACCATAACTTTCTTTCAGAGTTTACAGCTGGTGATCGCGAAGAAGAAGAAGAAGAAGATGTGAGGCACTAAAAGCCATTTAGATGAGCTTCTTTGGAACACTAAAAATAAGCTCACGTGTGACTGGTAGATCATTGATGAAGTGCTGGAGGATACACATTTTCTGGGACACAGTAGTAAAAAAGGGGATAGAGAACATTATGACTGCCAGAAAAACTACGGGAGCATATGGGAAAAGATGGACTGATGGAAAGATGTGAGACAAGAGAAGAAGAAGAAGAAGACTTGGGTCTTTTACCAATTCTTTTAAAATATAGTAATAAGTTAACTCTTTCAGTCCCGGGTACTGTTATTTCAGCTTATTATTAGCTGTGCCTTTCTGTCAGTATGAACAACATGGATGAAAGCCAAAAGGAAGCCCATGATGGGAAAACAAGTCTACTGGACGTCAAATCCAAATTAAGAATTGGTTTCTGGAATGTAAGAACCTTGTTTGAAACGGCCAAAACCACCCAAGCAAAAGAAAAAGAAGGGGGTGCCCAAAAACAACATGGAGATGAACGATAGAAAATGAACTGAGTGCGGCATCTCTGACATGGAAAACTGCACTGAAGATTGCATAGGGCAGGAAAGCATGGAAAGTCCTCTCTGAAGTCTCATGTGCCACTAAGCATAAAGAGAACTGAATATTATCTGTGCAGTTGTTAACATAAACTAATAAATGTTTGATGTTGTTAAAATAAACTAATAAATGTTTGAATGTAAAGTATCTCAGACAATAACATTATGAGACATGTGTGATTTAAATAACAAGTGGTATGTAAGGAGTTAATTAAAAACATGGATGTATTGCAGAGTTAAGAACATCATCAAACTAGAAATTCCTTGTGTAGGTTCCTGGGCTGTGTTTGAGGGAAACAAGAATAGACCCACTGCCTCCCCAACAAGCATGTCGTAAACGTCAACTAATAGGGGGCTTCCTTCGAGTTCATTGAAAGGCAGGAACCATCAGTCTGCATACACAAGATCTGTAAAATAGATTTGCACAAAAAAATTAAAGTTCTGGAACAAGACTAAGGTCCAGAGATGGATGAGCAACCCGAATTTTGTGATGGGGTTTACATCTGGTGAACGCAAAGTGGAAGAAGATACTAAAAATAACTGATAAGTACACAATACATTCATTGGTATTGAATGAGTTAATGTCATAGCGCTGTGGGCCATTATGTATTATTAACTTTTCTCCATCCAGAAATGTCCGATCATTCTCCTTCACGGATGACATTGACTTCCTGATAGCAAAAGTTGTCCTGGAACACAACCCTTTTGCTTCGTGGAACTCTTTTAAAGAATGGCTGTTTTTAGTCGAGGACCTGCGCAGCAGAGATGTCCGCTTGAGGACTGTGACAATTCGTGTGGTCAAGAAAAGAATCAGATTTCTCATTGACAGATACATGGCCAATAGTAATGGCAGGTAAGTGGAGCTACTATTCTTTTAACAACATGATAGTACAACAGTTTAACCCTGAAAATAAAACCAATTTTCAAATTCATGTGTTTGGAGTTTGAAGTTTGAACAACGAATGAACATCGTGGCACACGGGTAGTAACCCATAAGTGCTCAATTCTTCTTCTAACTCAAATCTGAGTCCGAAGAAGCTCAGCACAGTGCACAGGCTCTGTAGCAGCGGTGAGGATCCTGAAATACTTTGGGTAGATTCTCAACTCCAAATTTTGCCTGAGCAGCGCCGTTAGGCTACTCTTTTCGATTTTCAACTGCCAAGGGATGTTTTATTTGCACAACAATGCACACTGGCATCCAATCTCACCACCCAGAGATCAGAGGGAACTACTAGAAGTCCACGTGAAATAATCCCAATATCTTACCGGTAAAACCGGGAGCCTCTGGCACTCGATGCGGACACCATGCCTCGAGACCACGCAGCCAGTTTTGCTCTAAAGACACACTGAGGCTTATTTTCTTTGCTAATCTCTTTTTCTTCAGAAATCTACGTTTATTCAAGGAAAACGTGTGCATTTATTCTAAAACAGTCACGGTCATCATCTCCTTGTGGAATGTTTTTATAATTCAGTACAATCCATCGTGTGTTTCAGTGGATGAACGATATCCGTCTGCCATGCTGACGATCACGACTAGGGCTGATATTTGGGTTGGGTTTTATTTTCTGGGAAACACTATTATTATTGTTGCGGACCACAGAGTGGTGTAGTGGCTTGACACTTGCCTTCAACCCCAAAAGCTGTGAGTTTGAATCTGCATCGAGTCAGATCTTTTGGAAAATGACCTTGGCTTCCAGGTTGATCCAGCTCAAAGATGGGTCCCAGATAATGGTCTGGGAAGAAAAGATGGCTGACATGATGTTGACCACATAACCCATGAGGGCCGATCGGTCTGTAGAAATAGGAGGTGACAGGTTGGATTCCTGGCACTGTATCTTTGGCTTTCAATTTTTATGTTGTCTAGCATATCCCTCTGTCTTTGGCCCGGCTCTCTAGCGTAGTTGGCTAAACCGGCCTGCGTGGTGACCGGCTGACGAACTCCTTGTGGTCCGGGTTCACTCCTGGGGGTAGGCAGAAAAGCCACATTTTCTCCCAGATTTACGGTACCTGTCATGGAGTCAAGGCCGAAGGGTTGCGATATCCATAGTACCGAGCCAAAGGGTTAACAACTCATGGTTTCTGGATATAAAAACAAACAAACATTCCTCTACCTTTCTACTTCTTTCTGTGAGTGCTGATCAATACATTGTCTCTTTGTTTATTATATGTTTGCTCGTCCAGGCCCCCGCTACCAGATGATGAGATGGGGATCATCTTGTACGAGTTAGCAAAAGCAAAGCAGGACGCCATGGATAACATTCCTCAGCAGCCAGTGAAGAAAAGAGGCAGGGGCCGGCCCAGGAAGAAGGAAGTTGAAGAAACAGACGAAGAAGAAGATATACAAGATTCACAGATGGACCTTGACGACTCTCCCACATATACAGGTAAGTGTGTTGTTTTTCTGATCAGGTGATCTTTGTTCAGTTTTCCTGTCAGTTGACCTTAGTTTAAATAAAATAAAATAAAAATTAAAAACTATGTACACTAGTGGACTTTAAGCATATGATTCTAGACCAGTCAGTCTGGGAGGGGGAGAAGCAGGGAAATATGTGGTTTCCAGTTAATTGGGGGGGGGGGGAGTTTCCAAATAATATGGGGGAAGAGCAGGGAAATATGCAGTGTTAAAATATTGGGGGGGGGGGGGGGGGGGTATTTTAGCGGGTCCGGAAGTGGATAGATGCTTTTGTGATGAGTAGGAATTTTTCTTTTCAACACTTCACCTCCACCACAGAAACTAGACTATTATCCGAGCTATGTTGATCTCAGACAAAGTCCTGGATATCCAAGAAAACAGCCATATTTGGCTCATCATGTAAATACTCACAGGAGTAGGAGAAGGGATAGATAGATATCAATATGAACCCTATGAGATAATATCAAGATACACAGTTAACCCCTCTGACTTTCTCCTCTCCTGGTATTAATAAATAAAGAGCTCCCACCAAATGTAATTTTATCTAACAGTTTAGTTAAACAGGTAAGACTGAATACACTTGGAATTTAACAAACGATTTAGTATAAAACTTGACATACAGCTTTATTTACTAACAATCATTTAAATGAAATTTACCAGTTTGTTATGTTTACACAAACAGTGACTGGCTGATGGTATGATAGTGATGAGATGCTTCAGCTAGAAAACTGAGCACCTGGGATTAGAGTGGTGTGATGATGGTGATAAGTTTACAAACAGTGTGTGGGCGTAACTTTGTTATAAAACCTCTGACAGCCGTGAGGCACTGTCAAGCTTTTCCACCTCTTCCAGCTTCTATCCAACTGGTTCCACCTCCTTCTCTGCCTGGTTCCAGCTTGTTCTCCGCCTGTTCCCAGCTTGCTAATCTCCCACAACGTAGGTTCGTGCTTGTGACACTCTGGTTCTGCTATTAGAGCAGCCTGGTCTTCACCACGACGGGAGCTGTAAAACAAACACATATGTGTAGTATCTATACTTACAGTAAGCATTTATATACCAATACAATATATATATACTGGAGAGAATGTGGAAGATAAGGAGGAGAGATGTTATGTATGTATGTATGTATATATATATATATATATATATATATATATATATATATATATGTGTGTTTGTGTGTGTGTGTATATATATATATATATATATATATATATATATATATATATATATATATATATATATATATATATATATATATATATATATATATATATATATATATATATATATATATATACACACACACACTCACACAAAACATCTCTCCTCCTTATCTTCCACATTCTCTCCAGTCTAGTCTGAAGATCTTATGTCTCACATTGACGTCACATATCCTGCCTTCCCTCTCATGTACTGTCATGATAGTTGACTTCCTAAGTCTGCTGTCCATCTTCACTCAAGACTTCCAAACTGGCTGACATTGTTTTTACATGAACACATGGAGCAGGTTATGTGCTGAAAACTTAAACCATTTTATAGGTGCATGTTGTCTGGAATATTGTCTTTCCAGTGAGCACATGGTGAGCTAACAAAACGCAACCACATGGCTACACATGTGGGCATGATTTTCCCACAGTCTGAGCACATATTTTGGGTTGATAATTGAAACAATATAATTACATTTCATTATAGCAAATGTCATTGTTCACATCTCATTTTATACACATAAAAACATATACTGAAAAACATGTGATACAAACAAATAAGAAATAGGAATGGTTTAGCAGTTCCCTAACTGAGATAACTGAATATACACAAAGAACTATTTCAAGCAGAATATGTAGAAAAATTAGGAAAGGAAGAATAGACTAAGCTAGCTCCTAACCTGTGAATAAAAGATTGAAAATAATATACACTCATACCTGGGAACATTCCAGCAATTGCCAAACATTAACAGCTAGACTTACTTTCTAGTGGTCTGAGTTTGTGGCTTGCTGGCAGCACTATGAGGTAACTTGACTTGATGTTGAAAAAAAAATGAAAAACTGGGACTTTTCAAGGTAACCTGAGGGTCTTCCTTATAGTTGAGTCCGTTTTTTATGGGCGGTTTTCGTTTCTATCTTTTTGTGGCGTGTTGGTCCGCCTGGCCATCCTTGGTTGGCGCATGGATGCCACCTGTTATTGTGCTGATTCTGTTGTTTTTGCTGGTTGTCAGACACGCTGTCAGTTTTTGTACCAAGGCTGTATCCTGGTTCACCTCCCCAAAGCAAAAGAGCTTATCATTTTGCACCCTTCAGAGCCCCACATTTAAGTTCTTTTGGAGCTTTTATTGTTTCGCAATAAACATTTGTATTTGCGTTAGCTGTGCCAGATTTTTTTTTAAAGGCCTAATTCTGTTTTTTTGGCTCAAATTCAGTCTTTTGGCTCTCTTTTTAAAAATTTTTTTTTTTTTTTTTTTTTTTTTTTCAAAATTGTGTGTGTTCAGTGTAGTGATTGCAAGCTTTGCTTTGTGGGTATTTGTGTACGTGTCTTTTTACAAATGATGCCGTTTGTGTGTATTGTGTGTTTTGTGCAAAATAATTTTCATACATGGACATTGTGCATAGCATAAATATAGAGGTAGAGGTATTGTAACACAGAGGAGAAAAGAACTGGAGGGCGTGAAATGCTGCCAAGGACATAAAGTGAGGTCAAAGGACTGAGAGAGACGGATAGCTTGCTAGGTAAGGGAAGAAGGAAATCACGTCTGGGTGACCCTGCCACGGTCTTCTGGGTGGATTTCTGGTGTCGATTCTCTCGTCTGTTCCTTTCGCGTTAGTATGCCACCCCTCCTTTGGTTCTACTGATAAACTGCTTCACCAATTTTTGTAGGGGTGTGCTGCAGTTCACGTGAAGGCAGGCCGAGATCGACATAGGTTGTTTGGTTTTTTCAAAGTGGGTTTTTAGGTCAGCTCTGTGAACTTTGAATCTGTCACAGGTGAGCAGGTAGTGGTCCACTTTGTTCAACACCAAACATTCTGTGCACATGGGGCTGCTGGATTTGTCTTTCCAGAAGCCCAGTCTAAGTCTCCATAGGTAGTTGACTGTGGGGATCTTTGTTGGTTCCCTAGCTTGCGCCTTGGTCCTGGGTTTTTTAAGTAGCCTGAAGGCATGCCTGCCTTTTTTGCTGGTCGACCACCTATGGATCCATTCTGTCTTGGTTTTTCTAGCAATCAGGGCCTTACACTCGTGCCTGCCTAGTCCGCAGTCGAAAAAGACTGGGCTCACGAGCCCTTTTTTAGCTGCCTGGTCTGCCCGTTCATTGCCAGGGATACCTTTGTGGGCCGGTATCCAGCATAAGGTTGTGGGGCAGCCCATGTCGCTAAGTCTGGTTGTAGCCGCCAGGATCTTTTCTATAATGTCTGGCCGGCTGCTTTTGCCGATTGATTTGAGCGCCATTACAGCCGCTAGCGAGTCGGTGTATCCGTCCGTGTAGGCTGCCAGGGCATCTGTTGAGATTGAGTTGATGTGGGCCTCTGCAACTCTCCTGACTTCGCTGGGGTCTGCGTTCTTGAGCACTTGTTTGGCTAGGCTGGTGTCAGTCGTGGGTAGTACAATCTGCCACGGCAGCAGTGTCCGTTTGAACTTTTTGCAGTTATTGATTACGTCTGATGAGGTAAATTTAAAATGCTAGCAGTATACTAGCAAAGTTAACTCCTCCCCTTTCTAGTATTTAACCTGTCCTACCGGAGATCTAAGCCACGCCCCAGAAGTACCTTGCAGATCAAATTAGCTATCAAGGTGCCTGTCAGTCAACTCTTATTGACATCCCTCTGATCAAACATTCTTAAGTGGTAAACATCTAGTCCCAGACCTTGTCACTGACAGGTGTGAAAAGACCATCAGGGAAGCCATTGTGTCTGGAGTTCCCTACTTGACCATGTTAACTACCCTTATCTTATCAGTTGAAAGGGCCCAATCTGGCTGGTTATGTAACCACTTTATGACTCTCTGTGGTCTGGTCTGCAGTTCAAGGAAGATAATCTTAGGGGGGATAATTATGACTGAGTTGCCCTCCCCTAAGGGTCTCTGGTCAGGAGATAATTACATGCCACTTGAGTTCTACAATCAAACCCTACAGCCACTATGTCTGAACTTTCCCAGGTGGACCAGCTGGCTATATTAGGTAATGTTATGTAATATTGAACAAAATCCTGGCTGTGTTGTCTGGGCTAAGGACTGAAACAAATTTTAACAATTTTTAAATCCAATGTGGTTCTAGTAATATTCGGGTAAATATAATTAATAATATAATACTGGGGGGATTGGGGAAAATATGTAGTTTCCAAATAATGAGGGGATATATAGTTTCTAGATAATGGAGGACGAGAGGGGGTGGGGGTTATATGGTTTCCAAACATTGAGGGAGGGGGATATATAGTTTCCAGATAATGGGAGGGGGGAAACGGGGAAAATGTGCAGTTTCCAATAAGTAGGGGGGGGGGTGGGTCTGTTCTCCCACCCCCCTATACAGACCCACCCCCCTACAAAGGGACAACAAACCCCCACATGGGTAGATGCTGAAAATATGTCAGAGCGCTTATGGGATCTTAGTTGTGGTGATGTAAGTTCTTAATTAATCACAGTTTATCTGAGATAAGGACAATTCTGAATTTAAATTCTATAGATATTTTATATTGTGGGTTATATATAAAATGTGTGTATAATCATGGACTGATATATAGTTTCAGGATCTGCATCAGCTGAGAAGTTGAAACCAAAGAAGCCAGTGACAGCAACAAGTTCCTTTGGGAAAGACATCTTTGCCTTTCTGGAGTACATGGAGAAGAAGGACGAGGAAGACAAAAAGCTGAAGCAGCACGACATTGACCTCCGGCGTGAAGAGCTGGAACTTCACAAAAAAGAATTTGAGTTACAAAGGGACAGGTTTTATTTTGATCGAGTGGAGAGACAAACACATCTAGACCTGCTAAAGGCACAGCTGGAGATTTTTGCAGGGCCAAAGCCAAGGCACATTATTCAGGAGAGCAAAATCGATCCAAACGCAATTACAGAATATACTATTGTATTGAATAACGACCATGTGGATTCATTTAACAGTTTAAGGAGTTACGTCTGTGAGTGTTTGGGTGATCTTTTGACAAGTGTAGATAAGAGCTGTATGTATAATATCACGCTAAATACCGTGTCCCTCCACAGTTGTTTGCACCCTGTGTTTTGATAGGTGACTATTCTTGAGGCATCAGAGATGTGGTTTTACAGAAGAATGCTTAAAATACCTTGGACAGCCAAAAAGAGCAACCAAGAGGTTTTGAAAGAGGGGGAAGCCCAAAGACAACTTATCACGGACATCAGAAGGAGACAGTCATAAATTTTTCGGCTATGTTATAAGAAGAGGGAAAATGGAACATGTTACCACTGAAAAGATCTGTGGAAGGAGGGATAGAGGAAGACGAGAGACACTTCTTGACAGTCTTGTTGCATGGCATGGAGGTGTATCGGCACATGAACGATTGATATTGATATATGCTGCAGGAGATCCCTGATTGTGGAGAGGCAAGGTACCTAATGATGATGATTATTGTGTCTCTTTATCAGTTCAACGATTCCCTCTGCTGTCTCCCTCAGTCTTTGTGGTTGCTGCATCATTCTCTAATCTCTTCCTCAATCTTTCTATCTGCTGCATGTTGGTAACCTCTCTTTTCTCATCCCTCTCTCCTAGTGCTTCTGTTCTTTCTGCTGTCTTGCTTAACTTTCTCAGTCTTCTTGGCTGCTTCATCAGTCTTGAATCTTTCTTTTCTCATGTTTTGCCGCCAATCTGTTCTTTCTGCTATCCTTATTCCCGTAGTCTCCTTGGCTGATCCGTCATTCCCTAATCTCTCTTTTCTCATCTCTCTCCATCACTGCATCTTTTTCCTGTGTTGGCGTAACTCCTGCAATCTTTCTGGCTGTCACACCGTTCTCTTACCTCCTTTTTTTCTCCTAGTGTGTCCCAGTAAATGATGGGATGAGGGTCCTAGTTAGGAACCTGTTTCCAGGATGACCATGGAGAGATGTAGACAGGTCTGTCCCAGTGTGAGCTCTGGTCCCAGTGCATCAGGTGTTGTTCACAACCACTGACTGCATCCTGTGTCTCACACAAAGTACTGACTTCTGCATGATCGACAAATAGCATCTACTCTACAGTCATTACATTTGTGGTTCAGTGAAAGTGATCATCATCATCATGTGTCATACCGTTAAGCAGAGACAGTAATATTTCACCTCCTTGCACGATAACCAGTCTCAGATCAGCTCTGTGCTCTTGTTATGTGGGTACTTGGATTGACAACTGCCATCTACTCTACAGTCATTACATTTGTGGTTCAGTGACGGTGAAGGGGATCATCATAATCATGTGTCACGCTGTTAAGCATAGACAGTAATATTTCACCTCCTTGCACGATAACCAGTCTCAGATCAGCTCTGTGTTCTTGTTCCATGGTTACTATATGATCAAGACATCCACATGTGTATTTTTTTCCCTCTTCTTCTTGCTCTTTACCCCCATCAGGTCTCATGGATAGCAAAGGAGTATAATTGGTGAGAGCTGTCATATCACTAGAAGAAATTTCAGCGGTGGCAAAATAATTTGTGGAGTTAGTAATTTTGGTGGGCATTTGTGTTTGCAGTGGCTAATTTACCCAGTAGCTCTCTGTTTATTTGTACAACTTGTTGGTGAAGTGTAAATATTTATGTCTTTATGCAAATAAAGATTTGTTTTTAAGATTATTTTCTGTAAGTTTAATCTCTTCTTCATTTGTACCAGTGACTCAGGTGTTTTCTGTAAGTTTAATCTCTTCATCATTTGTACCAGTGACTCAGGACAATGTTTCTCTAGCAACATATTTAGAACATGAAGAGTATTGTCGGGACTGAGCTTCGAGAGGCAGGGGGTAAGAAGTGTTGGTGTTGTGGGTAGTGGGTTCCCCCCCCCCCCCTACTTCACTCTAGGTCTAGTGAATATCTGTTCACGAAAGGAGCGTCCATTGTGGTGTCAGCCTCTTGACCTAGCAAAACCTCTCTTACCTCAAGACCATTGTGCGTAGTGAAGAGTCACAGCCTCCCCGAGGTAGTCCTGGTAACTGGGGGTGCGAATCCCTAGGCAAAACACAATGGATCTAGAGGAGCAAACCTCGATAATAAACCCGGTGCACCACACCGTACTGACATCTGTGGGAGGGAAGGAGCCAGAGGTGTGCTGAACAGTCTAAGGAATGGAAACAAGTATGCTAACCCCCCTGAATACCGGAAACTATCGTGAAGGCACAGGGATTCAGGACGTGACGATCCAGTTGCCCCAACTACTCTTGCTTAGGCCATGCTTAGAGCCATAAAGAGCTCAGCGAAACCTGCAGGCAATCTGGTGGCGGGGAATGAGCACACTGTGAGCCCCACCTTAGCTACGTGTTAAAGGGGAAGGCAGAAACACAACCCATATTTCCTTTAGAACTGGTACAAGGCATTCCTAGCTGCTGCCCGGGGAGGTAGGTAATCCACAGACACCCCAGCACCACAATGCCATAAATATGAAGAGTATTGTCCAGCAGTTAGAAGATTATGATCTCATTTGGAAGACCTGGGTTCGAATCCTCAGTCATGAGATTTTTAATTTTGGGCAAAAATAAGTTTACAACTTAAACAATTTTTGGCGACTGATCTAATCACGTGGCCTTAAATCCTTAGGCAAAAATGACCCATATGCTCACGCCACACTGTAATAAGGGACAGCAAGAGATAGTTTTGTAAACCAATGAGTGAAACAGAATATTCTGTGCTGAATCAGTGCACTCACAACACAGTGATTTGAAAGTCTAGAAATCATCAGGAAATTTGCAATATCTTATAAACAAAGACTTTCATTATGAAGTGTAAAAAAAAAGTCAAACTGATCAAATTCACTGCCCTGGGTTATTCTTAATGGCTTGGCTTGGTCTCTCTTTGCAGAAAGGCTGGCAAGCCATCTGCCGAGTGTGTCACACAAAGTACAAACTCTGTAGCTCCAGCCATGATCCTTAGGGATCTCGGTATAACTGCACCTCTGAACTGAACGATGCCTCCATGAAATGAACCCTCGACTTTCAGAGTGTGAAGCAAATGGTTTGACCACCAGGGTGACACGACCACTTCACCAAGGTGACCCCCCTCCCCCAAACATACAAGACTGTAAATGCATACCACAAAATGTGAGCCATGGTTATGCAGTGGCTAAATGCCTGCTTAATGCTAAAGTCTTGGGTTCAAATCTGCACTGAGTTGGACGTTTTAAAAAATTGACTTTGGCTTTCAGGCCAACCATGCCTAAAATTGTACCTGGTAATATCCTGGAAAGTTAAACATGGTTGGCATGATGTATACCATCATCATCATCATGTAGCAGGTCCTTTGCAGAACGTCGCTCTTATCACGTCTGCCTGAAAAATACTCGGTCTCTCACCAGCTCTCCCGCCTCATGCACTTTCACACTCAAGGAGTCACCTATATCCTATGCCCATCTTTGACTTGGTCGGCCACTGCACCTCTTTCCTGGTACCACACCCTCTGCTATTATTTTGTCCAATCCGCCGTGGCGCTTGATATGACCAAAATATTTCAGCTTTGGAGACAGGATACTGTTTATTAGCTAATCTTCCTTGATGTTCAGACTGTTGAAATCTAAGTGTTTCTCCTCTTCTTTGTCCATGATATCTAGAGAATCTTTCTATAGCATTTCAGCTCAAAAGCCCCTATTCTCTTTCTTAAGGACTGGGTCATAGTCCATTACCTTATGTTGCAACAGGGAAGATGCATGCTCTCAAAATTCCAATTTTGATCTCCTTGCTGGTGCTTAACCATAGACTTTTAATGCTAGCCATCCTCCTTTTCATTTCTGTTGAACAGTCTCCATTGCTGTTTATTATAGAGCCTAGATATTCAAAGTTTGTGACATTTTCAATTTCTTCATCATTTATTGTTATTTTTGGGTGACGGCCAGTTTAATCTGTGGACATAATTTTCTTTAAATTCAAGAACAGATTTTGATCTTCACTGTGCTTTTGGACAGACCATATTAAATTTTCTATTCCCTTTGCGCTGTTCGAAAGGAGGATATAGACCACATAACACAAAAAGTGCAGACTAGTCTGCAAAATATGAGACAATGGCCAATTCCCCATTGGCATTAAAAGGGCTCCTTTACATTAAAAAAAAATAATCACAATTTAACATGATTACAGGAGAGAGAAAAAAACACAAGCACACATTGTGGACGGAAGTATTTTAATAACAAATGAATACTGATTAATATGATTATGCATATTTAAAAGAAAGTGAATCAGACCTTATATTCTGGACAAATTCTTCTTCTTTGAAGAAAAAAGAAAGAAGTATATTCTGGACATATAAGAACTATAGCATTATAAATGCACTTCCTAATTGGTTATAATGTAGTCTCTGGCAAAGCCTTGGAGGCATTTATATCATGCTCTGAATGGGGTGGATTTTGTTTAGGATTCTACTATTTAAACAATGCGGACACAAACAAAACACTGCACAATATCCCGAGTAAATTTTGCTGTATCTCTTAAGGTGCATTTCTACAGTCTTATCAACATACAGTGAAGTACAAAAATAGAATCCTTTCCACTGAAATACACAAATCACTATGTCTTCTCTAGATAAACAGTTCATCTCACGACTGGAAGATAGTCACGTGACTTCCATGGCAATATCAAATTTACCACCTGCTCATTTTCACTGTACAATGTAGAATTTGTTTGCTTTTATTGTGCCAGCTTCCACCAATTTTAGCAATCATCTTTGCAATGAATTGTTTGTGTCCCCATTATTTAAATTCACTCCAGGAAAACATTGTTTTGAAGTCTACTCTTTAGTTTGCAAGTGCCTATGTTTAGAAGGTTCACGAAGGTGGGGGATCATCGATGGAGCAATGAAGTTGACATATTTTGTGCAATGCTTTCAGGCAATAGTTTAAAAAATGTTGTGGCAGACTCTCAACACAGGTGACCAAATTATTAAGGAAAGAATTCTCTTTAGTCCCACAGTAGTCACTGCTCTAAAAATGTAAACTGCTAGAATTTCTTGTATACTAAGTCACATAAAAGGAGATAGGGTGACCACTTCTCCTCCTTTAAGTTTTTCCTTTCCAAATTGTGAGACAAAAATCTGGTAGCCCTTTTTATGCGGCTGAGTTAAACCCAAAGTTCATGCTGATTCAGGAGAACATTCCAGTACTCATCATCATCATGTAGCAAGTCCTTTGCAGAACGTCACTCTCATCACGATCTGCCTCAAAGAAACTCAAGTCTCCCACCTCGTGCACTTTCATATTCAAGAATTCACTTATGTCCTGTGCCAATATTCAGGTTGGTTGGCCCCTACCAATCCTTCCTGGTACCATGCCTTCTGTTATTATTTTCTTTCCAGTCCGCCATGGCGTTTTGTATGACCAAAATATTTCAGCTTCTGAGATAAGATGCTGTTTATTAGCCAATCCTTCTTGATGTTAATATCTTCTAAAATGTCTTCATTTCTCCACTTCTTTGTCCATGATTTTCTGAGAATCTTTTCTATTCTATAGCATTTCATCTACAAAGCCCTTTTTTTTTTTTATGGCTGGGAGATAGTCTATGACTCACATCCGTATGTTGCTATAGGGTAGAGCTTGCTCTTAGAATTTTAATTTTGATTTCCTTGCTGGTGCTTAACCAGAGAATTTTAATGCTGTTTAATCTTTTTATTGCAATGGCCATCATCCTTTTGATTTCTGTCAGTCTCCTTTGCTATTTATTATAGAGCTTAGCTATTCAACGTTTGTGACATTTTCAATTTCTTCATCATTTATTGTTATTTTTAAGTGATAGCCTAAATTGTCTGTGGACATTATTTGCATTCTCTTTACATTCAAGAATTGGTTTTTGACCTTCACTGTGCTTTTGGACAGACATAAACTTGTATATTCCCTTTAGGCTGTTCGAAAGTAGTAATGTATTATCTGCGTAGCGAAGTTAAGGAACAGGCTTGCCACCAATTATGAGCCAGTTACTGTCACAAGTCTGGTCATTTTTAACATTTCTCATTGTTTTCTGTATATATATTATTGAACAGGTGTGGTGAGAGAATGCACCCCTACCTCACTCCCTTCTGACCCTTGAACCAATCCGATGTTTCACCAGCTGCTCTGATGGCTGCTTGTATTCCACCACTACAGGGGTTAAAGCCAGAACTAAAATAGCTCAGGAAAATATTCTGCCACTATAGGGATGCAACCCAAAAACTTACTGATGAACGAAAACACTCCACCGCTATAGGGGTTGAATTTAGGAATATATTGGGTCGGGAAAGTATTCTGTGTCAATGAGGCTTGACCCCCAGAAGCTCACTGGATCAGGCAAACATTTGTGCCACTATGGGGCTTAAACCTGATCCTCGTTGGTAAGCAAGCTAAGCACTATATACAACAAAAGCTCCTTTGCATGAGGCTATTTCAAATTGTAAAATCAGGTGGGTGTGGCCAAAAAGCGCAGAGGTCACAACCTAGCTGTAAAACAACCCAACATGCCAAGCTCCCTTTCAACAAAGAAGAAGATATAAAAAATATACTGAATGCTGACGCACATGAGAACATTCCTCCATAGCAAATGAAACCCACAAGCTGTAACCTTTACTTTCTCAATTACATAAAGAAGACAAATACTGTCTCTCCTAAAGATCTCAGGAACAAAAAGACATACAATATTGTTAAATAAGGCTTCACACAAAATACAATTGTAAAGTCAAAAATAAAAAAGTACTGAGGATGAAGACAGTAATTCAAGATAAATTTGTGTGGATTCATACTTGAGGCACAATGTAATACATTATATATATAGATTATCATCCACAGACAAAAAATAATAATGTAGAGATGCATGATAAAACATTTCAATGGCAAGACTGGTTCCGAGAAATGAATGTACAATATCACACTCGACAAATGCAGTCTGCATATATTATATAATATTCAGTTTTGTCTTTGTCACACCTTGCCACCTATTTAAATAAAATCTTTTGGCCTCGTACATTCTGCGTAAGAACATACTTAACTCTTAAATGATATGAGGAGGATAGTCACATGTTTGGCCATGGAGACCACATATTCTTATTTTGTGTGTGTGCCCTTTGTCTCTCAAAATGACTAGCAACCTGTTCTTTGCTGCCATATGCGACTCATCTGATGATTTCTCAGTCTGATTTCTCCTGGTCTCAAAATGTCCACTTTAAAAAAAAGTATATGTTTATTTCTTTGGCCCTTACAGTTTGAAAGCTACTTCTAGGTTTTTCTACCAGTGTTATTAGGGTGCTGAGTGGTCTGGAGGTATGGCATCTGCTACGAGTGCTGGATGTCCTGGATTCAAAACCTGGTGAAGGCAGGGATATTTTCATGCGGACTTCTAGTAATTTTCCCCTGGTCTCTGAGTAGTAAGACCGGATGCTCGTGTGTATTGCTGCGCACGTAAACAAAAATACCTTGGCAGCTGAAAATCGAAAAAGAGTAGCCTAACGGCGCTGCCCGGGCACCAGAGTTTGCGCACTGTGCTTAGATTCTTCAGACTCAGGCTTGAGTTAGAAGTAGAACGAGGCACTTATGGGTTAGGTTAGACCCGTGTGCCATGATGTTGATCAACTGAATAAACATATGTGTTATCAGCAATAACATACTGAGTGGACATGAGGACTACAAGACTGAGAAAAATAAAAACAGTACAGATCACTTAAGGCAATCCTGGATGTGGTGAATTTCTGTTGTGAAGAACCATTTGTTTATCCTTGGCAAGTTTTCTTGCCTGAACTCTTATTTGGATAAGAGGAATTTCTGACAAGAAGAAAAGAACCATTTCTTAGGTCCCTGCTGAGTTCTTCTCATCAGGTCTGCACTGTTTTCACTACAATGTTGAGGTTAAAAAATATCTAACAACCTTAACACACAACACACGGGGCAGCACTGACAGCAGGTCAACTAAAGACTTCACTGTAGAGATGGCACTGGATGAGCCACTGATATTTAATATGCTTTCTGACACCATTCCCTATAATGTTCCATGTCTGGAGGAGTGGCTGTCCGAGCGATTACAACGTCTGCTCTCATGCAGGAGACCTGAGTTCAATCCATGGTAAGGTGATAGAGTTTCTCTGTCGCGGGGGGGGCCTACAAATTAAACATCCTAACCTGCACAGTCCATGGCAACAGCACTAGCTATGCGGCCCTAAATCCTCAGGCTCAAGGCCTTCCCCCTGCTCCGGTCTACACCACTCTGTGTAAAACAGACAGTGGTGACAGTTCAGTATTCCACTGTGCTGTAGGTAGATAAGGAAATCAATGAAGTTCCCCCTCTCCACAGCAAAAAAGTTTGTATTGGAAATACAAAATAATAAAAAAAAAAAAAAAAAAATTTCTGAACTTTCCTACCATCTTTCTTCTTCTTCTTCTTCCGCCATTTATCCCTCAAAGAAGCATGTCCTCAACCAGCTCATCCAATCTTTCGCTGTCTCCTGCAGCTCTTCTCCTCCCCATATTATTTATCTCATCTCTGATTGTCTTTTCCAAACATGCTACATAGCCAACCCAACATCCTTTTCAAAGCTAATACATATAAAAATAGACATATTTTTGTGGTTAAGTATGGTGTCATTCAGTAGACCTTTGTGGTGAAAATATTTGCAGATTTAGCCAATTCCAACTGTGTGGATAGACCTCGGACCTTGTCTGACCAGTAGTCGCTGCTCTGCTGAAGCTGGATTTATAGCTGAGGAAACAAATCAATCAGGGATTGTGTCTTTTTAGAAGAAAAAAAAAAACATCAGAAATAACCACATAATACACAACAAAACAGAGTGATGGAGTTGCAACACAGTGGTGGGGCCCTTCTCAACTCTTTGAGTTATAGTCATGTATTACTTTTAACTCGCTCTACCCTAAGAAGTTGTTATTTTAAATAATCAATTCTTGGATCTAAAAAAAAAAATTTAAAAAATCCAAAATGACAAGTTTCATTATACAACAGAATAGAGTGATGCTGTTAATAAATAGAAGCATGATCTCATTCCACTTAGTCTCAATGGGTGACGATAGCTTGGTACTGAATACACTTGTATCTGTTTAGAAGCTGCCAGCTAGCATGCTGACCTAGAGGTCGTGTGTTTAAATTCTCGTTGAGAAAGGGATTTTTGTAATGGATCTGGAATACCAGGTTCTTCTTCATGTTCAAAGTCTTGTGGAAAGTTCTGGTTGTTCGTCCACTTCTCGACTCTGGTCTTGATCCAGAACCTGAGTTTTGACTGCACATCCTTTTTACAGATCTGGCTTTTTTAAAATGCAGACTGATTGTTCTTTGTCTTTCAGGGAGATTCACTCAAACTATGAAGAAAACAAACCTAATTAGAGGCCTCCTATGACATGCTTCGCTCTCCAAAATGGAGATAGGAAACACACATGGGGAGAATACCAGGTTGAGATAGTCTAAAAGGGGTATCAGAAATTGTTATGGAAAATACAGGCATCCAACATGATACTGATCATATAACACATTCAGTGGTACAGTATCTGGTTTAAAACAATAGGGGGGCAGATAACATAATTATCATGTGCCCTGCCCAACGACGTAGGCGCTCCTGTCTCTCTGCAGATCTCCATCCTTGGTATTTCGAATGAATTGTACCGATGACACTCCACCATACCATCGCTTTCGACAGTCTCTCTTGGTCTGCCTCTGTGTCTTCTACCACCATACCATCGCTTTCGACAGTCTCTCTTGGTCTGCCTCTGTGTCTTCTACCACTGATCTTCCCAGTCATCACAATGTTCTCTCATGAATCAAAACAGTACCATCACACATAGTTCATTGCGAGAAAAGAGGTCACATGCTTTTTTTTTCAATATTCTGTCGAGTCCACTTAAGCCGAACTTGGATAAGCCGAATTTCGGTTAAGTCGACATGACCAGCTTAGTTCCGGCAATTTTCTCTATTGTCTGTGCTGTCTGGATAAGTAGAAGTCCTGATAAGTGGAAGCATTTTCTTAGGTCCCTGCGACTTCTACTTATCCAGACTCGACTGTATACCTTAGTATGTGAAATGGCAGTCGGAGTAGCCGATGATTAGATGCTTCTTCGCCCACCCAAAGATCTTGGTTTTTCAATTTGCTTGGACATATTTTGGGGTTAAAAAAAAAAAAAAACTACCTTGGCCTCCATTTCTAGTCAGCAAAAAAAAAAAAAAAAACTACCTTGGCCTCCATTTCTAGTCAGCCCAAAAAAAAAAAAAACTACCTTGGCCTTCATTTCTAGTCAGCAAAAAAAAAAAAAAAAAACGACCTTGGCCTCCATTTCTAGTCAGCCAAAAAAAAGGGCAGCAGGTAATGTCCTAGGAAGTAAGAATAAACTCACAGGGAGCAAGTACAGCGGGGATCTACAGTCATCAGTAGAAATTATCCTCGTCGACACACGTTTCGGCCCACGATTCCTAAACGTATTCGGAGGTGGGCCCACCTGAGTTCATGAAGCTCAGGGCTGCTTCCCCGCTGCACAGAATTACCGGATGGTGTTATTATTTCGGCCAGAGACAAGACGACTTAGTGGTTTCGAAGGAGGTACTGTGAGATAAGAAGCCGCCGCGACAGCGTAATTAAAACAGTCCGCATGCCTGGACGACCGAGCGACAAGCTTACTTTGGTTTACCGGACACATGTTGGACTTTTTTAGCAGTTGGCAGAGGGACACTGGCAGACAATTCGTACACGATGGACTTTCAAAGGGATGAGAAACTCCTTTCCGCTAGACACCCGGACCAGCTCACCGAGGCCCGTCCCCTACGTTGTTGCGCTGCGTCCAAAGCCAGCTAGAGGCCCTTTCGGCTGCCTCTCCCAGTTTTTTGAGTGTTGGTTTCCGTTCATTACCGCGCAATCCTAGTTCTTTCACCACATTGTAGAGCGAAGTGGAAACGAGGCCTCTCGCTCCCACTTCGACGGCAAAAACCTGTACTGTGTAAGCCTCGTTTCTCCTCAAACCGGCTGCTAAATCACTGTATTTCTCGAGCTTATACAAATGATTCTCCTCCATACGCGACTCAAACGGGACCGTCAACTCAATCAGGATGAGTTGCCGTTTTTGCGCAGAATGGAGAACGATGTCCGGTCGCAGGCCGGTTTTACGGATCAACTCGGGATACCGTTCATGTCCTGGCAGATCAACCGCCAGTAACCAGTCCCTCGCAGAGTCTAGCACAGATGGAGCGAATGCGTTTTGGTTGACCTTACCTTTTGGAACCTGCCCAGCCTTGAGGAAACGAATGGGGACGATACTAGAACTGGCTCTGGCATTAGCCCTCATTCTAGCCTGGTCGACAACGGCTGCTAACTCCTTTAGCACCTTGTTGTGGCGCCAGGTATAGCGGCCTTGGCCTAGAGCTTTCCTGCACGCGGACAGGACGTGCTCAAGAGTTTGCTTTGATTTGCACAACGGGCAAGTCGGATCGTTGGTCGCAGACCATTTAACCATGTTAACACCGGACGGTAATACATCGTACGCCGAACGAACGATAAAGCTCAGTCGCAGCGGGGTCATCCGCCAGATCTCACCCCATGTGAATATTCTAGGCAATGCGCTCTCCAGGCTGACCCAATGGCCCTGCTGCGACTGCTGGGCTGCTTTCTGAACCCGAACCTCGTTTTCGTTGTCCCTCACCGTTTGTATCACCATGTCTCGGCGTTCTTTGGCTGAGGCCTTTGACCACCAATTGACTTTCCCGTGCCCTAGGCCTCGACGGTCGGTTTGTGTGTAACCCATTATCTCCTTCAATTTTAGTGCGTTCTGAGCAGATTCTATCGCATCGAGGACCCTCCACTTCTGACCAGTCTTTAGAGCGGGCTGGACAGCGATGACATTTGGGTCTGAGGACTCGCGCAAAAGCATGGCGAGCCTAACTTTGCCGACTTTAAACTCTTCGGTTATCGACTTGAACGGAAGTACCAGCTTAGCCTGTTTACAATACAGAGCCACGCCGGTCAGACAAGGCGGTGCACCAATCCACTTTCTTAAGGCTGTGTTGATTTTCTTTTCCCTGGTTTCCACTGCAGTCATCGTCACCTCGTAGACTAGCAGTGGCCATAGGAGCTTCGGAATCAACATGAATTGGAGACACCATACCTTGAATTTTCCGATCAGCCTGCATCGCTCGATCGCGAGCAGGCCTGTAGCCAGTGACTCATGTATTCGCCGGACTTCCGCTCTGTCAGATAGCTTCGAATCGTAAACGCGACCGAGACTCTTCACCGGTTCCTCCAGAACCGTAGGGATCTTGTTCCTTGCCACCGTAAAACTGGTCGCCGACACTTTGCCCTTATGGATTGACAGACTCCTCGACTTCTGCGGTTTGAACTGCATACCGCTCCATTGGACCACCGCGTCCAATCTTTTCAGGATCGTGCAGGCAGACTCCTCGCTGCCCGTTATAATAGTCGTGTCATCCATAAATGCGCGTAGTGGCGGCAACCAGTGATCCCCTATTTGAAGGCCCTGTCCGTAGCCGGCCGCCCCGTCTAACATGATCTGCATTGCCATGACAAACAGTATAGGTGAGATCGTACAGCCCATAGCTATCCCAATCTGCAACTCAGTCCACCTCGTGGTAAACGTCGAGGTAGAGAAGCGCAAAGCGAACTTGGAGAAATACTGCTCGATCATTTGACTGAAGTAAAAGAAGTCATCGTGATGTTGACCCTATCAGCCACTAGTTTATAAATATACACAAGTCTAACATCATATGCCCGATGTGCCATTGGCATAAAAAGGGTCCTTCCTGTACCTTCACATTTATTATGTAAAAAAAAAAATATGACACTTCTTCTTCTTCTTCTGCGTTCGATATCAGTCATGCTAAACATTGTGTCCCGTCTGGGTCACAAATAGGATTGTGCGTTTAAGGTCGCCACCGGTCCCCCAAAGCTTCTCCTGCAATGTGGCTCCTTTGGGCCAGATCCACAGTCTTTGCTGGGAGAGGTAAGGGCAGTACTGCAGTATGTGTTCAGGGGTTTGTCTTTCTGCTCCACAATCACAGGCAGCAGATTCTTTTATGCCTATCCTGTACAAGTGTGCTCGAAGACCACAGTGTCCAGTCCGAAGTCTAAGAATTGATGTTTGTTCTTTCCTGTTGAGTTTGTTTATGCTGTCACTCTCTGGTCTGTAATCTCCATTCTGCCTTCTCCACTCCCGCTTGAAAGACTGCTTTAGCGCTGTTTTGGTTTCCTTGTAGCTGTGTGGTGGATGAGGTTGTGGAAGATTACTCCCAGCTTTTGCCAACTCATCTGCTCTCTCATTTCCTTGAATACCACAGTGGGCTGGTATCCACTGCAAGACCAGTTCTGCTTCCTTGGAGAGTAAGCCAATGTTGGTCCTTAGATCAGCAATTATTTTGTCTTGTTTTTTGCTGGATAGTGCTTGGAGAACAGACAATGAGTCGCTAAGTATAACAATTTGGTGCCCTCTGTGTTCTTGAGTGATGAGGTGTTGGACTGCAGAGAGGAGGGCAGTTGCCTCAGCTCTGAAGTTAGTGCAGATGTCACCTGCTGGTAGAGAGAGAGTTTCTGCTCTACTGCTAGGGGGTTTAATGTAAATTCCACAACCCCCCTTTCTGACTGCATCTGTAGCAGAGCCGTCGGTGAAAACCTGAGTCCAAGTGGTGTTTGGATACTTCTCATCAAGCATAGCAAGAGCCAGGGTTCTCTGTTGTGTCTCCGTCTGGGCATCTTTTGAAGTGATTCCTGGTACCTTTAGGACTACATTTGCTTTCTCTGGCTTGCTTGTCCATGGTTCTGGCCTAAGTCTTTCGCACAGTGCAACATCTCTTTCAAGCAGATCTTGGTGCTGTCTGTATAGTTCTCTAGCGAGGTGGTTGGGGCTCTGACGCTTTAGTCTGTTTTTTGTTCTCTCTTGAAATTTAAAATGCAGTGGGTGACTTTGAAGTCTTTTTAATTTCTCATACTGTAAAAGAGTTTTGTATTGTCTTCTGAGTTCGAGTGGTTCAGTATCTGCTATCTTTTCTATTTCTCTGATGGGGGTGGTTTTCATGGCTCCGAGAACAATCCTTAATCCCATATTCTGAACCTTGTCCAGTTTTCCCATTGTTGTCTTGGCTGCTGCAGCCCATGCAGTGGAGGCATATTCCATGACTGGCCTGACTGCTCCAGTATATACTTGTTTTAGGATTCTAGAGTTAGCGCCCCATGTGGTACCCGCTAATTTTTTCATAACTGCAAGCTTCTTGAATGCTTTTCCCTGTACTGCTTCTACATGTGACTTCCAAGTTAGTCGCGAATCAAGTGTAACGCCCAGAAAGGTAGGAGTGTCAGTCTGTGGAATGAGCTGGTTTTTTATCCAAATTTCGATTTTTTCTTTTTTTGGGGAGAGAGAGAAAAGTGATGCTGTGCTTTTTGATTTATTTAGCTTTAGACCCCACTTTTCGGTCCAGGCTTCTACATTTTCCACAGTTTTTTGTAACAGATATGAGGCTGTGGTGGTGTATTCGGAAGCTGTCCAAACTGCAAAGTCATCGGCATGTAGGGTATTAAAAACGTGCTGGTGGCAGGTTGCTGTGATATCATTAATGTAAACCAGGAACAGAGTTGGTGATATAGCACTGCCCTGGGGAACTCCTTCTCTAAGTTTTGCCAGTTTGCCAATGTGTCCATCAATTCTGAATCTGGCTCTGCGTTGGAAAAGAAAGTCTTTGATCCACTTGTACATGTTGTGCACAACTCCTGCCTGTAGCAGTTTTAGTTGTAGGCCTTCTTTCCAAACTGTATCAAAAGCACGAGAGAGGTCAAAAAAGACAGCAAGAACTTTCTTTTTTTCCTGGAAGGCATTCTCAATTTCCTGTGTCAGATATGTCAACTGGTCCTCTGTATTTCTGTGCTGTCTGTATCCTGTCTGGGTGTTGGTGATTACTGAGTTTGTCTCCAGGAACCATATTAGTCTTTTATTTACTAATTTCTCCATCAATTTTCCTACACAACTAAGAAGGCTAATAGGTCTGTAGCTTTTTGGGTCTCTTCTGTCTCCACCCTTTTTAAGGATAGGCTGGATGAGGGCTTCCTTCCAGGCTGACGGTACTACCCCTTTTTGCCAGCTCTGGTTATAGATGCAGAGGAGAAACTTCTTGGCAGCAGGTCCAAGATGAGAGAGAAATTCGTTTGTAATGCCGTCAGCCCCTGGGGCTTTCTTCATTTTCAACTCTCCAATTCCAACATCCAGCTCTTGCATGGTAAACCTTTCTGACATGCAGGCCTCTTTTGATTTTGTGCTAAAGTCTGCTAGAAGAGTCTTGGTCTGGTTTCGTACTTCTTTTATTCTTTGCATGGGAATATGAACCTCAGTTTCCTTCTGGTGTGTTTCGGCTAGTAAATCTGCTGCTACCTTGCCAGTAAACGATCCATCGTCTGTTTGGAGTACAACTCTGGCTTTTTTCCGTCTTGTCTCCATTCAAGCTTTTTGTGAGATTCCACAGACGTGAAGTGTCCTTCTCGAGGTTAAATGACGCTGTCTTTTTGTGCCAGCTTTCCCTCATCTGATTATTTCTCTCTCTGACGAAGGCTGCTTTTGCTCTGTTATGAAGTATTACATTTTTATCTGTCGGATCCTTCTCCATATTTTCCCTCCTGGTACTAAGTTTGGAATGCAGAGTGTCCAGTTCAGGCGACCAGTAAGGTTTAAAGTTTTTCCTGCTGCCTCGTGGTATGTTACCCTTGGCTGCATTTAGAATAGTTGTGTTGAGGATCTTCAGTTTGGCATTTATTTCCAGTCTTCTGAAGAAGACTCTCCTCAACATGTCGTCCAAATAGGAAGTGAAAAGGCTCCAGTTAGCCTTCTTGTAGTTCCAGCTGGGAGGGTTCTTTTCCTTAGTAACTTCTCTACTTTTGTTAATGGAAAGGATTACGGGCCTGTGATCACTGCCTCCCAGCTGTTGACATACATCCCGGCTGGTAACTTTCTCCACATCTTCAGTTGCTATAGCCAAGTCTGGAGTGCTGGTTTTCCTCCAAGCTCGAGAGTAGAATGTGTCTGGGTCGTCACGATGATTTATCAGAACTAGAGTGTTGCTGATTATCCAGTTTTCTACCTCTTCTCCTTTCGCATTGAGGTCTGTGTAGCCCCAGCTAGGTGAGTGGCTATTTAGATCTCCGACAGCAATCCAGTTTTCTGTGTTTAGTAGGATGGGTCCCAGATTAATATCTCTGTTTGGTGGTGAGTAGATGTTGCATACTGTCACATCTTCCCTTGCACCCTTGATAGTGACTGTGATAAACTCTGTATCCCCACACTGAGATCTCTGGGTTTCCCAAGCTGTGATCGTGTTCTTGACAGCAGTCAAGACTCCTCCTTTTGGACGATCTAACCTGTCGTGTCGGAAGATTTGGTATCCCCTGATAGAGAATCTGTGTGCACTTGTGAGGTGAGTCTCTTGGATGCAGCATATGTCAATATCGTGCTGCTTCAAGAAATTGTGTAGTTCAGTTTTCTTCAGCCTCACTCCCTCAGCATTCCAGTGCATAATTGTCAGTTTGTGTCCAGTTGCATTACTCTGTTCTTCCCTGGTCACTCCAGAAGATTCAGAGGTTGTGGCTCTAGTAGCTTGGGGTGGGCCCCCTCGAGGCTGAGGGCCCGGCGCCATCCCTACCCGTCCACGTCCCATAGGAATGACACCATAACGTGATAATTTTGTTTGCATGACCATATCGCTAGTGCGTAGATGCCCGATTTTTAGTCCCGTGCCATGTAGGCTGACATCTTCCGACTTCGACGGTTGAGGTTTTTTTTCAGGATTCCCCCTCCCATAGGCTGATTGCCTTCCAGGGCTTATGAGTTCTGCCTACCCACATTTTCTGTCGGGCTTTGTTGCCCTAGCCTTTGTTCTTACAGGAACTTCCCACAAGGCAGTGGTGGTTTGGCATTCGGTGTGTCCTTCACGTAGATGAATTGCCTTTCAGGGCTTTTGAGCTTCATCTGCCCAGGGTTTAATAAATACTAAAGTGAGGGTTTAATAACGGTCACCCCAGTAGAGCCTCGTGCTGGGGAAGGAACTAGGGACGCAACATCCATCAGCCAGATGTCGCTCCTGTACATCATGACTGCCTTCGTTAACGACTGTGCTCCCCGACAGCCATGCAGTTTATTGGCACGAAGGAAACGCCTTAAACTTGGGTTCTGGACTACCGACTCCCTACATGTTGACACCTGTGTGTTATTGGTGTACAAAATTTGTCATTTTTCTGTCATATAACATTAGCATGTGCATATGTTCCAGCATACAAAAAAAAAAAAAAAAAAAAACTATTTTCATGTATACATGCTTACTAACACTTGCACATACCAATAATAATTGTGACAAGAAATAACAGTAATTAACAGTTTACAGGTACTCCCACATCAAAGTAGAGAGGGAGAAAGAGGCACATGTACACATACAAGAATATAGAGGGATAAAGAGGGGGAGGAGGAGAAGGAGAGAGAGAGAGAGAGAGAGAGAGAGAGAGAGATCACTAAATGACTAATTCCTCCAGGAGGGAAAATGTTCAACAATGCTTCTATACTGTAATCCAGGTAGTTTGTGTGGGGCAGGGCATCAAAAACTGTCAAGTGTTTTTCCCTGAGGGCCCGACACAGATATTGTCTGTTGCCGAAAAATAAAGGTGAAAATCCGAACGGCGTTGATTCGATGAAGTTGAATGCACTTTAGCTAGTCTCCTATCCTGTTCTGTGTCCGGCTCCTAGGGGGTCCAGAAAATAAACCCGTTCATCTGATGGCCTAGTAGAATGTCTTTCGACCAGTTTCAAGTTACACATGGTAACCTTGTTACTGGCTTTCTGTGATGTTGACGACTTTTTGCCCCCTTCAAAATTCCGCTGTTAACTGTCCATAGATGATTGTCGCTGGGTGGGGCCGTGTGAAGTGAATGCAGCAAGTGAAATGGAAGCCGAGAGACTGGGGTGTTCTCAGTCGGGTACACCCAGGGCTCCGTGGATAATGTCCTGTTGGCTCCTTCATTATGAAGGGGGGGGGGGGGGGGGGGGGGGGGGGGGGTAGAGAGAGAGAGAATTTAAGCGTGTTCGCTAATTTCTCTAGACTCGATGTGAAGATGTTGATCTCCCTTCATTTATTGAGTAAAATGGGTTTTTTTAAAAAAACTGCTTTACTGTGGTTTTTTTTTTTTTCCACAGGTAAGTTAACACACGTTATATATTTGTTATTTTACTGCCGGACCCGCCTGGGTCAAAAAGAGTTAACGGGGTCAGCACATTTTTCTCCACGGAGCAGGCAGAAGGGGTGTGACACTTCTGTCACTGTGTTTGCCGCTGGATGGAAAATAATGCGACTGAAATGTCCGATTTTTTATTCTACCGTGGAATGTGCCTCTTTGTCTCAGCTTGTTCCGTTGTCCAGTTTTATCGTTTGGAGGATAGCCAAAGCGTATCGGGTGTCAGTGATACATTTCAGTGAAGAGACACGCCCATTTGAACGCTATACCTGTTGTTTCCATACAGTGTGTGAATGCTTGTTAAAACTCTCTACTTAAAGAATCCAACATTTTTATCGCGTGTTGATAAGTAAAGCACTACAGAATATTTCACGGCACAACTGACAGGATAACGGTCACAGTGATATAAAAATATTATTTCTTTCACTAAGACAAACTGAATAATAAATCCAAAAAGTGAGAGCTCGAAAAAAAAACGTCCTCTCAGTAGGGAGTCGGTGTCACAGTCCAATATGACACTAAACCAGTGGTCTCCACCAGTGCTCTCCACCAGTGGTCTCCACCAGTGGTCTCCACCAGTGGTCTCCACCAGTGGTCTCCACCAGTGCTCCGAGCAGCCTGAAGAGTTCCCCATGCACTTCTCAGGGGTTCTGCGGCTGCTCCAGGAAAATAAATAAAAACTAAACAAAATTAAGATTAAGAAACAAACAGTTAATAAGGGTAATTTGATTTTTAAAAAAGGGGCCAAAACAGTTGGGAAAGATTACACTACAAGAAGTCAAAAAGCTTACAGCCGGGGTCATTGCTGGTAATAATGATTGTTACTCTGTTATTTTTGCATATTTGTGTGAATAAGCTACACATCAAATAGTATATGATGGGTTTGTTAAATCTGTTTCCCTGTTGAGGAATTTTACAAAACAACTTGCACACACACACCTACATATATGCATACATATATACATGTGTGTGTGAGATAGAGTTGACAAAACTGGTTGGCAAGGTTGTAGTAAAATTGCTATATAATCTGTCCCCCTCCTTCCCTCCTCAGCAATATCTTCTTCTTTTGTCAAAATCTGCTTGTGCCGCTAGGCGTCGCAGTCTATCAGATGATCGGCAACCGAGCCAGGGCGCGCTTAGTCGCTTCATATGCCGTGATGTTATGAAGTCTCAAGTTGTCCGTGACTCCTTCAATCCATCTTCTTCTTGGTCTTCCCCTGCCTCTTGGTGTTTCGATTTTCATGTTGTATGCTCTTGATGCTGGCATCGTTGGTTCCATTCTCATTAGGTGACCAAACCATTTCATTCTTTGCTTCTCAATAAATTTAACGATGGGTATGGTTCCAATAGTTCTTGTAATCACATCGTTTCTCACTCGATCTCTCTGGATCTCTTAACCAGGTTCCTCAGCGTGGATGATATGATTCTGCAATGTATAACCAGCTAAAACAATATATATGTTACAGTAAATATGGGTTGGTAAAAAGGGTAAACTAACTGACACAAATATGCAAATTCAGATAAACGCAGAAGAAGAAGAAAGAGAAGAAGAAGATTTTAGTTACAACTTTTTTAAAAACTACAACATGTTATTGATCAAACTAAAATAAAATAACTGAAGAAAAAAACAAAGGAGATGATCTCAACAAAGCCCAACTGTAAAACATAATAAACGAGTTTAGTAGATAATATTTAAGTTTTAGCAAGAAACAGTAATTAAGAAGATTTTCTAAATAGAGGAAATATGATAAGTTTATTTTAGCTGAATAAAATGAGTAATGTAAAATTCTGTTAATTATGTAAGAAAGTTTAAAAAAAAAGCTTGTTAGTTCATGGACATATAAGATCTAAACGTTCAGGTGTTTAAATCCTTTCTGAGAAATTCTGTCAAGGTCAACCTTCTTCGTGTTCACCGGCTGTAAACTCCGGCAGAAAGTCTTAGTTGCTCATCTGCCTCTCAACTTCAGCCTTGTTCCAGAACCTGAGCGTTGCAATTGCACATCTTTTTTACAGATCTGGCTTATCTGTTTATGCAGACAGTTCCTTGCCTCTCAGGAAGATGCTCTCCAACTTTGAAGTAAGCCCCCAATTTGTCGACTCCTACGACCTGCTTGTTGGGGGGACAGGGGGTCTATTCTTGTTTTTCCTACAGTGGGGCCCTGGAACTCACACAATGAGGTTATGGGAAGTGGAGTGTATACATAACACATCCAGCGCTGTTTGGTCGATAAATATGGGGTTAACACCATCTTTGTTATCATTATCATGTGCTGTGCTGGTAAGCATAGGCTGTCATGTTTTACCATCACAAATGATCTTCACAATCACAGATAAGATCAATGTTTTCATTTTGCTTCAACCATATGGCCAGGCCATTCAATTAGTTATCTTTATGGCTTCCTCTGGTTCATTTACCATCACTATTGCCAGTTGTTACTAAGTTCTGAAGTCCATTTCTTTTCATGAAATGTCCACACACAAAAACACTGACTGTCTAACTGTTTTGAGAGGTTTACAACTTTCATCTGACTCGATGAGGACTACTTTGTTCGTTTTTCTATCCATCCATGAGATTCTTTCCATTCTTCTTAAAAACAACAACTCTGCCATGAGTAACAATTTTCCAGACTGTCTGCTTATTGTCCATGTCTCACATCTATATAACAACACAGGTTCTACATAGCACTTCAATGCTATTTTCTTCACTGCAACTGACATCTTCTTAGTGGTAAGAATCTTTTGCATCTTGCTAAAGGCCAATACACCATCTTCATCATCATCAAGTGCCTTGCCGGCTGACGTAGGTGTTCACGTGTCACCACAGATCTTGGTCTTTGGTGTTTTGGATCAGTTACACTAAAGATATTCCTCCATGCCACTGTCTTAAGCCATCCACCATCATTTCTCTTGGTCTGCCTCTGCCTCTCCTAGTTGTCCCGATAGAACACTATCTCACACAATATAAATCATGACATTGAAAGTGGTCCCCTGCCTTTTTTATTCTCTGACTCTCCCTCTCATCATGGTGTACTTCAGCTTTCTCCTTCTCATGACACAATGAAAGAGTGTACATGCCTCCTTCTCATGCTGACAATCAGTTCTCTTCATGAATCAGTTTCTCTCAAGACATCTTCACTACTCTTTTCATCTGTCCAGGGGGTTCTCATCATCTGTCTATAAAAGCACATCTCCGGCGCTTCCAGATAATACATAATAATAAATATTACACCAAAGGAATATTATGTTATGTTATCACAACTGACATATGCACATTGAAAATTCCCATGCATGCTCAGCCCTCCAGTGTAGTAGCCACTCTAAAGTACCCCGACTGTTCCTATGACAATATAATTCCTATCTTGACTTCAAACACAGAACCACCGTACTTCATCAGGCTTTCTCTCTGAGGTTATGTAATCATGTTAGCACAAGAGATTTGAATTTAGCTGCCAGTCAAGTCTGTATATCGTCGATGATATCAGCTCTGTCTATGCATCTGTTGGCATGCAGTGCTGTAGTACTTGCCAGGTGGTCTACCCATCTACTCACCAAAAATAGTTAGTTACCTAACTGCAGGAGTCCATATTGGTGATAATGTTCATTATCTATGTGAACTTTTGTTAATAAACTACAATTAAAGTGAACATGATTAATCAGGGTAATAGTTAGGAATCGATATCACATCCGCTATGGCATTCCCAAGAACTTTCTGTCCCCACCTTCTCAGTGCTGCTGATAATGGTTGTTATGTGTGTGAATTTGTAATAATAAACTACAGTTAAAGTACAATGGATTAATCATGGTAATAGTTAGGAATCTACATCACATCCGCGATGGCATTCACATAAACATTATGTTCCCATCTTCAGCAGCCAGCGCAGAGTTCCAAAATTAATGGTGCCAGGTTGGTAGGTAAGCAGATTAAAAAGCAGAGCTTTCTTATGGGTTCTCAGTCTGTGGATACATGTTTTGTCAAATATACCTGTCTGCAATATATTATTTTATTAAACATCCCAGGCTAGATTTTCAAAAGCAATTCTTCCTCTGGAAAGGCAATCTGAAGATTTGATACCCAGCGACTCAAAGAACTAGAATGTAGATGCCACACCTCCTCATGTGGGTTCCAGAGCTCCACTGTGGGAAAAACAAGAACAGACCCACTGTCTCCCCAACAAGTATGTCGTAGGCGAGTCGAATAACTGGCAGCATCTTTCAAAGTCGGAGTGCATTTGCCTGAGAGGCAAGGAACCAAGAGTCTGCATACAAATAAGCCAGATATGTAAAATGAATGTGCACATAATGCTTAGATTCTGGATGGAGACTAAAGTCCAGAGGGGGATGAACAACCAGAACTTTTGGCCGGAGTTCACAGTCAGTGAACGTGAAGATAAAAAAGATGGCAATCCTATATTAAAAAATCCCAGATATCTGGGTTCAACTCTATATAAGACAACAAGAAATTAAACAGAAAAAAAAAAATCAAATTTACAAAACATAATGAAGAAAATATGTTTGCAAGAAAATCTGACAAATTAAAGCAAAGAGCTAACATAGGCAAATAGTGCCAAAAAGCTAGAATAGTTATTTCTCGTGTAATATAATAAGCACAAATAAAAAAAAAATACATGGAGATGGTAGGATTACAACGCCATCTGCTTGTTGCTGAAGTAAAATGTCTATCATACCTGCTGCCTCAAAGCTTATCTCTAAGATGTTTATGACTGGTTCTTCTGTTGTTAAAATAAAACAATGACATTTAGTATGTTGCGCAGGGTTTTTATCTTTTTTAAGGCACCATTTCTGTGCTACTTTAATTGACTCTTTGTGGTGAGTACCGGCACCTTTTTTTTTTGGTAAAGGTGGTGGGAATCTGTGGTGAAAACGTGCATCTATTTTTGGATGCTGTGTTGTGAGTTCCAGCATTTTTTAAAATACTGTGGTAACTACAGGCATCCATTTTGATACTCTGTGCTGAGTACCGGAACTTTTTTTTTTTTTAACTTTGTGGTTTAGTACCGGCACATATCTGATTTTTGGCAGGGAAAAAGCCTTGATGCTGTGTTCACAAAGACAAACAGGCCATGGAAGTACAAATTTAACACACAGTTAATGCTTCTAGGCACGGTTGTCTTTTGGCAGTGCATGACGATTCGCAGAACCAGCACCTTCGAAAAGTTTGTGTGTGTGTTGGGTATTTGGTTAGAAGACACTCAAGAAATCTATCCTATCCAATGGCCACTACAAATATTTTATTATTACATTACTGTTTTGAAAGTAATGCAATAATGAATTTTAATGAAACCTTCTTCTGATACTCAAATAGTTACAGGTCAGAGGATCATATTCACTGAACTGAGTTTTCTTCAATGTGGCTTCATCTCTCTCTGCCAACTGATTCACATAAAGCACAACTTCCATGACTCTAGTGACGATTCCCAGGGATCTAAATAAAGTGCACTTGTAAACCAAATGACAGAATGAACACACAAATATGAGCAAACTGCATGATCACTGACAATGAAGATCACCCTTTAGTCCCCTCATAAGAGGAAAGAAGATGAGGAAGGATTCTAGAGAATAAGCGGTTATATGCTGTGCTGTACAAATTTAAGGCTATACAGTGATTACTGCATACGACTAAATGTGACATGCTTAAATATTAAAGCAATTATATAATGCATATTTCAATCAATTGCAGACTTTCATGCTACGTTGAAGCAGCCACAATAAATGGCTTCCTTCCAGATTAGTGCAAACAAAAAGATATAGTGGTAACTGACAGTTACTTTTGAGTGTGCTGAATTTGTGTTACAGTTTAAAGAATTGATTTATTTGCTCATTTCTTTCAAATGTCATCTGATGAGATACAGCAACAAATGCCAGGCAATAAACTGTTCAATTTATTGCTCATGCCATTCTCCTTTTACCAGCGGTTTGATATACATTATTACATAAAACAAAGAACATCTGTTCTCACCTCTCCAACTCTCTGTATCCAGTAAGCTTTATCCAGGCTGTGTGCATCTGTCACTCCTTCATCTTCTGCAGCTTTAGTTAACGCAGTATTTATCTGTGAAGTGAGAGTGCTTTTGGAATTGTCTGAACAATGTACTTTTAGAATTGTCCGAACAATGTACATGATAATGTCTGTGCCTCGTGACTATTGTCCTCGTGAAATGAGTTAAACTGCACAGTTTTTGTCAAACATGTGGTTTAGTACATCTAATTAATATCAAGCACGATGAGGAGTCATTTGGCTGAAATACTCAGTACAACTGGGCCTCCTCCTGATGATTAGAAGACTCCTGTAGTATTCACACCTGGAGTTGTTTTCTATATTTCTTCTTCATGTTCACTGGCTATAAACGCCTGCAGAAAGTTCTGGGTGTTTGTCCACATCTGGACTTGAGTCTTGTTCTAGAATCTAAATGTTGCTTGCACATCTGTTTAACATAAGCAGATTGTTGGTTCCTTGCCTCTCAGGCAGATGCACTCCAAATTCGAAGGAAACCCCCAATTTGTAGACTCCTACGACATGCTTGTTGGGGAGGCAGTGGGACCAAAATTAGAACAGCCGCCCTTACTTTCCAGGACTTTTCCTTGGGTACCTATTTTAGACTTAGTCGCCTTAGTGTTTGAGCGAACGATCGGCGTGACCTCTCCTGACTGCTTCTTAAAGGTTTACCATATCATCCCGAGATTTAAAAACTCTCAATCTGGATGGCAGACTGACCGACAAGGCAGAAGAAGTTATAATTAGGGTACCCGTGTGTCACCTGCAGTCCCATGCTGACAAGGATGTCTTGGGCAAACTTGGGGCAATCGTAAGCATTCCTGCTGGGGTTGGAGTGTTGCCTAAACTTCAGGAAGAAACATGACTAGCCAAGGCTCTCAGCCAGTCTGTATGAGCCGAATCTTTCTCTTCTGCCCTTTATCCCCCAGTGAGGTCATGCTGGTATGTTGGTGAACAAGCAGGCAGATAGACTGGCCGGTTCTGCACCACTTGGTGGTGAACTGGTGTATGACAAGCCAGATGTTGTGAGGGCCCTTTGGTAGCGACTGACCAGTGCAGAGGCACAAACAGATTATTCTGATCTGAGGAGAATGACGCTGCAGGGAGTTACCAGGAGATGTGGCCAGCTCTCAAAACTGAAGGGAAAGGCGAGATGGATATACAATCAGACAGGTACTGGTACCATCAGAACTGGAACTCTTCGCTTGCTGCTTATGGGAGTGTCCCAAGTGCTTTTTTGTTTTTTAACATCTACAAATTTCCTAGTGCTTTGAAAGCTCCTCTATTTGCCTGGCTTATTCTCATTATCTTTGTCTTTCCCATATGGATTTTCAGAACTAGCTGTTGTAATCTCGCATCAAGTATATTTAATTTATCTTGCATCTGATTCTGTGAGGGGGACAGAAGAAAAATATAATCAATGAAGTCCAGATCATCAAGCTGTTTTGTAGGGGTCCACCAAATTACATTCCTAGTGTTAGCAGTTGCTGCCTTCATAATCCAGTCAACTGACAATAAAAATCGGAGAGAGGATAAAAGACATCCCTGTCACAGACCTGTTTCTAATTCAAATGTATCTGTTAGCTTTTCCTCATAAAGAACTCGACATTTACTATCTTTATAAATTGCCTTTTCTAAGTTGATAATTTTCTGTGGGATTCCATAGTGCCCCATGTAAGTTCCGGAGCCTATTCTGGGGGGAAAAATAAAAGACACACTGCCATTCCCCCCCCCCCCCCTGATAAACATGTTGTAAAAGGCGACTTATTATGGGTATTTCCTTCAAAGTTGGATTGTATCTGCCTGAGAGACGAGGAACCAACAGCCTGCATACAAATAAGCCAGATCTGTAAAATGGGTGTGCAGGCAAAACTCAATTTTTGGAACAAGACCAAAGTACAGAAGTGGACGAACAACCAGAACTTTCTGCTGGAGTTTACAGCCAGTGAACGTAAAAAAAAAAAAAGAAAAATAAAGCTTACTAGTGCGGGCAATTATGTTTCTCCATATCTTGCACATTCTGACAGCATGAATCAGTTTGTGCACTGATACCCTTCCTTGCCATGTCAAAGGCTGACAAGAATCTTCTTTTGTTATCTTCCCCTTCCATGCTGAACTGCTTCACACTAGCCCACTAAAAACACTTGTTCAGGGGGTCTCCGTGGCCAAGTGGTCAAGCTGTTTGCCTCGTGCTCTGAAGATCAAGAGTTCATTTTGAAGCCGAGTCGTTCGGACCATGAGAGCAATTTTATGGAGACCCTGGGGATCATCACCGGAGCTACAGTGCTTGTGGCCTGTGTGACTTTCTTAGCAGTCGGCCAGCTGTTCTGCGGAAAGAGACTGAGCCATATGGGATAAAACCTGTTGCAAGGGAGTCTATCCTCTCAACCAGAACTACTCTGATGTTAAAATCTGGAAGACATTTGGTCTGTGCAATTCCCATTAATTTTGTTTCTTCTGTTCTTCTTCTTCTTCTTCGTTCACCGACTGTAAGCTCTGGTGGAAAGTCCTGGCTTTGTGCCAGGGCCTGAGTTTTGTGTTTACATCTGTTTTACTGGCTTATTTGTGTGTGCAATTGGTTCTTCCTTGCTGTCTGTGCAGATGCACTCTAACTTCAAAGAAAGTCCCCAATTAGTTGACTCCTACGACATGCTTGTTGGGGAGGCAGTGGGTCTATTCTTCTTTTCCCCACAATGGGGCCTCAGAACCCACACTGAACGTTTCTGGCTGTTCCAACCAAGACCCTTCCTTTGACTGTCGGCACAATTCTATCTTCGAACAGAACTACAATATGACTAAAATATGAAATAATTTACCAAGACTTACAAATCTGTCAGCATCCTTGTAAATGTCTGCCTTCTCTGTCTGTCTTTTGAATGACATAGAGTCCAGCTGTGATTTCAGGTTCTCTATTAGCTGGTCCTTGCTTTGTGCTTGCATCTCATAATTCTGTCTTGTGGTCATCTCTCTGTCCAGCTCATTATGTAGTCGAGTATTCTCCTTCTGTAGACTGGCCAGCTAGATTAACACACATAAAAATGACATTAGGGAAACAAAATCTGCTTCGTGAAATGTTGCTTGACAAAAATGTTTTAAATTATTTTTTTGTTTCTCTCTGGGATTGCATTGCATAGGATTAACATCTCATGAATCAGCATCTTCTTCTACTTCACTTCTTCACATTCACTGGTTATAAACTCTGGCAGAAAGTTCTGTTTGTTTGTTTGTTGAAAGTTCTTTGGTCTTGTTCTAGAACTTTAGTTCTGCACGCACATCCATTTTACAGATCTGGATTTTTTGTATGCAGACTGTTGGCCTCTCATCTTTCAGGCACATGCACTCCGAATTCCAAGGAAACACCTCTAATTAGTCAACTTTTACGACATGCTTGTTGGAAGGGTGGGAAGTGGATCTATTCTTTGTTCTCCAAAATGGTGCCCTGGAACCCACATGGGGAGAATCAGAATCAAACAGGTACCAATCCCAGAAATCTTGCTCAAAAGTTACACCGGAGAACCTTACAGGTACAAAGTAACCTGCAATCCAATGTGGGCAGGTAATGATATGTTGGAGTATTAGATGGATAAGTTACATTTAAAATTTCATTCAAATTATCTATTTTGTTTGATTTATCTAAATGGCTTTAGTGCTGACTAATAAGACAGTTGCATTGCATCACTTTTTTGAAAGTCTCAAAGATTCAAAATCATGCTCTCCACATTATGACAGGGGCCATGTACTCTACACCCGTATTAGACATGGATAACAATTACTGGTCTCCATGCTCTGGAAGACAGGAGAAACACAAATCTCCTCACCCAGCTCTTCAAATACCACCACTTTAAAGAACAACCCATGCACAGCCGACTGCAGAAACTCCAGAAGGCTGAACTAAAGAGAACATGTTACATTGAGAACAAAATGTCAAGCTTGCTGACCTCACACTCCTTCCCATAGTACCAAATGTTCAGCTGAAACCGTACAACAGGGATGCCTTCCAAAAATCTATGAGCAGCACTGATATGAAATCTATTACAGAAGAGAGATCAAGAGACTTTATCCACAACAGTGTTCGATATTCAGTTTATTCAAATGGTTCAGCCAAGAGAGCAATAAGAGACAGAGGAGGAGGAATATACATAGAATGCCCAAATGGTTTGAAAACTGAACAACCTATATCAAATAGTTCACTTCTGGTAGCATGTTCTTTCCTGAATAGATAACAACATAGCAAATATAAAAGAGTGGTCCTTCTGACTGATACTATGTCAGTTCTACAAGTAATTGTTAACCGAAAAAGATAGACAGTTTGTAGGCTTGATGCAACAACTGATTCACTTAGGCTCTCCAGTAGAACAATCTCTGGTGTGGTGGATTCCAGGTCTCTGTGGCTTGGAAGACAATGAAACAGTGGACAGATTGGCCAGAAGCAGCAGTGATGTGGTACAAACAAATAGTGACCCTTATCCACCAAAAGACTAAGACATTAATACAATCTATTATCCAATAAAGGTGGCTGGATATACATACACCAAATTCTCTCATCACCTCTCTAGAGAGGGACAATGTGTTTTATTCAGACTAAGGACAGGGCACAACAGACTTTGTCAACATATGTTCAAACTTTTCGGTGTAGGAAACACACAGAAGTGTCCCTGTAGCGTGGCACCACAAAATTTTGAGCATGTGCTTCAACACTATCAACTGTATGCTGACAATAGAAACGCAGCCTAGCCCGTCCCAACCACAAGACAAAGCTGTATGGTAGATGAGGGGATATGGACCGCACATTAGCTTTCATAAAGGTTACCGACCTCCTGATATAAGTTTTCCGACTGAAGGATCAAAGAAGTCAAAGTTTTCAGAGTTAGTTGATAAAACTGATCTATTTGATCAAGTCAGAACAAAGATGACTTCAGAGTTATTTGATATAAATGATCACACCTGCTGGTTGAGTTTATGGATGCTGTCAATATTGGCCTTCAGTCGAAGGTGAAGGTCCTCAATAGCAGCTTCCTTTGTTTTCATATCTTTATCCTGCTCCACCCTGCAGACAGATGAGAACAAATATAAAAAACAAAAAAAAAAACTGAGACTTATCTTAAACTACATGCTATGTTTTCATGTCTTTATCTTGCTCCACTTGTTTGAGAGATAAGAACACATACACACACACACAAACAACTGAAACTTGCATTTCACTACATCCTTTGTTTTCATGTCCTTAATTTGCTGCACCTGTTAGACAGATGAGAACACACACACACAGACACACACACAAACAACTGAAACTTGCTTCCACTACATGCTGTTTTCATATCTTTATCTTGCTGCACCTGTTAGACAGATGAGAACGAAAAAAAAAAAAAAAAAGCGCGCGCGCACACGCACGCACGCACGCACACACAAAAACAACTGAAACTTGCTTCCACTACATGCTGTTTTCATATCTTTATCTTGCTCCACCTGTTAGACAAATGAGAACACACATACATACAAACAACTGAAACTCATCTTTAACTAAAGGCTTTTCATGTCTTTATCTCTCCCTGTAGAGAGACAAAAACACAAAAACACACACACAAAAACCAACTGAAACTTGTCATAGTATATCTGCCTGAGAGGTGAGGGACCAACAGTCTGCACACAATTAAGCCTGATCAGTAAAATGGATGTGGATGCAAAACTCAGATTCTGGAACAAGACTAAAGTCTAGAAGTGGATGAATAACCAGAACTTTCCACCAGAGTTGACAGCTAGTGAAGGCAAAGAAGAAGATTAAACTGATAGAGAAAAACAAACATGTAAAAGGGAATCAGACAGCAAAATGACAGAAATGGGAAGGACATGGAGTGAATAAAATGTGACAGGAAAAGATAGGATGACGTGGCACATATTGGATGAGGGCTACGCTCATTGTGGAGAAAGGGCAGGACAAGAAGACAAAATGATAGAATAGGATGTCTCAGTGGCCAGGTCATTTGCCTCACCCTCTGAAGGTCCTTGGTTTGTTTTCAGACTGTATCGTTCTGTTTACAAGTGCAAGGCTTTTAGTGACTCTATGGTGTGTTTGCTGGAACCGCACAGTTTATGCTCAGTGCAATGATCTCAGCAGAAGGCCAGCCACTCAACCAGAGATCAAGCTAAATAAGATAAAACCCAATGCAATGAGGTGGATCTTTCACTGTTAATCCCCTAACAATTAACTGAACAGAAAAATGTCATGTATAATAACAAAATGTTACTGCAAAACAGTTCAATGCAACTGACAAATGAAGAAGATGTGGGCTACAAGTTCATGATTAGGTGCACTCACTCATGCTCCTCCAGTCTGTTCTTCAGCTGATTCAAAATCACTTGCTGATGTGCTGAGTGTGACTGCAGAGCCTGGAAGATGCAAATATGGATACTGAGTTCATCTGTCATACTAAACTCTTATATATAGCATAGTGCCATTAAACTTTTATATATATCATAGTCCCACTAAACTATTTAATATACCATAGTCCCACTAAACTCTTATATATATCATAGTCTCACTAAACTCTTATATATACCATAGTCCCACTAAACTCTTATATATACAATAGTCCCACTAAACTGTTATATATACAATAGTCCCACTAAACTCTTATATATACCATAGTCCCACTAAACTCTTATATATACAATAGTCCCACTAAACTCTTATATATACAATAGTCCCACTAAACTCTTATATATACAATAGTCCCACTAAACTATTTAATATACCATAGTCCCACTAAACTCTTATATATATCATAGTCTCACTAAACTCTTATATATACCATAGTCCCACTAAACTCTTATATATACCATAGTCCCACTAAACTCTTATATATATAGTCCCACTAAACTGTTATATATACCATAGTCCCACTAAACTCTTATATATACCATAGTCCCACTAAACTGTTATATATACCATAGTCCCACTAAACTCTTATATATACCATAGTCCCACTAAACTCTTATATATATAGTCCCACTAAACTGTTATATATACCATAGTCCCACTAAACTCTTATATATACCATAGTCCCACTAAACTCTTATATATACCATAGTCCCACTAAACTCTTATATATACCATAGTCCCACTAAACTCTTATATATATAGTCCCACTAAACTGTTATATATACCATAGTCCCACTAAACTCTTATATATACCATAGTCCCACTAAACTGTTATATATACCATAGTCCCACTAAACTCTTATATATACCATAGTCCCACTAAACTCTTATATATACCATAGTCCCACTAAACTCTTATATATACCATAGTCCCACTAAACTTTTATATATATCATAGTCCCACTAAACTCTTATATATACAATAGTCCCACTAAACTGTTATATATACCATAGTCCCACTAAACTCTTATATATACAATAGTCCCACTAAACTCTTATATATACAATAGTCCCACTAAACTCTTATATATACCATAGTCCCACTAAACTTTTATATATATCATAGTCCCACTAAACTCTTATATATACCATAGTCCCACTAAACTTTTATATATATCATAGTCCCACTAAACTCTTATATATACCATAGTCCCACTAAACTCTTATATATACAATAGTCCCACTAAACTCTTATATATACCATAGTCCCACTAAACTCTTATATATACCATAGTCCCACTAAACTTTTATATATATCATAGTCCCACTAAACTCTTATATATACCATAGTCCCACTAAACTCTTTTATATACCATAGTGCCACTAAACTCTTATATACATCATAGTCACACTAAACTCTTATTTATATCATCAGTCAGCAGGTCCCTTACACAGAAATGTTCTTGTGCGGCACACCTGAAAGCCCTATGTGCTTTTATAGCCAATACATCTTCAGTGTCTTGCACCCCCTTTTTTTTTACAGAGGTCTGCTTCTGCCTCATTTTCTGGAAACTGTACTCTTCACCACCATTCTTTCCCAGGTCACTATGACTTCTAACATGGCCGATATACCTCGGCTTTCGTGACAGGATGCTGGTAATGAGCAAATTCTCCTCAGCCAGTTCTTCTCTCTCTCTCTCTTGATATATATATAGAGTAAAGGACTCTTTTTGGTGCCTTTAGGCATACAGAGCTAGATCTCTATTTTATAGACCAACTGGCACTTGGTGGGGATTTGGTCAGCACCACGGCAGCCACCTTTACTTCCCAGGACTGCACCTGGTAGCCACTCAAGGCTGGGTCGACCTGGCAGCTTATGTCATTTCTGAAAGAAGTCAGGCTCCATCAGAACTTGAACCCATGACCTTTCATATATATATAAACACACACATTTCATACACACATTCACAAATATACCTAACTAATTTCTAGTGTATCTGGAGAAGCCAGATTTCTTAATTATACACTAACCAAATGTAAAAAGTATGAGCTGATTAGATGAAAGCTGAGATTTACTGGATAAAGCCAGTAACATATTATCCAGTTTTTAAAGGATGGATTAATTAAGTACTATCAATAAATAATTGATCTCTCACAATTCCCACATCAGAGAAACAAATGCATGAACATTTACTGCTGACACTTACCCTGAGTTTGTCACTCTCATTTGCCTTTTCATCCAGCTCCATCTTTGTCTTGCTGTATGACTTCTGCAGTCTGGTAATCTGTTCCAACAGTGTTCTGTGTAAAGTAAATACAGGGTATCCATTAGTTCTTGTGTAGCCCCTAACTTAAAGAAAACCTGGATCAAGATCTCTGCGACCAAATGGCGAAGCCATTTGCCTTGTGCTCTGAATATCATGAGTGTATTTAATAAGTGTATTAGTGTTCATAAGTTTTTTTTTTTTTTTTAACAGAGGTGTCCACAACATGGGGTTACGGCTTAGCTATAAAGTTTTAGCAACTCCAATGACTGAGTTTGTAAATCTCTTTAGACCCACATTATCTATCTAAGGCTCCAATTTGTCCAAGAGACTTAACACCCATATATCTAGTCATTTTTTAGTTACGCTATTTTTTTTCTTCTAGCTAGCATTTATTTCTGGCGGTCACACACGTCTACCTATGTGCCAGTCCTGACCCTACTGGTGTGAGTCATGGGCAATGACAGATTCGCAGTCAGACAATGGTCATGATCTTGAAACCCAGTCCTTACAAACTCGCGTGGATCAGTCACAGTTACGATGGTTTTGGTTGTATATGCAGAATGGGAGAGAATCCGCCACCACGGCAGGCATAGGAGATCAAGAACCAGATAACCAGACCACCAAGGTGACCCAGGGTTCACTGGGAAGACAACACTCAACAATCCCTGACTGACAGAAAATTGAAATGGAACAATGTCAAAAAAGAAAACTGATGCAAGAGAATGTCGGTGATCTCTCTGGCAAACCTCTACAGCCCAGAATAGAAGAGGACCTACTAAGTAAGTAAGCAAGTCACACATGTGTCAGAGATCTAGCTGGCCAGACAGACATGTGATTCTTTTTTTGAGACACTTCAGCAAAGTGATTATGTTTATTCTTGTTCATATTTGTGTATTGTGCTGATGAAGGCTCTGTAGCTGCCCTATTCTCTTGTCCTTTATGTTTAGGATAACAAGTAGCTGACTGGCTTTACTTTTTGTTTGGTTTGATATCTTTTCAAGACATTTTTTTACACAGTTCCCTGCACTGTCACGGAGCAATAGAGTTCATAAGTTCGTGTGTGGAGAGAGAGAGAGAGAGGGGGGAAGAGAGAGAGAGAGAGAGAGGGGAGAGAGAGAGAGGAGAGAGAGAGAGAGAGAGAGAGAGAGAGAGAGAGAGAGAGAGAGAGAGAGAGAGAGAGAGAGAGAGAGAGAGAGAGAGAGAGAGAGAGAGAGAGAGAGAGAGAGAGAGAGAGAATCATATGGGATAAACCCTGTGCAATAAAGTTGATCCTCTTGACTTTATATCTTCAAACTTTTAACTTTTATAACTTAAGGGGAAAAACCCAACTGTTTGAAACTTTTCAATCCCAAACAATGCTCCATGTAGGACTGGATTTACTTGTATGCACCAGTTAACATATTATTATGCTTGTACATTTTATATCTAGTCAGGGCATGCTAAAGCCTGAACAACACAATTGTCTCTACTGTGCGATTTGCGATGCAAAGGGAATCTGTAACAGATAAGACTTCCCTGCCCATGACCACATCCACAGTCTCAAAATACTTCTGGCTCAGAAAACTGGTTATAAATCCAGAGAAGGCCCTGGGAATTTGAGACTGTGATGATGACCACGTGACAGGAGTTAGAAAGGTAAGACTAGCTCTGTACAGGTGTAAAACCGGACATCTAATCATTTTGTCTCACACACACACTCCTGCCATACAAATTAAAAGCCTCCAGAAAGATAACAAGAACAAGAATAAGAAAGCTATCTTCCAGACCACGGCTGCTGAAGTTGGTACTTTCGTACAAATTTGGTACTATCTGATCCTCGACGAACAAAACTGTACTTTTGGTACTATACCCGATGTTTTGGTATGTTTGAGAAATTGTGTGTTATTATTTTAAAGGTTAGCATTGTGCCGAATCTTTTAAAGAAAAGAGGCAAGAGGTGTTTGGGGGTGTTCTATAAAAAGGCATGATTCAGTTGTTGATACAAATTTACCATTTGACGTAATCGATTAGGTGCGCTTTTGTTTCATTTCAAAGGCCAATGCAGGAGTGTCCATCCAGACAACTGGAAAATGGTTCTCTTTCCTGTCTTTCATCACAGTTTAACATTTCAATTTATTTCATGCTCAAGCTTTTCTGAATGTTTGATTTTTATAAGAATAAAAAAAAAAAAAAAAACACTTCAGTTTATAATTTAGGAAGAAATATGCGCATATGTAAATCACTTTGCACTAGAATGCTTATGTGCATCAACTGGAAGCTGCATCAATAGTTTTGTAACAAACTGACTGAAAAACAACAAATATAACAATAATATAAATGACACAGAATTTATATTCAGATCAAATATAAGGTAAACCAGTTTGATATTATATGGGTGTGTGCAAGTTCACATTAACTTACAATGTAACAGGAACACTAGAAAGAGTGATTGGAAAAAACAAATATAATTTTCTTCCTCTGTGAGGAGTTAGATATGTGGCTCAGCTGGATTCAGAGCCATGTGGCGTCACATTCACCTGGTGAAACTTGTGGACTTCTGACTTCTTCTTGACTCAGTGCAGCTCAGAAATCCTGATGATTGGGTTTGTTATACAGTGTTGACTTGGCTTGATTCAGAGTAAATATTTCATAATTTGGGTATTTTCCACTAATAGCAACCAGTGTCTCATGTTAATTGTTTATTCCTTAGTCTAGGCCAGCTTTTCCCAAACTGTTCTTAGTGCCAGGCGCCTTTTTTCAATAAAAATTTGTCCACAGCGTTCATAACCTAAGTAAAAATATGACTATTCTATGTAAGAGATCAAAACAAATAAAACTCGTGTATCTTCGAATATTTGGCGGCCAACTGTGAAGAGGTCGCGGCTCCCCAGGGCCCCGCAGCGCACAGTTTGGGAATCATTGTTCTAGATGTTTGAAGATAATAAAATCCTTCCTAGAAACTCGAATTATTCAAATGTCCACAGGACATCCATTACAGATGGAGATGCTAGAGATCTGTAACAGGAAAATATTACAATGTAAATACAGAGCAAACAAAATTAAATGAACAAAATAAGGAAATGTCACTACTTACTCTTTTTCTGATGTCAGAATCATGATCGCTTTACTCTGCTCTCTGGAAACAAAAATAAGGAAAGATTTTAGAAGACAGAAAGATATTTTTAGCAGTCTTAACTCTTGGTCTCTGTATTTTTAATCAAAAAAAAAAAAAAAAAGGAATTCAAGGAGCCAGAAACAACTGATAATAAATAAAATGACACAAAATGTTATCAGAAAGCATGATAAAAAAAAAAAAATGTAGACAGACACTGACAGACTAATACAGGTAGAAAAGACATGGAAAGATATGGGTATACTAACAAAACATAAATATGGTGGCACCTTGGTATACATTTCACTTTGGCAGGTGCATTGGGCATATAAGGCTAGACCAATATTTTATGGACCAATCAGCACTGACAGGGCGAAGTGTTCAAAATCACACCAGCCACTTTTACTTTCCCAGGTCTGGGCCTGGCATCCATTTGAGGTTGGGTCAACTTGTGAGCTAAGGTCATTTTTTGAGAAAAAAAAAAAAACTGGGTCCATCAGAATCGGAACCCACACCACTGTTTACAGGAAAACACTAATTTACTAACATAAATAAATATATAGACACATGGAACAAACTAATATAAACGTAGATGAGAAGTTTAAATTAAGGTGAAACATTTGTAAAATTAAGTAATGGGCCCTTTTCCACGGTATAGGGCTAGACCTATAATTTTATAGACCAAGCGGCACAAAATGGGTGATGTGATCAGCACCACGCCAGCCGCCTTTACTTCCCAGGACTGCACCCGGTACCCACTCAAGGCTGGGTCGACCCGGGAGTCAAGGTCATTTTTTTTAAAAAAGTCCGGCTCTGTCAGGGAGCAAACCCACAACCTTCCGATCTGCACGTGAGCGTCTAGCCGCTATGCCACGACTCCCGTGAAACATATGAATAGACTAAAACAAACTTGATAAATTCCAAACAGTAAAAAAAAAAAAAAACTAGAACTCAATAAATTTAATTAAGTAAATAAGACAGAGTAAAATAAGCAGACAAAACAGAATAAAATAAGTAGACAGAAAACAGTATAATATAGGTAGACAAACCACAGAATTAAATAAACAGATAGGTAGGTAGCTGTACCCCATCAGGACAACACACAAGCGATAAACAGCCGGTTCCACAAAGTGCCACCCTGCAGATGAGGATCAACTGTGGAGAGGTCCCAGAAACCCCTTTCAGCTGTTTAAGCATTATCTATGGCTTGGCCATATCTATGGCCCAGCTATATTCAGGGTCCCCAGCTAAAGCCAGGGTGGGACTTCAAAATAACAAAAAATTGCATTCCACGTGAGAAAGACTTTAAAAAAAAAAAATAAGCAGACAAAACATAAAACAATAAGTAGATAAAATACAGAACAAAACAAGTAGACAAAATATGGAATAAAATAAGCAGGCAAAATACAGAATAAAATCATCATCATCATCAACTTGTAGCAGGTCCTTTGCAGAATGTCGCTCACATCACTGTCTGCGTGTCAGAAACTTGGTCTCTTGCCATCTCTTCCGCCTTGTGCACCTTCATATCCAAAGAGTCACTTATATGAGAAATGTATTACATTCATGTTTTTACTATTACACCAGGTTAAATCAGAGTATAAGAGCCTAAATTCTGATCATGAACAAACAAACAAATACAACAATATAGATTGTCACCTGATTTTGTTACCGAGTTTTTCATTGGCCATTCTGTCCAGAAATGAAAAATGAAAAAGAAACGCATGAAAAAAATGCATGAAAAAACCCAATACTAAATGCAGACATAAAACAGTAAACCAGCAACCATTGGTAAGCAAGTAAATCAAATCAAAAACTTTATAACAAACTTTTTGAAGAAACTAACAGTGGTTAATGCTAAAAAATACATCTATATATGTTGAGAAAATCTATTTTATTTCATTAATTGTAGAAGCAAAGAATTTTTCTCTAACATATCCTCTCTATTAACCCTTTAAGTTACAGAAAATGAGACAGCTGATGTCGAATGGGAACACAATTTACAAAGAGTTAAATAAATAAATTATGAAGGCTTTTTTCTTAAGACACAGCATGAAAGATACTGCCAGATATATTTAGTACAGGTTTAGGTTTAAACAACGGATCAACATCATGGCACAAGGGTAGTAACCCATAAGTGCTCCGTTCTACTTCTAACTCAAGTCTGAGTCTGAAGAATCTCAGCTCTGTAGCACCAGCAAGGATCCTGAAATACTTTGGGTAGATTTTTAACTCCAAATATGCTTTCCTATATGGGTTTCAGGGTCCAATTGTAAGAGAAAAAAAAAAAAAAAAAGGAACAGACCCACCACCACTTTAACAAGCATGTCATAAAAGGTGACTTATTAGGCATGTTTCCTATGAAGTCAGTGTATCCGCCTGAGAGGCAAGGAACCAATAGTCTGCATACAAATAAGCCAGACCTGTAAAAACGGACGTGCATGTTATACATAAGTTCTGGAACAAGACCAAACAAGTAGACGTACAACCAGAACTTTCCACTACTATTTGCCGGCGAACGCTAAGATGAATTAAAAAAAAAAAGATTTAGTAAACTGAGACTGAATTTAAAGTATATAACAAACCACACGTTTAAAAAATAATATATACAGGCAACAGCTGATTAAACATGATGTGATGCAAGGGACTGAAAAATTTAACTGATAATGTATGTATATTGTCACTAAAAATATTACCCCTGATGAAAATGTATACATACTTGTGATATTAGGTAACTATAAAGAACGTCCTCGCCAACTGACAAGGCACATGATGATAACGATGTCTATCATTACGGATTCTTACATTGGGCTAATTTTATTGCACATGCACGCGAAGTTGGATGATAAAATGAAACATATATTAATCAAACTAAACACTGCTGAGCCAAATCTAAACAATATTAATATACGCTGATTTGATTTCTATGTTGGATGTGAAAATGTCTATTTATGAAAGCTAGTTCAAGAATAAACAGATTATATATGTTAATATCAAATATGATTTAAAATTAGGATGAGGTTGGATGCAGTGGAGATGGGGTTTCTGAAGCAAATTTTGTGAATACCTGGCTAGCTGTGTCTGCAGCGGTTGGTGAAGGAAGTATGGATAGTGCAAAAACATGGCATATTAAAAGAATTTCAGATGGCAGAGAAGCTAAAAACTGTATACACGAGGGAGATGAATGGTCATAAACCACGAGGCAGACCAAAAAGACGATGGAGAGATAATATCCAATCAGATCTGCAAACACTTAGTGTCATCAACTGGAAAGAAAAGGCCAACCAGAGAGATGAATGGAGGCGGATGAAATCTGCAGCAATGAACCTCAAGGGCTCGGAATGCTGAAGAAGAAGAAGAAATAAGAACAAGCATACAGAAATAGGTTTTGGGGCAAAGATAGAAGACACACCACTCAACCCCTGCTGGGTACACTGAGCATGGAAATATTGATATGGCCCTTGGGTCGGAGAACGGAGCATGAATTGGAAGGACGTGCTAGGGTCCACACAAAAAAAAAAAAGTAGTCTAGGATTTAACTGATGATTGCCTGGAAGACTCAAATGAAAGTGGAACATTTAAGGCAGCTATAAGAAAGATACAAATGTTTTTCTGTGGGCAAGTGATGAAAAGAAAGGTATTGGATGATACACTGTGATGACCAAAATGATCTGTGGTAGCAGAAGCAGAGGTAGAACAAGGGATATAATGCTGGTTGGACTAAGATGGTGGCATAAAGAAATATCACTAAGAAAATAGAATAAGTTTTAGAAATGATCTGTATCTTAAGTTTAAAGATGACTTCATGTCTAGTTTAATATATCTGTTACAAAAAAAATAAAAAAAAAAAAAAATAAATAAAAAAAATTGTAAAAAAACTGGTGCCCTATTAATACATCACATACCATATACTGAAAATGCTATTTAAAATGTTTTTTTTTCAACTTTGTTACTTCTCATCTATTCTAGTACATAAAGAAATATAACTATATCTACTTGTATATGTTTCCACACCCCCCCCTCCACACACACACACACACATACACACCCTCACCAAAACACAAACACCCTCTCTCTGCTTTAATCCCCCACAGTAAAGCAAGCCCAGTATCACCGGGAACTGAACCCAGGATCCCTGGTGTGGGGCAAAGGAGAAGAACAGACCCACTGTCCCCTCACAAGCATGTAATAAAAGTCAACTAATTAGATATGTTTCCTTCAAAGTCAGAATGCATCTGCCTAAAAGGGGAGGAACCAACAGTCTGCTTACAAATAACCCAGATCTGTTATATGAATGTGCAGGAAAAACTCAAGTTATGGAACAAGAAAATAGTCCGGAAATGGAAGTACAACCAGAACTTTCCGCCAGAGCTTTCAGCCGGAGAAGAAGGTGATAAACATTTACCAAAGATAGAACACTCGCTTGTCTGAGCTTTCAGCTGATGAACTCTAAGAAGAAGAAGGTGATACACATTTACCAAAGATAGAACACTTGCTTGTCTGAGCTTTCAGCTGATGAACTCTAAGAAGAAGGTGATACACATTTACCAAAGATAGAACACTCGCTTGTCTGAGCTTTCAGCTGATGAACTCTAAGAAGAAGAAGGTGATACACATTTACCAAAGATAGAACACTTGCTTGTCTGAGCTTTCAGCTGATGAACTCTAAGAATAAGAAGAAGGTGATAAACATTTACCAAAGATAGAACACTTGCTTGTCTGAGCTTTTAGCTGATGAACTCTAAGAATAAGAAGAAGGTGATACACATTTACCAAAGACAGAACACTTGCTTGTCTGAGCTTTTAGCTGATGAACTCTAAGAAGAAGGTGATACACATTTACCAAAGATAGAACACTTGCTTGTCTGAGCTTTCAGCTGATGAACTCTAAGAAGAAGGTGATACACATTTACCAAAGATAGAACACTTGCTTGTCTGAGCTTTCAGCTGATGAACTCTAAGAAGAAGGTGATACACATTTACCAAAGACAGAACATTTGCTTGTCTGAGCTTTTAGCTGATGAACTCTAAGAAGAAGGTGATACACATTTACCAAAGATAGAACACTTGCTTGTCTGAGCTTTCAGCTGATGAACTCTAAGAAGAAGGTGATACACATTTACCAAAGATAGAACATTTGCTTGTCTGAGCTTTCAGCTGATGAACTCTAAGAAGAAGGTGATACACATTTACCAAAGACAGAACATTTGCTTGTCTGAGCTTTCAGCTGATGAACTCTAAGAAGAAGGTGATACACATTTACCAAAAGATAGAAACACTTGCTTGTCTGAGCTTTCAGCTGATGAACTCTAAGAAGAAGGTGATACACATTTACCAAAGATAGAACACTTGCTTGTCTGAGCTTTCAGCTGATGAACTCTAAGAAGAAGGTGATACACATTTACCAAAGATAGAACACTTGCTTGTCTGAGCTTTCAGCTGATGAACTCTAAGATGAAGGTGATACACATTTACCAAAGATAGAACACTTGCTTGTCTGAGCTTTCAGCTGATGAACTCTAAGAAGAAGGTGATACACATTTACCAAAGACAGAACACTTGCTTGTCTGAGCTTTCAGCTGATGAACTCTAAGAAGAAGAAGGTGCTGATGAACTCTAAGAAGAAGGTGATACACATTTACCAAAGATAGAACACTTGCTTGTCTGAGCTTTCAGCTGATGAACTCTAAGAAGAAGAAGGTGCTGATGAACTCTAAGAAGAAGAAGGTGATACACATTTACCAAAGATAGAACACTTGCTTGTCTGAGCTTTCAGCTGATGAACTCTAAGAAGAAGGTGATACACATTTACCAAAGATAGAACACTTGCTTGTCTGAGCTTTCAGCTGATGAACTCTTAAGAAGAAGGTGATACACATTTACCAAAGATAGAACACTTGCTTGTCTGCTCAATTCCTCGTCAAAGTGGAATTTAAAAAATAGCCTGAGCTTAGGTGTTGACCCAACCTTATAACTGGTAACAGGAAATGATCTGGGAGGTGAAAGCAGGGAGCGTGACATAGACCACATCTCTCACTGAGTATGTATGTATGTACAAGGGTTGGGGATTCAGAGCTGTGCCTATATGGACAGACATCACAGAATACTTAACACGTAGCTACAGACATGCTGTCTACATGCAGTAGAGTAATCCCAAACATTCCAATGGAAACCAAACTGTATGGATCAGTGGATGACATGCATTGCACCATTCAGGCCTGTGGTCTTCTCATCCGAAAACCACTGGCAGGGAGAAGGAAAAGACAAAGTATAGGTTCATATCCAGAATGTGGCTAGCAAAATATGCCCAACATATGGAGCTAGTAAAATATGCTCAACACATGGGGCAAGTAAAATATGCCCAACACATGGGGCTAGCAACATATGCAGAACACATGGGGCTAGTAAAATATGCCCAACACATGGGGCTAGCAACATATGCCCAACACATGGGGCTAGTAAAATATGCCCAATACATGGGGCTAGTAAAATATGCCCAACACATAGGGCTAGCGAAATATGCCCAACACATGGGGCTAGTAAAATATGCCCAAGACATGGGGCTAGTAAAATATGCCCAAGACATGGGGATAGTAAAATATCCCCAAGACATGGGGCTAGTAAAATATGCCCAAGTCACTTCAAGGTCTGGAAACAGGTCCTTAAATGATTTTACCTTAATTAAGAGGAGCGGCTGGCTGAATGGTCAGAACACTGGGCTCCCAAGTGGAAGACCTGGGTTCAAGTCCTCAGTAAGGCTTGGGATTTTTTCCCTGTTAGGGGCAATAATAAAATCCTTACTTGCACAGTCTGTGGCAACAGCACTAGCCATGCAGCCCTAAATCCTTAGGTTCAAACCCCCCCCCCCCCTTTTTTTTCTTTAACACTGTAAAAGTGGTAAATTCAGGTAGCAATGATTGTAGTTAGACCAGTAGTCTTCTCTCTTCCATATTTCTGGTCAATCTGAAACAGGAAGCCTTTTTTCGTAACATTTGCCTATCTTTTTTAAACTTTTGCTTGAAAAAATGCTTGTGTGCTAAGCCATCCCCTCCACCTAGGGCAAAATAACGAACCTCCCGAACACCATCCTCGTTGTAACAAACATCCCCCAGACCCACGCCCTCAAACACATCCTCTTTCACAACTGGCCCCTCTGTTTTGTCAGCATGGTTTTTAATGTCTGCCCAGACGCACTTTTGTTCCTGCACCCATGTGTTAACGTTGTGGACCACGAGCTCCGACTCCCGATGCAAACGGTCGCCATTAGCCCGTGACTCTTCCAGAGCCATTCGCAGCCCGGCGATTTCCTCACTGGCTCCGCGATAGTTCTGCTTCATCATTTCCAGCTCACCCAGTAATTTGCCAGCCTGAAAAAATACAAACACAAGAAATGACAGGGAAGATCGATTAGTCTGTCCCCTCCAGGATGCTTCTTGGTTTACCATATCATCCTTAAATTAAAAATCTCAATCTAAGATTTAAGGTTTACACAACGGATCGACATCATGGCCCAAGGGTAGTAACCCATAAGTGCTCTGTTCTACTTCTAATTCAAGTCTGAGTCCAAAGAAGTGCAGTGCACTAACTGGAGCAGCGGCAAGGATCCTGAAATACTTTGGGTAGATTTTAACTCAAAATTTAGCCTGGGCAGCGCCGTTAGGCTACTCTTTTTGATTTCCAACTGCCACGGGATTTTTTTAAGTGCGCAATAATACACACAGGCATCTGATATTACTACCCAGAGACCAGCGGAAATTACTAGAAGTCCACGCAAAAAAATCCCAGCCTTCATTGGGGCTTGAACCCCGGACCGCCTGCACACGAGGTGGACGCCATGCCTCGAGAAAACACAGTCACCCCCCCAACTCTCAATCTAAATCTCAATCTGGAAGGCAGACCAAGAGGTCAGATTCACGATACCCTATTCAACCTCTAAAGAAGCTATAATTAGGGCATCAGTAATGGCTACACCACTTAGCTGTAACCTGCAGATCTGAGCAGGTAAGGAAAATAAGGTAGATGGTGCTAAGATGAACAAAATATTAGAATTATTTGCATGTGGATTTGTGTATTTAAATCCTATCCTCATATATAGAAGTGAATCATGGACTGTTGGACGATTAGTGAAAAATTATTTAAAAGCAGAGAACATGTGGTTTTATAGATGAAGAATGAGAATACACTGGACAGGTAAAAGGAGTAATGAACATGTTTTGAAAGAAACTTGACTCACAAAGAGAACATGTTTTGAAAGAAACTTGACTCACAAAGAAAACATATTTTGAAAGAAACTTAACTCACAAAGAGAACATGTTTTGAAAGAAACTTGACTCATGCAATGGGGGATATTTTCACCCAGTTTAGGATGGTTGGGGGGAAGGCCCAAAACTGACCTAAAACACCGAGATAGTCCAGATACTCGGATTCAACGAGAATCTGGAGATAGGTGAAGACCACTAGTTATCACGGGTATCACGATGATGCGACCCAAGGTTGCCACGTGAAAAGTAAAGGACCACCACGTGTTGTCACGTGAAACTAACCCGTGGTATAAGTCAGACTTGACTCTGGTCAAGTTTAGTTTGTGTCGACCTGTTGGAGTGAGAGGACGTACGACTGAAAGTGAGAATGCCAACGTGAGAGTGCTTGTGGAGAAAGGAGACCCTGCCGACGAAGTGTGAAGCCGAGATCGAACATGCCAGTGTGTGAGATGGCCAGAACCTCAACGTGAGTGAATCCATGGGAGCCGATTTTGGTCCGTGAATGCTTGAAGAAGTCTGCTCGCTGAAGGCTGCATGAAGTTGTGTGCGAGCACTGTTTACTAGGACACCGACAGGACATTCTTGTATGTAAGTGTAAATATGTCAATAAACTCATGTCTCGTAAGCTTACATTGGTGTCGGCTTGTGCCAGTTGTGTAATGTGGAGCGTGTGAGAAGATCATCCACCACACACGCATGAACACTACCTAGACAGCGAGAAGAAACACACACCATTTATTACAACTCACAAAGAGAACATGTTTTGAAAGAAACTTGACTCACAAAGAAAACATATTTTAAAAGAAACTTGACCCACAAAGAGAACATGTTTTGAAAGAAACTTGACTCACAAAGAAAACATATTTTGAAAGAAACTTGACTCACAAAGAAAACATGTTTTGAAAGAAACTTGACTCACAAAGAGAACAAGTTTTAAAAGAAACTTGACTCACAAAGAGAACATGCTTTGAAAGAAACCTGACTCACAAAAAGAACATTTTTTGAAAGAAAGACTCACAAAGAGAACATGCTTTGAAAGAAACTTGACTCACAAAGAGAACATGTTCTGAAAGAAACTTTACTCACAAAGAGAACATGTTTTGAAAGAAACTTGATTCACAAAGAGAACATGTTTTGAAAGAAACTTGACCTACAAAGAGAACAAGTTTTGAAAGAAACTTGACTCACAAAGAGAACATGCTTTGAAAGAAACTTGACTCACAAAGAGAACATTTTTAAAAGAAACTTGACTCACAAAGAGAACATGTTTTGAAAGAAACTTGACCCACAAAGAGAATATTTCTTAAAAGAAACTTGACTCACAAAAATAACATGTTTTGAAAGAAACTTGACTCACAAAGAGAACATGCTTTGAAAGAAACCTGACTCACAAAGAGAACATATTCTGAAAGAAACCTGACTCACAAAGAGAACATGTTTTGAAAGAAACTTGACTCACAAAGAGAACATGTTCTGAAAGAAACTTGACTCACAAAAAGAACATGTTTTGAAAGAAATGTGACTCACAAAGAGAACATGTTTTGAAAGAAACTTGATTCACAAAGAGAACATGTTTTGAAAGAAACTTGACTCACAAAGAGAACAAGTTTTGAAAGAAACTTGACTCACAAAGAGAACATGTTTAAAAAAAAAACTTGACTCACAAAGAGAACATGGTTTGAAAGAAACTTAACTCACGAAGAGAACATGTTAAAAAAAAAAAACTTGACTCACAAAGAGAACATGTTTTGAAAGAAACTTGACTCACAAAGAGAACATTTCTTGAAAGAAACTTGACTCACAAAGAGAACATTTCTTGAAAGAAACTTGACTCACAAAGAGAACATGTTCTGAAAGAAACTTGACTCACAAAAAGAACATGTTTTGAAAGAAACGTGACTCACAAAGAGAACATGTTTTGAAAGAAACTTAATTCACAAAGAGAACATGTTTTGAAAGAAACTTGACTCACAAAGAGAACAAGTAAAAAAAAAAACTTGACTCACAAAGAGAACATGTTTTGAAAGAAACTTGACTCACAAAGAGAACATGTTTAAAAAAAAAACTTGACTCACAAAGAGAACATGGTTTGAAAGAAACTTAACTCACAAAGAGAACATTTTTTGAAAGAAACTTGACTCACAAAGAGAACATGTTTTGAAAGAAACTTGACTCACAAAGAGAACATGTTTTGAAAGAAACTTGACTCACAAAGAGAGCTTACTGCCCACATTAGAAAGAGACAATCTACATTCTTTGGTTATGTCATGAGAAAGGACTCAGTCAACCTTGGCAGCCCTGATGGTGAAACAAACACAGGCTCATCAGGCAAGAGTGGCAGTGACACACAATTAGTCATCATCATCCTTTTCCACTTCTGTTGTTAAGCGTGGTGGGGAGGAACAGTTTGTGATCCCTTGCATGATGGGCGGTGCTGGCTACTGTCATTCTGTGTCGATGTAGAAGCTCTTCAATGTCATCTTCTCCTATGGCAGCCTTTTGTTTTCACTTCAGATCTTTTCATATGTAGCACCAGCATCGGTAGCTGTTCTAGAAACATTTAGTGGCAACATAATTTTGAGACGCAGTTCTGTTACCTAGAGCTCAGTGAAATGGTTTCACAATACACTCGACGTTTACCAGAGTTTGAGACCCATGGCAGGCGGTTTAGTAACATACTATTCTCACTGCTTTCAGACAGTGGTAAGAGAGCTGCACCCTGGAAGAGAGTGAGGTCTCACAACATAATATTCCAGTAGTTAGCAACGGCTACATTGTGGTCAACCTCCATTGTGGAAACAGCACAATTAAAAAAGAAAAAAAAATTATTTATGCCAGCATCTCATACAGACAGAGGTACCTCATCATTGGCAGCCTTGTATTTCTCTTGTAGAGCAGTCATCTCCACCTTCAGCATGACAATCTGCTCTTCCCTGGCCGACAGCTCCTGCAGGCCATGCTTCTGCTTCTCTTGGCTGGAGACCAGATCCATCTGTAGGCTTGTGTAGCGCTCTTCAAAGTGCTGCAGCTGGAGATAAGAAAGTTTCTCTCATCAAAGAACACATGCAAGTTGTTCCTGCAACACAAAAAATGTATTATTCGTTGCATACTATGTATCTGAAACAGTTTTGTTACTGTACTAAAAAAAAAAAAAATTACAATTAAATAATTTTGACGTTCAAAATCTCCGCAATTTGAGTAAAACTATTCACACTGCATACATGAATACCTTAGGGTTTAATTAATTCATTGACAGTTCTTTTGCACCTGGGTCACTGATAGTTTTTAGGAGTACAGGCTTTTCTGTCAACTAATACAAACTATTTTATGCTTCACCATGTGCTTATCAGTGACCAATTACCGAAATATTTTTCTCAACAAACTCCCTCACCCCCCACCACCGTTGTCAACTACTCCAGTATGTACCAACTGTTGTTACTTGATCCTAGTGACCTACATGATTATTATTTTAACTCATTTAGACCCAGCATTCATAAGTTTATAATCTCAACTGCTTTGGACAGAGGGATTTGAAGAAACAAGTGCGTGAGACTGAAAGAGTTAAAATGATAAGTAAACATGATCATTATCATTGTTTTGTGATGCTAAATGTTACACACAGCTCACAGTTAATTCTTCTATTTTGTTGTTGTTGTTGTTGTTCTTTCGTTTCCTTGAAATAGATTATCTATATCTGCAATGTTGTATGCAGATACAGACATTTTTCCTGTAGCATTTATGCATGGCATATCGATTTTTGGGGTACACCTCCTGTCTGGTTGCCTCTGACTTCAGCGCCTTATTTTAATTATTTTCGTAAGCTAGATCGGCATGCTGGTATGTGGGACCAAACTATCCACCCTGACATGTGTGCACGCCTGTAAACAGGACTTCATATTCATAATTGGCACATCAACATTTATACTTAACATCAATCTTAGCCGATGAATCACTGTTGTTTTGGTGACCATTATAATGCACCCAGTGTGGTCCACACCTGAGTATAATATTTTTGTAAACAATTCCAGACGTTAAAATTTCGGCCACCATTTTGTTGCGTCCAGTGCACGACATCTCATCATATTCTGTTCTTTCCTGCACAGTCAATTAATAAGCATGTCCTTTGCAGAATGTCACTCTCTTCATGGCATGCCTGAAAGTCTCTCGTTTTCTTGCCAGTTCTACAGCCCTCTGTGCCTTTATATCTTCAATGTCCTGTATCCCCTTCTGCGGAGGTCAACCTATGTCTTGTTTGCCTGAAACTGCACCCACAGCACCGTGACGCTTGACATGTCTAAAATACCTCAGCTTTCAAGAGAGGATGCTGTGTACCAACCTTGATGCTGAGGTCATGCAGAATGTCAACGTTTTTTTCCCTAGGGCCACAGTATTCTAAGAAATTTTCTTTAGCATTTCAGTTCAAAAGCTCTGATTTTCTTCTTCAAAGACTCACATCCATAAGTTGCCATGGGAAAAAGGCAAAATCTTAAAATGTTTACTACAACTTGTAGATGCTGTGCCATAGGCTCTTCATTCTTTCCTGCATAACTGTTTCAATATCATGAACGGAATCCAGCCCAGCATCTTTGGCCTCTCTCAACAATGTACATCCCAGGGTTTCTTTTGGAAAGCCTTGCCTCCTTCTATTTGTTTCCTACTCAAGTTTTTGTTGCATGATTCTCTGCTTGCTTCTCCTCAGAATGTGCTAAATATATCACCACCCTCTTTCTCATTTAACTGCTGATACTAATGGTTGTAGCCACTGTGGTGAAGCGGCTAGACGCTCGCCTGAAGATTGGAAGATCAAGGGTTTAGGGCCTGATGGAGCCAGACTTAAAAAAAATGTCCTTGCCTCACAAGTCAAGCAAGCCTCGAGTGGGTACTGGGTGTAGTCCTGGGAAGTAAAGGCAGCTGGCATGATGCTGACAATAAGAATGTCATAGGAGTTGACAAATTAGGAGCGCTTTCTTCAAAGTTGGAGCGGATCCGCCTAAAGCAGTGGTTCTCAACCTGCTAGTTGCGATCCTTTTTTAGGTCGAATGACCCTTTCACAGGGGTCGCCTAAGACCCTAGGAAAACAAATATTCATTGAAGTTATGAAGACAAATATTTGTTTAGGGGTGGCCACAACATGAGGGAACTGTATTAAAGGTCACAGCATTAGGAAGGTTTAGGGGTGGCCACAACATGAGGGAACTATATTAAAGGTCACAGCATTAGGAAGGTTTAGGGGTGGCCACAACATGAGGGAACTATATTAAAGGTCACAGCATTAGGAAGGTTTAGGGGTGGCCACAACATGAGGGAACTATATTAAAGGTCACAGCATTAGGAAGGTTTAGGGGTGGCCACAACATGAGGGAACTATATTAAAGGTCACAGCATTAGGAAGGTTTAGGGGTGGCCACAACATGAGGGAACTATATTAAAGGTCACAGCATTAGGAAGGTTTAGGGGTGGCCACAACATGAGGGAACTATATTAAAGGTCACAGCATTAGGAAGGTTTAGGGGTGGCCACAACATGAGGGAACTATATTAAAGGTCACAGCATTAGGAAGGTTTAGGGGTGGCCACAACATGAGGGAACTATATTAAAGGTCACAGCATTAGGAAGGTTTAGGGGTGGCCACAACATGAGGGAACTGTATTAAAGGTCACAGCATTAGGAAGGTTTAGGGGTGGCCACAACATGAGGGAACTATATTAAAGGTCACAGCATTAGGAAGGTTTAGGGGTGGCCACAACATGAGGGAACTGTATTAAAGGTCACAGCATTAGGAAGGTTTAGGGGTGGCCACAACATGAGGGAACTGTATTAAAGGTCACAGCATTAGGAAGGTTTAGGGGTGGCCACAACATGAGGGAACTATATTAAAGGTCACAGCATTAGGAAGGTTTAGGGGTGGCCACAACATGAGGGAACTATATTAAAGGTCACAGCATTAGGAAGGTTTAGGGGTGGCCACAACATGAGGGAACTATATTAAAGGTCACAGCATTAGGAAGGTTTAGGGGTGGCCACAACATGAGGGAACTATATTAAAGGTCACAGCATTAGGAAGGTTTAGGGGTGGCCACAACATGAGGGAACTATATTAAAGGTCACAGCATTAGGAAGGTTTAGGGGTGGCCACAACATGAGGGAACTATATTAAAGGTCACAGCATTAGGAAGGTTTAGGGGTGGCCACAACATGAGGGAACTATATTAAAGGTCACAGCATTAGGAAGGTTTAGGGGTGGCCACAACATGAGGGAACTATATTAAAGGTCACAGCATTAGGAAGGTTTAGGGGTGGCCACAACATGAGGGAACTATATTAAAGGTCACAGCATTAGGAAGGTTTAGGGGTGGCCACAACATGAGGGAACTATATTAAAGGTCACAGCATTAGGAAGGTTTAGGGGTGGCCACAACATGAGGGAACTGTATTAAAGGTCACAGCATTAGGAAGGTTTAGGGGTGGCCACAACATGAGGGAACTATATTAAAGGTCACAGCATTAGGAAGGTTTAGGGGTGGCCACAACATAAGGGAACTGTATTAAAGGTCACAGCATTAGGAAGGTTTAGGGGTGGCCACAACATGAGGGAACTATATTAAAGGTCACAGCATTAGGAAGGTTGAGGGGTGGCCACAACATGAGGGAACTATATTAAAGGTCACAGCATTAGGAAGGTTTAGGGGTGGCCACAACATGAGGGAACTATATTAAAGGTCACAGCATTAGGAAGGTTTAGGGGTGGCCACAACATGAGGGAACTATATTAAAGGTCACAGCATTAGGAAGGTTGAGAGCCTCTGGCCTAAAGGATGAGGAACCAACAGTCTGCATACAAATAAGTCAGATCTGTAAAACCGAATGTGCATTCAAAACTCAAAGCTCTCTTCTGGAACAAACCTAAATTCCAGAAGTTGACAAACAATCCGAACTTTCTGCCAGAGTCTACAGCAGTTGAACGCGAAAAAAGAACAGGATACACGATAAAAGCAATTAAAATATTCAAAAGGTATACCTCCTCCTCAGCTGTCTTGTTAATCTCCTGAGCTTTTTTGAGCTCCTGCTGTAGTTTCCTCAACTTGTCATCATAAAATATAATCTATTATAAACAGAAATTTAAAAAGAGGTCTTTTTAATGCATGAGTATCAGTACTGTTCTTTTTCACTCTAAGAGTCCCACGTTAAAACTACTACCTTCCCACCCTGTTTTCTATTATCCCCTGAACTTAATTTCTCACTTTTAAGATTTCCTATCCCATGTTAAAACTGCTCTCTTCCCACTCTAAGATTTCCTATGTCTCATGTTAAAATGGTTATCTTTCCACTCTAATATGTCCCCTATGTCCTGTGAAGGTCTATTGCTAACTTGCCACTCTAAGATTTTCTATTCCATGCTTAAACTGCTTTCTTTCCACTCTAAGATCTCTTGTACTAAAAACCCTAGCATCCCACTCTAATGTTTCCTATATCCTAGAAATTTAATTTCACAGTCTGAAAATGTCCTATCTCATGTTAAATCTGCTCTCTTCTCAATGGTTTTCCATGCAGCACTTTGAGTCTGTCTGCAATGGTTGGCAGTGCCAGCAAGTTCTGCATACATACTAATGGGGTTTCATTAACTGGTGGGTGAGCAGAATAGAGGGAATTAAATGGTATGATAGAATCACCAATGTTCAGCTTTGGGAGAGATCTAAACAAGTTCCAGTGGACCAACAATACAACTAGAATGTCATTCTACTGAAACCCACAGGGGTGTACAAAATAGATTGGGGGGTAGAAGGCAGCAGAAGAAAATGAAGAAGACTAGGGTATCTTACGTACACCCCAGAATGACCCGGACGACTTCACTCTATTTGTGTTAAAGCTGCAGGAGCCAAGTCTTCTATACGGTCAGCAGTCCTAGTTCCTAATTGATCACCAAGATGATCAAATGTTGGTAAATGGTAAAAAGCATTCTTTTCTTTATGTCCAATACTGCGCTAATTTTCAGTGTGTTGAGCCGCTTTTGCCATTCTGCTGCCTTCGTATGGTCACTGAAGGACAGTTTTCTGCTGAAGGTGATACCCAGGTACCTCAGTTCGCCACCTTCTCTTTTAAAGTTTCTATCCTTAACTAGGAAGCTTGGGACATTTTCTCAAACAGTCTTATTGTCCAGAGAGCACCATAAAACAACCAACTTTTCTGGATTTATGATAGCACTTATCTCTGTACACCTGCAATCACTTTGTTCAAGGTGGCCTGTGGCTCTTCAGCTGTTTGTTGCCTATTTTCCCAAGAGCCTCATTGATTAAGAATTAAGATAAACATTTTTACATATCAGATAACATAATACTGTTCCTGAGAAGTGTGAGAGACAGAGATAGAAAGCGAGAAAGAGAGAGACAGAGACAGAGAAAAGGGGGGGGGGAGGGCAAAAGGAAGAGAGCAAGTGACAGTGAGAAATTAAGAAAGAGCAACAAATAGAGGCAGAAAGAGCAAGAGATACAGACAGAGACAGTGAGAGAGAGAGAGAGAGAGAGAGAGAGAGCAAGAGGGAGAGAGCAAGAATATACAAACTTTATATTCAAAGGGTCACAAATTGGGCACATAGGCCCATCTTACATTCGGCCCTTCCAAGCACTGATCTTTCACACAGCAGTTGTATTTTATCAATAAAGCATGTTATGTTCATATAATAATATGCATATTATGAATATCAAGAGAAAACAAAAGCATGCACACACACACTCACATTCACACACCACAAGCCCATTTACTCACTTACACACAGATACATACACACCCACATACACACACACACACCCACATAAATACACACATAAATATTACAAACATAAACATTCCACACACATATACCCACATACATACATACACAGACACACAAAGACACCCCCACAGACATAAACATACACAAACATTTACAGACACATACATGCACGAACAGACACACCCAGCAAGAGATAGTAAGAGCCTACGAAACAGAGTGGCAGAGATAGAGAGAGAAAGAGACAGGTAAAGCCAATAAAAAAAGACTAAGAATAAAGACAAACCTTTTTACATACCATCCAACAACATGATAAAACTATGTCCGCCTACCTCTTCTTTCATGGAACTATTCTGCTGTGAAAGTTTAGCCAGCTCCGTCTTTCCAGTGGCCAGCTGGCGGGACTTCTCTGCCAGCTGTTCCATTGACTCTTTATGATTCCCTTGTATGTTGGTCACCTGCACCCTCAGCTCATGTATTTTCACATCAGCTTCCACCAGCTGTTGCCATAAAATCAGAGAAACCAAACACTAACCTATCAGCATGAGGCATTCAATTATTCCTGTGTGTAATTTAACTTTTTCAGTATGAGACGATTAAATTAGTTATAAATCAAGGTATGATGCAGTCCTTAAAGACTTAACCCTTTCACCCTGAGAAGCTGAAAATGCTCATTTCCAGCTGGGTCCAATTCCCCATAAATGTTACTTTTCTGACTTGGACCTGTTTATGTAATGCATAGTTAATGCTGTTGGCTGAGTCTGCACCTGTGAAAACTTTTTTGGTCACAATATGAATAATTCAACTAACAACAGCATTGGGAAAAAAAAGGGGGGAAAAAAGGGGGGGGGGGGGGGGGGTCTTGGAGCTAAATGGCTTTTTTAAAGCCAAAATGAAGTCAGGATTTTTTCATAAGCCTCATTGATGGAGGTCAAGGAGTTAGGACATGAACCATTTTATACATATGTAAAACCTGTTTATAAATTGTATTAATTGGGGGGGGGGGGGGGGGGGAGGGGGGTTCTGGAATCCTAACAGGGTAATGTCCTATTTGTTTTGTTTTTTGAAGTGCACCTGGGATAAAAGGGTTGAGGTTGAAGCTGTGACAGATCCAGTAAATAAGTAACGAAATTAAGAGTTAAAAAAAAAAAAAACCTCTCTGTACTCACTCACTTATCTACTTTCACGCACGCACGCACACACACACACGCACGCACAGACACACGCGCGCGTGGAGCGATCCACATCTACATCGTCAACAAATCTTATCATTAAATGTCACAAAAATGTTAGTTAGTTAGTTAGTCGACAGATTTTCTTCACTGCACATCAAACCATTAAATCCATAAGTGTTCAGATCTCCGCGGCTGACGGCGCCAGTCTGTGTTGGTTTCTTATTCTTCTTTGGTTTTCTGCGCAGTGCTCCTGTCTGGCCACACACCTTTTTAACATGCTGCTCTTGCAGTCTGGCCATTGTTGCAGATTTGCAGACATCACTGGCTTCTCGCAAATGTCTCACTTCTCGTAGTGCACTAAGTACATCAGCACAGTCCCTGGCACGTCCACCTATCAGCTTGCTCATTTCCTTGCACACCTGTGTGCCCTGGTATGAATATGAAACTGATATGCATCAGCCCTGACCACCTCAGAGATTCTAACCACTGTCTTCATTGTCAGAGAGAAATCATAGTCTAGACTTCCATTCTGTTATTTCTTGTTCAATCTTGTAGATATCACCGATCAAATCCAGTCCAACATCTTTAGCCTCTCTCAACAATGTTCCTCTCTAAGACGTCCTAGTTTCCTCAATCCATATGTTTCCCATCTGAGTGCCTGTTTAGTGATTCTCCTCATGCTGTGCCCAATAATTTGCTATCATGTTACTTATAACTCTTGACACAAATGGTCGTCCATGCATTTCCCTCATTACTTTTTTGTCTTTCTTGAATTCCTCCCATTAAATGTTCATCAGTTTCCGTAAGCATTTGGTTTCAAATGCTTTCAACTTTCCTTCCATTATCATGGTGTTCCCCAATGCCCCCCCCCCCCAATGATTAAAGAACACAGAAGTGCCTATTTCTTACAACCATATGTTATATTCTCTGTTGATCAATTTTTGCCATGCAATCATTCGAACTCACATCTTTATAGACCAATCAGGACACGATGGGTGATGTGGTCAACATCAAGTCGCATGCCTTTTCTTTCCAGGACATTGACCGGCCGTCCTCATGTGGGACGCAATTTTTTTGTTATTTTGAAGCCCCACTCTGGCTTTTGCCAGGCTCCACAATATAGCCTGATGGTTGAATGTGGTTTCTGTTCCTCTCCACATGTGATCCTCATCCGCATTGTGGCACTTTGTGTTGCCGGGTGTTTATCTCTCTGTGTGATGTCCTGGTGGGGTCAATTTCCCTTTTTTTACTTGCCAGGACATTTCTCAGAACCAGCTTCAGCCTGGGATGACCTGACAACCACAGGTCTCATACCGACACACACAAACAAATTAACCCTGCTGGGTCAACCTGACAACCACAGGTCTCATACAGACACACACAAACACTTACTCCTGCTGGGTCGACCTGACAAGCCACAGATCTCATACCGACACACACAAACACTTACTCCTGCTGGGTTGAACTGATGAGCCACAGGTCTCATACCGACACACACAAACACTTACTCCTGCTGGGTCGACCTGACAAACCACAGATCTCATACCGACACACACAAACACTTACTCCTGCTGGGTTGAACTGATGAGCCACAGGTCTCATACCGACACACACAAACACTAACTCCTACTGGGTTGACCTGACAAGTCACAGGTCTCATACCGACACACACAAACACTAACTCCTGCTGGGTCGACCTGACAAGTCCCAGGTCTCATACCGACACACACAAACACTTACTCCTGCTGGGTCGACCTGACAAACCACAGGTCTCATACCGACACACACAAACACTAACTCCTACTGGGTCGACCTGACAAACCACAGGTCTCATACCGACACACACAAACACTAACTCCTACTGGGTCGACCTGACAAGTCACAGGTCTCATACCGACACACACAAACACTTACTCCTGCTGGGTCGACCTGACAAACCACAGGTCTCATACCGACACACACAAACACTAACTCCTACTGGGTCGACCTGACAAGTCACAGGTCTCATACCGACACACACAAACACTTACTCCTGCTGGGTCGACCTGACAAACCACAGGTCTCATACCGACACACACAAACACTAACTCCCGCTGGCTTGAACTGATGAGCTACAGGTCTCATACCGACACATACAAACACTAACTCCTGCTGGGTCGACCTGACAAGCCACAGGTCTCATACCGACACACACAAACAATAACTCCTGCTGGGTCGACCTGACAAGCCACAGGTCTCATACCGACACACACAAACAAATTAACATTGCTGGGTTGACCTGACAAGTCACAAGTCTCATACCGACACACACAAACACTAACTCCTGCTGGGTCGACCTGACAAGCCACAGGTCTCATACCGACACACACAAACACTAACTCCTGCTGGGTCGACCTGACAAGCCACAGGTCTCATACCGACACACACAAACACTAACTCCTGCTGGGTCGACCTGACAAGCCTCAGGTCTCATACCGACACACACAAACACTAACTCCTGCTGGGTCGGCCTGACAAGCCTCAGGTCTCATACCGACACACATAAACACTTACTCCTGCTGGGTCGGCCTGACAAGCCTCAGGTCTCATACCGACACACACAAACACTTACTCCTGCTGGGTCGGCCTGACAAGCCTCAGGTCTCATACCGACACACATAAACACTAACTCCTGCTGGGTCGACCTGACAAGCCTCAGGTCTCATACCGACACACACAAACAAATTAACATTGCTGGGTTGACCTGACAAGTCACAAGTCTCATACCGACACACACAAACACTTACTCCTGCTGGGTCGGCCTGACAAGCCTCAGGTCTCATACCGACACACACAAACACTAACACCTACTTACATCAGCATGTGACTTGTGGTGCTGGTCTTGCAGTTTCTCCTGCTCCATGTGCAGCTGGGCCAGCGTGTCCTCGTATCTGGCAATCTGTAAGTGGGAGATCAATTAGACAATCATACGACTCTGAAGATGTGGATACAAAGAAGAATATGTCATAGATCATGGAGGCAAAAACTATCAAATACAGAGGTACTGAAGAGATGGAATAAAAAGAACTGATTTAAAGAATATTTAAGTGAAATATTTAGACCATTTTGAAAGATGTAATGCTTTGAAAACAAAAACCATACTGAAGGGAAAAGATAAAGGAAAGTGAGTTAGAGGCAGACAGCAATACGAGAGATGAACTAACAGCGAAGAGAGAGAGAGAGAGAGAGAGAGAGAGAGAGAGAGAGAGAGAGAGAGAGAGAGAGAGAGAGAGAGTGAGAGAGAGAGAGAGTGAGAGAGAGAGAGAGAGATAGAGAGAGAGTGTGTGTGTAAATCCAGAGTGACAGACAGAAAGTGTTGGAGATCCATTCGAGGAAATCTTAAGTGTGCAGATGGCGAAGGATGTACGGAGGAGGAGATCCAACCATTTAAGGACTTAATGGTTCAATATGCAGTGAGGATTATCTGTCAATTAACTAACCCACTGTGTGTGTGTGTGTGTGGACACCCCCCCCCCCCCCAAAAAAAAAAAAACAACAACATAATTTTGAAATTATGTGGAAAAGTAAAGGGAAAGAGTTACGTGTCAAAAAAAAAAAAAGGCTTTTAAGTTGTTATCATCTGTAGTTTTTTGTTTAAACAACCATTTGTGACCTACTTATTGACTTCCTCTCATAAATTTACTATGTACCTATTACCTTTTCTGTGCCTTTGAGAAAAAGTGAGAAGAAAAATTAATCAATACTTATTTCATCCTTTTATGTTTAGAATAAACTTAAAAATTTTTAAAAAACACTTTGCAATGTTACCTCCTGTGTGTGTTGTTTAGCTTGTTTTTGAGCTGTCTGTAAGTTCAAATTTGCCATCCTCAGCTGGGCCTCCCTGTCAGCCAGTACTTCACTGAACTCTCTGTGCTTCAACTGAAGGTCATCTATCTCTCGTCGTAGTCTAGGCATCTGGTCATCACTCATTCTCAACTAGATTTAAAAAACAAAAAAGTGTAAGACATTTTTATAATGTCATGAAAGAGGTGGTCACCTGCTCGTCCTAGTACAGAGGCTTCTTGAAATATAATCAGCTAGTTCTATCTGGGTGGTAGTCTAGTTATCTTGTTCTCACCCACTCTAGCCTAGATATTTCTGATTTCTTCTTCAGCATTAAAAGTCCTTGAGGTTTACTGAAACAGGTTACCCCTCTATTCATCTCTGTGACTGGCCTTCTATTTCCAGTAAAGTCTTAGTCTTAGTCAAGGTTTCAGCTTCACCACAATCAGGTCACCCCATACTTGTTCCGTTCCTGCACCAGTGAAAATTTCCAGTAAAGCATTTGGATCTGCTTGTGTATTATCTCTCTTCTGTCTTCTTGGTCTGCCTTTTGGTCAACTTCTTTTCAACTCCTTTGTGTATGCTGTTTATTTTGTCCTTCTGTTATCTACTTTTCTCTCTACATGCCATTGCTGTCTATTAGCCCTCAGTATGTCAGTAATTAGTGGTGACCTATAGGAAGAAGAATGTATATTATGTTTAAAAAAAAAAACTGTGTGATTCCAGTACTAACTTATGGATGTGAGAGTTGGAAACCAATGGAAGCTCTAGATAAACAAATTAGACAGTTTTGAGAACAAACAGAAGAATACTAAATCTCCACTGGATAGATTTCAGATCCAATACGCAAATAAGACATGAGACCAAGCAAGAAAATGTTTTCAAATTTATAAGAAAGCGCTGCTTTAAGTCCTTTTATGAACACGGGAAGGAAAAAGAAAAAGGAGAAGAGCATGAGAGACTCTAAGTAGAACCACGATCATGAAAGGCTCAACCATGGGCCTAACAAACATCGAAGACCTAAAGCAGGTCGCAACGAACCGCCAGACATGGACAGCTATGGCCTCTGCCCTATGTGCTGCCTTAGGCCCAAGAGGAAAGACTAACTAACTATCCACCACCACTCAGATACTGGGCATACAGTGCTAGAACTATATTTTACAAACTGGCACTCGGTGGGTGATGTGGTCAACATCAGACTGGCCGCGTTTTACTTTTTAGGATCTTACCTGGAACCCATTTAGGGCAGGGTCGACCTGGAGCCAAGGTCATTTCTGAGAAAAAAAAATCTAGCTCAGTTAGGATTTGAACCCAAGTTTCGGATCCACATCCAGCATCTAGCCCGTAAACCTCAAGCTGTATTCCATGTGCCAGGTGTTTAAAAATCAGATATGACTCAGTCTCTCTCCACTAAACAGACAGCCACCTGCTAAGTGGTCACACACATCACACACTCTGTAGGTCCAGCCACGATCCCCAGGGATCTCCATAAAGAAATGCATCTGTTACTTCTTTTGTCTGAAGCAAGGCACCATGTGTGCCTGGAGGCAACTCACATATTTCAGTCAACATGCTATGCATGCTCTCATGTCTTATACTGAAACCTTTACTCTAGATAACCTGGACACCATATTTGTTTCCCAGAACAAATGTGGGACAAGTATACTTACTAGTTTTATAATTTTCATTACTGTCTTTGTCGGAAATCAGTTATAACCTTCTGGGACTGAAAGACATAGTTCATGAAATGAACCCAGGACCATTAGAGCATAAGGCAAAAGGCTTAACAACTTACTCTGATAGTTTTAGAAAATTTACAATCAACCTATGCTAGAAAACACCCAAAAGAGACCATGAAATGAAAGTTTAAGAGAGAGGCCAAAGGTGCTGGTCTGGATTCCACTGATGATGTCAAACTAATTGCACATAATAGACCGTAAAACCAAGTTACATATGTGTAATTCTCGTCTTATTTCAGTTTTAACATATACCAGTGAAAGTTAGAGAACCACTAAAGACATGGAACGAAAGTTAAATGAATTTTAACTCTTTGAGTCCCAAGGAACACATCATACGTTTGTAGATTCCTACCTAGAGGCATAATGAACGCATGATGCGCCGATTTTACGTCTCTTTTGACTACCCCTTGGGCCTGTGATGCTAAACCCCCTGGGACTCAAAGTGTTAAAACAAATGCCCGAGGAAAATGATGAACATAAAAAGGGATGAATTAAAGAGGAGTGAAGAAATAAGAGAAATGTCTGGGCAACAACTAGTAGCAACAGTTACAAGGTAGATAAGATGGTGCTATACTGAACACATTCTGAGAAAAGACAAACACAGAATCACCAAACAAGCACTAAAATGGGAAATAGAGGGACTGAGGAAACAATGTCATCCAAGAGAAACAATAAGGTTAACATTGGTGAGAAAAGCCACAAAGTAGCTGGACTGGATTCCATCCATGATATCCAAGTTATTGCACAGGGTAGAACTGAATGGAGAAATAAATTGCAAGCCCTATGTGACATATAATGGCACCACAGGTTAGGTTAGTTGCGTATCCTTTACAGGACATTGCAGAACCAACCCCAACAGCCCCTGGCTGTTGTGTGGTTTTTCTAGGCAAATTTACATCCAGTAGTTTGCCACTACTGAGTGGTGGAAAATTTCGAATATCTTGGGTCACTGGTTACCAACAATGGTGACACAATGAAAGAAATTAAACGGCGACTATCAATTGCTCTTCAAAGACTAAAACAACTGAATAAATTATGGAATTGTACAGATAGAACTACAAAGGTCAGATTTTTAAGAGCATGCATCTTTCCCATTGCAACATACGCCTGTGAGACCTGGACACTTACTAAACAAGCGGAACAGCGCATAAATGCATTTGAATATAAATGTTACAGACAGGTTCTAAGAATATCTTGGGTAAAGAAAAGAACAAATGCATCCATACTTCAAGAGCTGAATATTGAAGAGGGTTGGCTAGCAAAGACAATAAAACAAAGAAAATTGAAATATTTTGGTCACTTGAAACGTCATGGAAGTCTAGAGAGAACAATAATGGAGGGGTATATGCCTGGGAAGAGAGGAAGAGGAAGGCCAAGGAGAAGATGGGTGCAGGATGTGGCAGATGATCTCCAGATGGGTGTATCAGACGCAGGACATCTTGCTCAGGATAGGAAGGTTTTCCGGAGGGTTGTTATGGCAGCGAGGTTCCGCGAGGGACATGCTACTGAATGAATGAGTTTGCCACTGCTTTCTGGACGGTCGGCTTTCTTGATACCACTGTCGAAACCAACGCAAGGTGCATGGCCCGCAGCTGGGATCAATCCCGACATTACGAAGCGTCCGCATCGACTTAGCCACAGAGCCGACGCCACAGTACCATGATGATGATAATATTAGAGAAAACTGACTGAGCCAGTGAGACCACATCTCACCCTGTCTTGCAGCTCTCTGGTCAGCCTCTGCAGGGCTTCCATGTCAGCCTGCATGTCCAGTGACATCTTCTTGCTGGCACTCAGCTGCCTCACAGTCTCTCCATGCCTCTCCCTCTCAGCTCTCAGTTCTGCTTGAAGCTGACCCAGGATTCCTTCCTGCTGCTCCACCTAAAACAACATACATGGAGGGATATTATCGTCACACACACAAAGGTTAAATAGGCAGCTGCCCCAGATTTTGATAACCGATTTAAGTTTTTCTCTGAGGGGAAAAATGGGGTGTGTGACAGAATTTGTGTGTATGTTAGTGTGTGTGTGTGAGTGCACGGGTGTCTGTGTGTGTGCATATATATTTAAATCAATTTTTGCGTATACATATATGTATGTATATATATGCATGTATAGGCAGTGAGGACATCCAAAACAAACTCTAAAATGGACACTGACAACAGAAGCCAAAGCTGCCGGACTGGATTCCATCCATGATATCAAAGGGATTGCACAGGAAAGAATCGAATGGAGCCCCATGTGACATATAATGGAACAACTTACGACCAAGTTCTGTTTGGACTACCAGGTTGTAAGTCAAACTGACCGTAAGTCAAATTTTTTCAACACTATTTTTATTCAAATGGGTTATAAAAATGGTACATAAAACATTAAAATTCAACCTATGTGTCAATTACTGTGCATAATGCGAAAAATGCATCATATTTACTCTTCTGCATCAGTTCTGGGTACTTTTGACCCTACCTTAATTTACCATTTTTAAATATTTTTTTAAAATTTGGGGTTGTAAGACGCATAGATCATAAGTTGAGAAAAAGGTGTTTATATATATGTATATACACACACACATTATACATATATGTGTGTGTGTGTATATATTCCTAAGAAAAACTGAGATGTTTATGTCACGTTCCCTTCTTCATAGAACAATCAAGGCCTATAAAGAACATAGAGGTGAAGAGAAAAATAACTGTCAATGTCAGGGTATGGCAAATGACAGGGATACCAATGAGACTGATAATATACAAACAAAACAGAAATAAATGTTACCAAATTCACAGCACTATATAACACAATGCTACAAAAAAAACACAGCAACAATCTCTACACACCTGGCCTGTTAATATTTTCTCTTGCTCTTTGGCACCTGCTAGCTCCAGCTCCATCTTGTGTGCTTGCTGTTTGTAAGCAATGCCTTCTTGAACAGCGGCATGATGTTCGTCCCTGGCAGACATCAAGTCCTTTCGAAGCTTGTCAATCATTGCTTTCTGCTCAGCTATCTCTTCCTCATAGCTGGAAGCCCTCTCCTTGACTGTCTTCAGTTCAGTCTGATTAAGGAGCAATTAATGATTACAATATGGGAAAATATTTTAGAATAGATACCAAGACTACAAAGAAAGAGAATTCTCCAGAGCTATATAAATCCTATCATGATGTAAGGAAGTGAATCATGGGCAGATGGAGGATTAGAGAAAAAGTATCTGGAAGCGGCAGAGAGGCAGTTTTATAGACAATAATGAGAGAACCCTCACCTCTTGACCTTTTCTCACGCCTTCACTCATATTGGGCATATAGTGCCAATACAGACCAATCAGCATCAGGAAGAGATGTGGTCAACATCTTTACCTGATACCCATTTAGAGTTGGGTCAAACTGGAAGCCAAGGCTTTAGCGACCAGTTCGCCCACTGGCTGGCCGGTAGACGACTTCGTCATTGGTCGGGACAGTATTTGGGTCTCTGTCTCTCTTGACTGGATCAACACTGCAAGAGTCTGTTTCAGGCTATTTGGTGGTGAGCAATGCTACGCCATTTTATATGGTTCACATAAACCTAGTCACAATTATAACCAAAAGCTCACCCCTTGGGGTGATGCTGGTTGAACATGACGACTTTAGAATTATTTTTGGCGAAGCAAGTCAAGTCAAGGAAGCCAAGGTCAATAACCATAAAATCTGGCAGATCCGATTTGAACCCACGACCTTCAGATACACAGATGTGCGTCTACACCTGAGAATATACTGGATAAAAAAGAGAAATAAAGACATCTTGAAAGAAAATGACTTATGAAGAGAACTTATTACCCAGGTCAGAAGGCAACTACATTCTCTGGTCATGTCATGAGAAGGATAAAACTGTGTACATCTTCATGGTGGAAAGGTTGGAGAAAAAATAGATGCAGAGGGAGCCCGAGAGAGAGAAGATGCTGGACAGTTTGACATCATGATATAGAAGATCATCTGTGTCAGAACTGATTGACAGTACACAAGACAGAAGGCTGCAGATAGACATGGCTACCAATGCCACACGGTATGGACTATAAGAAAAAGATTTCAAGAAATTATGAAAATATTTTTCATTTTCTTCTCTGAATTCCTAAAGTTACCTCTGTGAAGTGTGCAGCTGAAGTAAGGATAATCTGTGTACTCTGTCTAATGCTAGTATAAAGTGTTCTTCATTTGTTATTGATGCTGTCACTCTGTATTTTACTTTTGAAGACTTTCGGCCAAAACGGAGGAAAGGCTTGGCAGCATGTTAAGCTTCGAAGTTATTTTTTTCTTCCGACAGCGCTTTGCTAATGCAGTTACCACATAGGGATGGTAGTCTATGGTTTCGCTGCTTGGGCTACTAAGTTTTAGTGCTTTGATGCAGCCCTGTGAGCTGTGAATTTCCTATGAAATATCTTCTATTTGCGCAGCTGTTGTATCCTTTTATTCAATATGGCCAGTGGCCGGTTTATGTGTGGGCTGATTAAATACTTTAAGTAAAAATTCAACGCGTGTGTATACTAACCAACTTATGCCCACTACTTCCATCAACGATAAAATGCATTTCTGGTGGCGATTACTGGCTTTGCTGCCTTGAGCAACTGAAATACACATTTACTGAGTGCACATATTTCTGGATTGTTCCGGAACTAGTTGTTTATTCACCAGTTTTTCATATGCAACAGTGAGGGACATTTTTTTTGATTCGCACTGGCACAGGAACGAAAGCAATTATGGGGAAACCCGATTGCGCCGATGTTGAAACCTCGACTAACCAACTATTTTGCTTTGTTGCCCCCTTGCTCTATGTTTATTATATTTTTTTTAATGAGGAGCTTAGTAGCAGTTGGTACCAGGGCATTTCACCAGAAGATAATACTATAACGACAGCAATCTACTACTGTAAATCTGAACAAAGAAAACACAAACAACAGATTTAACACATTATTGCCAGGCACATTTCGCTGTATCTTGTCAGGTGCAAATACAGACAAAAAATAAATAAATAAATACGAAGCAAACCACTGAATCTTTTTAGATGAAACACGAGTATTCGCACACTGAAATATAACTCTCTCTCTTGTTTCTTTTCTAAATCAGGGTAAAAGCAAGCATGCCTTTTGTTATTATAATAAAGAAAGCATCACACATTAATCTTGCTGGTTGGTAGGAGGAGGAAGAAGAATAAGAATAATAATAATAATAATAAGACAAATAAAAATGAGGAAGAGGACACAGTGGAAGAGGAGAAAGATAGAGACAAAAATAAAAAAAAAAACAGATGAAGAGAATGAGTAGCACAGAAGTAGAAGGTCAAAAAAAAAAAAAGAGGAAAGGTACCTGGAAAAAGATCAGCAGGTTTTTATCAGGAGATGATATTGTGATGTTGCTATACGTCACAAAGAGCTTGCAGTTTGCTTTTCCATTCCTCTAGCCTGTTCCTGTTTATATATCATGGATGTCTTTCCTTCAAAGTCGGAGTACATCTGCCTAAGAGGCAAATAACCAACAGTCTGAATGAAAATAACTCAGACCTGTGAAACTGATGTACACGCAACACTCAGTTTTTCTAACAGGACTAGAGTCCAGAAGTGGACGAACAACAAGAACTTTTCAGCAGGAGTTTACAGTCTGTGAACGAAAAGAAGAAGGGGAAGAATATCTTAGATGGAATCCAGTCCAGAACTTTAGGTCTCTCTCATCAACTTCCGTCTGAGGGTTTCTTTTGGACATCCCCATTTCCTGATTTTGGCTCCTCTCTGCATACTCCCCATTTTTCATATCTTTCTGTTGTCCAATTTTCCACTTGGTTTTAGGTGTTTATTCCTTTTTTTCAGGTTTTCCTATTAACTACTTCGGTGGGGGTGTCTCATAAGTAAAAGGATCCCTTTTTTTAATGCTAGTGGCATACTGGGTACAAGATGCTGGACACACATCTTTTGAGGGACCATTCGGTGCTTCGTGGATGATGTGGTCAACATAACACCAGGCACAATTACTTCCCAGGAAATTAAATGGCACACATTTTAGGCTGGGTCAATTTAGGATGTAGATTTGAACCTAAGACTTTTTTAGCTGGCTGGCTGGCAGGCAAGAATCTAGCCACTATGCTATCACAGCTCCCATGGGTGTCTCATGTTGCCTATAATACTGTCTGACCTAGTTCACCAAGGCAGATGTGGTCAAGGCCTTTGGGAATAAGCAACTGAATCAGTAGAGAAACAAGATTATTATGGCCTGGAGAGAATGAGGCACCTGGGTGTAACCAGAGGGTCTGGCCGGCTCACAACACTCAGAAAAAAGGCAAGATGGACTTATAACCAGATTGTGACCAGTACCATCAGTATTGGAACTCTGTGCTGGCTACTGAAGATGAGGACGGAGCAGGCAATGGGAATGCCCCGAGTGCTGTGATGTCAATTCTGGACTCAACTCAGCCTAGTATGCTGTGATGTTGATTCCTAAATCAGTAAATGTTCTCACCTGCAGTTTTCGGATACTCTGCTCCAGTTTGACCCCTTCTGTAACCCGCTGACTCAGCTGATCTTGGGTGGTCTGCAGGCTTCTCTCCATCAGACTGAGCTTCTCCTCATGGCGGGCCAGCTGGTAACAAAACAAGCAGCAGAAGTGCAGGGGCATCAACAGTCAGGGTTTAAAAACTTCCTATGTGGGTTCCGGAGCCTCATTTTGGAAAAAAAATCCAATCCACTGCCTACTTAACAAGCATGTCCTTCAAGACAAATAATTAGGGGTCTTTCAATGTCGGAGTGCATCTGCCTGAGAGACGAGGAACCAACAGTCAATAAGGCCAGATCTGTGAAATGAATATGCATACAAATCTGAAGTTTTGGAAGACGACCAAAGTTCAGAAATGAAAGAACAACCAGAGCATTCCACCAGAGTTTACAGCCAGTGAATGCTAACAAAACAATAATAATAAGAAAAGTTAAAAAAAAAAAACATTTGTATTTCAAACAAGTCAAAAAAAGTCAAAGACCCACTTATCCTCACCTTGAGGTGTAGTTGATAAGTAAACTATGGTTTATAGGTCGAGTTCAAGCCTAAAATAATCTTTCCAAAACCAAAGACTGACTTATATAGTGGGTAACAATTAGTCTGACTCTGGAGGGTATGGCTTTAATAGACTCAAATGGTTGGGGCATACTGAGAGAATGTCAGATGACAGAGAAGTGAAAACTATACACAAGAGAGATAAATGGTCGTAGACCACGAGGCAGACCAAGAAGACGATGGAGAGATAATGTCCAGACAGACCTGCAAACACTTGGTGTCATCAACTGGAAAGAGAAGGCCAACCAGAAGGAAGAATGGAGGTGGGTGAGTGATATTTGCAGAAATGAACCTCAAGGGCTCATAATGCTGAAGAAGAAGAAGAAGATGAATGTTATGGCAGTGACCAAAGAAATAACATAGCTGATGACATAGACCTCTTCCCATGCATCTTTTCTTAGTGAGTCAGTGTGCTCAGGAAGACAGAGATGGGCTGGATCCGAAGACAGTGGGTGGAGTCTCAGAAGAGTCAGGGCTGACACATATCAGTTTAATATTTGTGCCAGATCACGCAGGCGTGCATGGAAATGAGCAAGCTGATAAATTTGTATGTAAAGCTACTGTGGAGGGCAGATGAACCATTGATCATGCTGATGTACTGAATGCACTACGAGAAGTGAGACATTCTTGAGAACCAAGTGATGACTGTGAATGTGCAACCATGACCAGACTGCGAGAGCAACATATTACAAGGGGTGTGGCCAGACGAGAGCATTAAGCAGGAAGCCAAAGAAGAATAAGAAACCAACACTGGACTGGTGTTGTCAACCGCTGGTGTCGTCAGTCGCTACACACTGCAGGATTTACTAAGGAGAGGATCTGAGCATTTATGGACTGAATGCAGTCATGATAATCTGTTTACTAACTAACTAATGGTGGCCACATGCTCACTTGCCGGCCTAAAGGTCTTCGGTTGAATCCAATCCAGTCTTGACATGATAAATAAAACTTTGCCTCCCAGATCTACTCAACCTAAAACTGGTACCAGGTAAAGTTCTGGAAAGTAAAGGTGGCTGGCATAATGTTGACAACATCACATATGGAGCGCTGATTGCTCTATAACAATATTAGCTGAGCATCATGTGTCCATAACACAGCATGGCAACTGCCTTTTTAAGGCAAGTGTATGCTGAAGAACATGAAGATATGATTAATCTATTTTAATGGAAATTTGAAACATAAAGCATTATCAACTGTAAAAGAAACGACAACAACAACTTGGAACTATGCAGAATAAAATTTTAGAATTCTAAGTTCTATCCTCGGTATAAATTAAAACGGTGTCTAGAAATCTGTAAACTATATTTGAGACTTTTAGATACTCCTTAGATAAAAATAATGGATAAAATAACATAAATTAATAACTGATAATCAATTAATCATTTAATCCGATGGATAAAGGCTCTTCAGATATGACTGGATACAAAATGACTGTACAAATGACTTACTTCTTGGGCACAGTCCTTGTACTGACTTTTAGATTCAGTCAAATCATACTTGAGTGTATCTGCCTCTGATCTCAGCTCAGAAATCTAAAGACATAATTGTTTACAATATGACAACACACAGTTCATTCTACCAACTTACACAATGAATTCATATTACTTATACTCCCTGTGTAGGTTCTGGGGCCACATTTATTCATCTGTTAGGAGTTTAAGATATTCCTACTCTACCTTTTCTGAATTATCTAAATACACATTCTGCCTGAAATAGTTCTTTGTGAGTATTCATTTATCTCTGTTAGGGAGCTGGTTAACTACTCTGATTTCTTGAATGTTTGTGTTACATGTATTTCAGTGTATGTTTTCAGTTTTCATGTTCATAAAAAAGACTTGAATAATAATATTTAATATAATCAAATACAATGAAATTAAAATGTTTTTTCATGAACCAAAACATGTGCATCGACTGTGGAATTATGCCCATCTGTGCAGCCATGTGGTGACAATTCTGATAGCACCATGTGCTCTATAAAATGTGTTTACTACCCAGATGATTGAGAACCCAGGGGAAAATGTGCAAGGAAAAAAAAGGGGAGGGAGGGGGGGGGGGCAAGGAAAAAAACAAGTGGGGGGGGGGGGGGGGGGAGAAGGGTTGGCGGACTCATGCCCCTTTACAAGCACCTCATGAAAGGGAATTTATCAAGTGTTTACTGAAAGAAGGTAGTGTTGAGCCCAGAAGGTGCAGATATTGCAATCTGGTCATAAACCACCATGTGCTAACCTTCCTTTAAAGGACCAACACATCTTCTTCAGCATTCCGAATCCTTGAGGTTCATTGCTGCGGATATCACCCGCCTCCATTCATCTCTCTGGTTGTCCTTCTCTTTCCAGCTGGTGACACCAAGTGCTTGCAGGTCTGCTTGGACATTATCTCTTATAATCTTCTTGGTCTGCCTCGTGGTCTACGACCATTCAGTTCCTTTGTGTATATAGTTTTTACCTCTCAGTCATCTGACATTCTCTCAATATGCCCCAGCTTTTTCAGTCTATTAGCTCTCATTATGCCAGTTATCAGTGGTGATTTAAACAGATTATGAACTTCGTTGTTGCTCTTCACTCTCCATTCTCCGCTATTTGCATCTTTAATGTTTTCGAAAAAAAGGGCCAAGATGGAAGAAGAAATTACCGAAGCACACAAAAGAACACTTGAAAAATAAATAAATTTGCAAACACTAAATGAAGTTGCAATAAGAGAATATAATTAAATATAATTAACAGAATCACTGTAAAATTAACTTGAAATGTCTACTGAAAGAAAATCTGGCAAACCTCTACACCTCAAAGTAGACAACGATCAACCAAGTAAGCAAGTAAAGGATTGGAGACAGTTGATTTCTTATGTCTACATCAAATCAGGCAAATGGTGTATCGCAGATAAATGTAAAAGCAAATTATTAAGGAAAGGATCTGTTTTATGCCTTTGACACTTCAGATCAGACATATAGAAGTACATTTGTACAGATAAATACGTACTCTGGAGATGATGTGGTCAACTTCATGCTGGCCCTGTTACTATCTAGGACATATCCTGACACCCATTTTAGGCTTTGCTAACCCAGGAGTTTTGATCTATTATCAACTCTGGATTCAAACGCAAGAGGAAAAGTACAATGTAAATAATCAAGCTTCTTCTTCTTCACTTCCTCTTTTACAGCTTCACATGTCGAGGGAGATGTAAGGTTTTGCTTCTTGCTATTCTGACTGCCTTGACCATGGACACATTGTGCTGTTGTAGAGTTCTACATCCTGTTCTTTTTTTGATGTATGCCTTGAATTGTATGGTGTTGCAACGCATTCTTTTTCAAAGTGGACAAAACCATTTAATTTGCTTTCTTTGTTAAGTAATTTAGAACTAATTCTGTGCTGATTTTTTTTCCTGTTAAGACTTCATCCTAGTTTTATCTCTTTTGGGCACTCTTGTCTTTCTCAGCCATCTTATTTCTGTGGCTACTGTTCTAGTTTACTGTGAGTGACCAAGTCTAGCAGTGGTAGCATAGGGTGAGGATAAATATGCTTTGAATGAGATGTTGCTTTGTGCTGACTGAGATTGCCTTTTACTGTAAGAGAGTAGTTAGCGGTCCCAATACTTGGTTTGATCTACTGATTGGATGCTAATTTCTTCACCCAATTTGCCTCTTTAGTGAATCCTGTACACAGATATTTTAACTCAGATACCTGTTACAGTAAATTTTCGTCATCCCCTTGTGGGATGCAATTTGTAGTTATTTTGAAGCCCCACCCTGACTTTTGCCGGGGGCCCTAAATATAGCCGGGCGTGAAATATGGCCTAACGGCTGAACATGGTTTCCGGGACCTCTCCACAGGTGATCCTCATCCACATGGTGGCACATTGTGTCACCGGGTGTTTATCGCTTGTGCGATGTCCTGGTGTGGTACAACACCTACCTACCTAAGATGCCTGTTTAATACCTCTGCACTCTAGTGCTACATTTAAATTCTGCTTCTTTTCTCTCAATGACATTACTTCTGTATTCAACAGATAAAAATGCAATGACTGTCGCAAAAATGGCAGGCGTGCTGCACAGATACTCACTGTTTCTTCCAGCTGTCTGTTACGAGAATTGGCTTGATTTATATCGGCTTTGAAGTCATGAAGAGATCTCTCACTTTTTTCAATCTAAAGAAGAAAGGTACATTACAATAGTCAGTAAAGCAAGTCCACAGAAGGGCTGAATAACCCAGAGTGTCCCATTTTTGAGCGGGGAAAAGGAATAGAAACACCGTTCTAAAAAACCATGTCACAGAAGGCAACTAAGAGTTTGCTGTAACTGGACTGTTGTTCTGAAAGGTGCAGATATCACAGCCTAGCTATAAACTACAACCCATTGTGAAAACCAACTTTTAAAAGTGAATGCCCAAGAAGTTCTTGTTTCTGTAAGTGTTGAGTGTGAGCTGAGGACTGACATCATAGCACTGTGGACATTCCACAAACGCTGTGTCCTCATCTTCAGTAGCCAGCAAAGAGTTTCAATGTTTATGGTGCCAGTAGCAGTTTGATTAGGGACTTTGTAAAGGTCAAAAGAAATTAAAAGAAATACTAAACTTAAAATTTGTAATGTCAAAACAGTACTGTTGTATGGGGCAGAAACATGGAGAACAACTAAGGCAATTACCAATAAACTACAGACAGTCATTAACTGGTGCCTGCGCAGAACAGAGGGAGTTAAATGGTATGATACAATCACTAATGCAGAGCTTTGGAAGAGAACTAAGCAAACTCCAGTGAACCAAGAGGTGAAGAAAAGACACTGGCGCTGGATAGGACACACACTGAGAAAACTGGTGGAACCCACAGGGGCATATGAATAAAGGAAGGCCAAAAAACACATGGAGAATGGAGCTGGAGAATGAAGTTAGAAAGATGGGGAGGACATGGGGAGAGCTGCATGCAATAGGAAAAGATAGAACAACTGGGCATGAGTTGGTTGGGGGCCTATGAGGCCGAAGAAGAAGAAGAAGAAGCAGGGATTATATGTCCATCTAGCCCTTCCATTAAACTTGTCAAGTAAAACAAAAAATAACAGCCAACAAATGCTGGGTTTGGTATGTGACATCATGTAAAGGATGTGCAAATAATGTTGAACTATATGTGCCTATAATTCTTGCAGGAGTGTCACTTCTGGAGAAAGTGGTGGCCCTTCAGGCTGGAGTTACCTTCATGGCTGAGGGTTGGTGCCCACATTTTCCACACAATAACTACAATCTTGACTCTTTTAGGACCAAGCAACCCATAATGCCTCTGCTAGTTGCACTTTACATGCTATGCTTGTCTTAACACTGTATAACTCAAAAAGCTTATATATTAGACCATTCTATTTCCAGTCGTTACTGTAACTCATTTTGTTCTATAGTGTTATTATATGAACCTATTTAAACCGAAACAAGTCTTACTTTGAATTAACAAATGTTTGGATGTTACGAATTAATAAAATGGCTGCCTGGGATTGACAGGATTATTGGTCTGAATCATCACCATTATGTTCACGACAATAAATATAGAATTCATGGAATTTCATCTGAAACAATAACCAGAATCATAGATCAGCTCAGTACTTTTGTTCTTCCCATACCATGTGACCACACCATCAAGCTATTTATCTCTTTGTCTTACTATTTTTCTTTTTCCATCACCTGCCAGATGTCACCAAGTTTTTGACACTTTCAAACATCTACAAATGTTCCAATCTGATAAACCCACAACATTTTAATGATCAGCTGAATCTATCAACTGAATCCATTGTGGACTAATAGGCTAGGTTTCCCCCCACACAAATAAATAGAGCCAAAATGAGTAATCTATGTGTTCTTAAAGTGGCAAGACAACTTACAAACATTCAAAAGAGGCAGTTATAATTTTTGGCCACATTATTAGATGAGAGCAACTGAAATATACTGTAACAACTGGAAACAGTTATGGAACAAGAGATTTAGGAAGACAAAAAGAGAAGATTCTTGACTGCTTTTTTCTTATGTCATGAAAGTGTCAGCAAATTAACTGACACAACGAACGAACGAACGAACAAACTTTATTTTTAAAGGGTTAAGAATTGGGCACGCAGGCCCGTCTAACATTCTGCCCTTCGAGGTCTCCCTCCATTCTTACATCATTTCATTCACACATCAAGTAATATTAAAAGTTAGCAATAGCATCAAAATAATCAATACAAGCACTGGAATGTGCACATTTCTAACTACAGTAAAACGTATTAGTTGTAACAAATCTAAGAAAAATTAGCGCTATTTTTCACATATGTTTTATCTTCTATGGGGGCATATAATCGGTGCTCAGATAATATTCGAACAGTTTCCGATTGTATGTATATGGACTAGTGGCACTTTTGATTTGCTGTGGTAGATAGTTCCACAAGTGAGCTGCAGAATATGACAGACTTGTTTTATAAAGGTCTATCCTAGGTTTAGGGATGTGTAATATGTTTTAGACGCTTACTATGCCGTTCATTATATTTGAACAACGGCCATAAGTAACATGGAGCCTTTTGAGATAATATTTTGTAAGTATATTTTGCCTTATTGAAAAGTAGACGTTCACGAAGCGGTAGTAGTCTAAGACCTTTATATGTTTCGGAGCTCACTGTTCCATGATTGTTACTAATTAAGCGAATGGCGCGCTTTTGCAGTGATGTGAGTCGCTTGATAACAGAGCTGGAACAGCCATCCCATATTGTAGAGCAATAGTCTACATGTGTCTGGATGTGAGAAATATAGAATATCTTTCTTGTGTGTTCATCAAGAAAGTTTTTAATTTTTGCAAGCTGGTAAACCTTTTTAGCTGTTTGCTTCACAAGTGCTTGTACGTGTGAGTTGAATGTTAGATTTGCATCAATTACCAATTCCAGTGTCTTGTGCTCAGTTACATTTTCTACTTGAGTGCCCCCAATGTAGAGTTGAAGCGTTCTCTGAGAATTTAAACTGTATAGTTTTTGCCTGGTCGTTATTAGCATAGATTTGGTTTTATTAATGTTTATTTGCATACGGTTTGCACTGCTCCATTGGACTACATTATTTAATTCTTGTTGTAATGAGGACTCTAGTAAATTACATGTTTGAGCATTTGCATAGATGGTACAGTCGTCTGCGAATAAATCGCAGGACGACGACAGGCATAAAGGAAGGTCATTTATGTAGATATTGAATAACAAAGGACCGAGAATCGAGCCTTGAGGTACCCCAGTATTTAATTCAGTGGCTTGCGATAGTGATTTATTGTAGCAGATTATTTGTTTATTATTTAACAAAAAAGATTTTATTAACTGTAATAGTCTAGGGTTAAATTTCATTGTTTCTAATTTTCTTATAAGAATGTTATGGTCTATCATATCAAAAGCTTTCTTAAAGTCTATAAACACTCCGCCACATATTTTTCTCATCATTAACATTTCTGGTGCCATTTTTCAATCATGTTAGTTAAAGCAGTATGGCAAGAATAGTTTTGGTCGAAAACCTGATTGGTTATCCACTATAAGTTTGTTGTGATCTAAGTGCTGAAAGTTACATTATGAATATGTTTCTCTAGTGGTTTCGATAGTGATGATAACAGGGAGATTGGTCTATAGTTACCTGGAATACTACTGTCTAAGGAACCAGATTTTAGATGCGGATACACTTTGGCAATCTTAAATGCAGATGGGAAGTAGCCTTTGACAAGACATTGGTTGTAAATAAAGGTCATCGACTCACAAATAACTGGGGCAGCACTACGAAGGATCCTATTGCTGATTCCGTCTAAACCAGACGTATTACTGTTTCTGAGACTGTTGAAATGTATAAAAACTTCCGCAACTGTCATGAGAGGAATGTCAGAAGGAATGTCTTCAGGGCATTTATTTTCACAAAATGCTGATAGCAGTGATAAATCACATGGACAGTTTGGCATTGTGGCTTTTACATTTTCTATATTGGCTTCAAAGAAATTACTGAATTCATTCGATGTTATATTAGATGTCAGCAAACGCGTGGAAGTACCTTTGTTTGTCAATGTATTGATTGCCTTCCATATGTCTTTGCTGTTACTTTTATCTACTATTAACTGTTTAAAAAAGTTATTTTTTTCCTTACGAATGGTATACTGGACTTTGTTTCGCAGATTCCGGTATGTGATTATATCCTTCTTTTTATGCGCCCTATCTCGCTCTCTCATGATTGCAACTACCTCCTGTGTGATCCAAGGGGATTTAGTTTGATGTTTTACACGGACCTCCTTAACTGGCACATGCTTATCAAATACACTAGAGAAGGTTTTCAGCCAATATTCAAGAGCGTCATCTGAATCAGAGAGCTGATAAACGTGGTCAAGAGGTGAATTGAACAAGTCTAGTAGGAATGCATCTTGATTACAATTTTTATAGCTTCTAAATTTAATACTTACATGCTTTTGTTTAACAGTTTTTACGCCTTTATGGCTAGGTGTTGAGAAAGTAGATTATCCACACCAATTGCTTTAGCACTTGATAAAGATGACAGTTACAGATTTGTGGGGGTACCTACCTGTTCCACCTTTTGACGTATATCATCCCGACATGAAGCTATCTCAGCCTCATTACGTTTAACCTGCTCGTCCTTCCTGCTGATCTCACACTCTGCACTGTGCAGCTTGGTCTGTGTCTCTGCTAGCTGTCTCTCCAGTGAGCTAATCTGATCTTCGTACCTACATGACTCATTTTTGTGTCGATGGTGGGCTGAGGCCAGGTTCAACTGAAGCTGCTGAATATTTTGCTCCAGTTTTTCCATCTGGGGAAAGAAATAACCGAAGAAATTGGGTAAGAACCAAAGGTCAACAGCTTTTTTGATATTGTTTTCACCTTTTTTACTCCTGGTCTCTTCTTCTTCCTATTCAAGTATTGATCCCCTAATTTATCCCACTCTCAACCAACTTATGCCAATTGGTCGTATCCTCTGCTACAGCGTACAGCTTAACCATATCCTCCTCATCGCTGTAACTTTCTAGTTCTCTTCTCCATGTGTTTTTTGCTCTGCCTTTATTCGATTATACTTTTCTTTTATATTACTTTCATTCAACTTGTTACAGCTGACCTGTGATAACAATCCTCCTACTGCTATTTCTACTTGTGTTGTTTCTGATGCTTTCTTTTTCCTTTTCCTCTAACAGGGAAGAATATTCCAGAAAATACTGAAGGAAGCAATTATTATTTTTTTGTTTGCTAAATTCAAAATACATTATACTAGGCCTAAAATAAGAGTTTACTATATGCAACCATGGACAAAAAAAGAGAGGAAATACTGACATTCTAAAAGATCTGAATATCAAGTAAGATTGGCTAATAAACAGCATCTTGTCTCAGAAACTGAAAGAATTTGGTCATATCAAGCGTCATGTCAGACTGGAAAAAAAAAAAATAGCAGAAGGCGTGGTACGAACAATGAAGGGCAGGGGTCGATCAACACGAAGATGGGCATAGGATATAAGTAACTCCTCAGATATGAAAGTACATGAGGCAAGAGAGCTGACAAGAGACCCAGTTTCAGGCAGACCATGATATAAGCAACTTTCTGCAAAGGACCTGCTACATGATGATGATTTGCAGCTGTGGCATGAAATTGTTACAATTTATTATTTACCTCTACAAGAGCAGTATTCATATTTGTATGTGCTTGCTGCAACTGTGTCTGGCATAAGCTGAAAGCTGAGCTCACATTTGACTTGTTCAATGACTCGCTTCTTGCCAGTAAACAAATTAACTTCATTCATAACTTCATTATTAACTTATCTATATATATAAAAATCAATGTTTGTGTGTTTGTTTGCCCCCTATAGACTCGGAAACTACTGAACCGATTTAGCTGAAATTTTCAGGATATGTTTGTTTTTATACCGGATGTTGAACCATCATGGTTTGAAATTCAACCTGTCACTGTTAGAGATAGGTGACCATAATTTAAGCCATAATATTCTAAACTAATATTTATAATTTTAGTGATTTCTAATTATAGCCACGTTAGTAATTGCGCATGCGCCGTGCAGCCAACACCTCCTCTAATACATAGAGTAGGTCGTGGTACAGCAAACAAGACTATATCTATATCTGTGCAGGCAATGATTGCCACAATAACTATATTAGACACGATTTCTATTTTCTGTTTTTTTTTCAAACATCCTTCGATGAGTTGAAAAGTAGCCGATGGATTGGTAGGGAAAAAGAGGGAGGGGGGCATCAGGGACTATCTTGACGTCTGCGCAGACATTGACTGCGACATTAACCGTGTTAGACACGTGCGGTTTCTTTTGTTGTGCCGTTTAAGTAATATATTTGGAATATCTGTCTATGAGAAAACATTTGCCTGCTGTTTTGAGTTGTGTTATAATCGGGACACTGCAGTAGGGACACACATCTAAAATAGTTATGTTCTCTTTTCGTTATTCCGATCGAGTGGTTGCTTGGTCGAATGGTTAGAACACTCCGCTCTTGAGAGGGAGACCAGGGTTCGAATCCGCAGTAGTTTTTTGTTTTTTTTACTTAGGGCTAAAATAAAATCCTCACCTGCACTGTCGTGGCGAAAGCACTAGCCATATGGCCCTTAATGATATATATTATAAAAAAAAAAAAAAAAAAAAAAAACCCACAGGTTTGTGGGTAAACCAGTTGATAATTAAATTTGACCATTTCACATACTTATGATTTCATTTTAAACTTTTCGATTGCATGGTTACGCTGAAATTTCATAGCTTCCCATTTATTTTCATTTAGATTAAATTTTTTCATCTGCGTTGGAATTTTAAGCTGTGCTGTTTACCATAGCGTTCATTTCCTAATTCTGGTGTATTTTTCCTGTTTTAATTGCTTTTCAATTGTTTTCCCCTCTCAACTACTTCGATGAGGGAAAGAGTAGTCGGTGAATTTGGGGGGTGGGGGGGGGGGGGGGGGGGGGGGGGGGGGGGGGAACTGATTACTGAGAGAGCTTTAAGTCACAGTAACTGCTTTACCCACTCAAAGTAGCAGCAGCAGTAGTAGATGTGGTTGGGCGGTTACACCATAGTGCTCTCATGTGAAGACCGCCGGTAAAGTTATGGCATTCTTCTGTCGGGGAGCGAAATCATACATCCTTACCTGACCAGTCCGTGGCGACAGCACTAGCCATGCGGAGCCAAATCTTCTGGCTCACGACTCCCTGTCTACTCCGATGGTAAAACAGATAACAGTGACATTATTTTAGCTACTGTGGTGGTGGTCGTGGTAGTAGTTGTACTGGTACTTGAAGGATGATGCGGTAAATATTACATTAGTCCCATTCACTACCTTAATAGGTAGCTGCTCCCAATTTAGTCCGGATGGACAGGGATGTCAATGTCAGTTACAACAAAAAGAATATCGCCAGGTGATGATTTTTCAATCCTTCGAAGAGGTAGAGAGAGCAGTAGTCGGTGGAAGAGGGGAGGGGAGAGGGTAATGACTGAAATTTAAGAGAACTTGAAGAGCTTTACACATGATTTTTAAGTTCTCATTACTTACTTAAATTTTTTATATTTTACTAACGCTACCTTCACTATTCTAATTTTTGTACGACTTACTTTGTTATTTACAAGTACAGTAGTAGCTTTACTTACGTCTCCTATAAAAATACAAACAGCTTCAGCATGTGATAACCAAATAACCACTTTTGTTACTGTGCTAATAGCACCATTTAAACGACCACTAATATAAAGACACAATTATATGGTGCGTGTTCTTAAGTTGGAAAACCAGACTATCTCTATATAAATGTGCAGAGAATGATTGCGAAATTAACTATATTAGACAGGTGCGATTTCCATTGTCTTTCTTTTCCAAAAATCTTTGATGAGGGAGAGGGTAGTAGGTGGATTTAGTTGTGGGGGAGGGGGGGGGGGGATCAAAGACTATCTCTATATCTGAGCAGACAATGATTGTATTTGACACGTGCGATTTCTATTTTCTTTCATTTCCATTTAGCCAAACTATGCCACAGCAACGCGTGGCCGGGTACAGCTAGTATATTATAATTTATTGTTTACCTCAACAAGAGCAGTATTTCTATCTGTATGTGCTTGCTGCAACTCTGCCTGGCACAAGCTGAGCTCAGATTTGACTTGTTCAATGACTCGTTTCTTGCCAGCAACATCAGCATCTACTTCTGCTAGCTGGTACTCCAGAGCTGCAATCTGGTCTTCTTTATCTGCAAACTGAAAACAAAAGAATTGAACACTCATTAAATGGCCCTTTAAGTAAAGGTAAAGGTGAGAGGGTCGACTTGATTGCACCAGGCTTTATTCCATATAGCTCGGGTCCCTTTCCTCAGAACAGCTGGCTTCCTGCAGAGAGCGTCGCACACAGCATGACCTCCGTAGCTCTGGCAACGATTTCCAGGGTCTCTGTAAAGATTGCACGTGAACTTAACGGTGGCGCCGTGAAACAAACCTACAACCTTAAGAGCGCGAGGCAAACAGACTGACCACTTCGCCCTTTGTATCTGCATAGGACGGCAGGTCATATATAGCTGGTGTTGCTGTTAAAGGTGCCCTGTTTATAAGTTCTTCGGAAGTTGAATGGGGTATCTGGAATCTGCCTTGATAGTCTGACATCCAGATCAAGATTTTTCAGCATCAGGATTGTATGATAAACCTTAAGGTAGCAGCTCAGAGAGGACAACCTGATTGCTTAATCAGAATCTTCCGCCAGTAGTACATGAGGCAAAAGCAAGGTAAAAACCAATCAGCACTCGATGAGTTCACAAGATCAAGATCACAGATGAAGAATTGAGGAGGAAGACAAAATATTCCCCTTCTTCTTTTCTCTACTCCTGGAATACCTCATGATGTCACGGCAGGAAGACATCTTCGGAACGGGCCCTTATGTTCACATTGTATAAACTACTTCTCAGTGTCTCTGATATTTCAGAAGAACCAGCCAATCTATCAGCCATTTCACTGCCAACAACAACTACATGTCCTGGTGTCAGGGTTTGCCCTGTTATGGGACAGTTCAGGATGATGATGATGAATCTCGTCATCGTACCCTGTGACCCTTAGTGCAACTCAGTACGTGTATACACACGTAGAAACAAGCATGAGCGGACTTTGCATGGGTGTGCACATTTTGGACCGGACGCTGAACGCTTGCTTGGGGGGACTGCTAGGAAACTGGACGTGGGACGAGAGTGGAGATTTTAGTGACCGTTTGTTTTGACTTGTAGATAGGTACCAGTGTAGTTATTAGCTGTATCGTGTTCTGTTCGTAGTGTCATTAAATGTATTTCCTTCGTTACAGAGTGTCATGTAAAGTAGTAGCTAGACTGTGGCAGTAGTTGTAACTAGAAGCCAGACCATGCTTTGCTGGTGGCGTTGACACTGTCGACCCACTTAGGCCTACACATTGGCGTATGCCATAACGTCTTTGGCATTGAGAGATAGCGGGTTGAGCTGGCACAGTAGGGAGAGTGGTAGCGGCTCAGAGCTTATTTCATGAACGTGTAAAGGCGCCTCTAAGCGATTTTAAAGTTAGACGCGGCCTGGTTTTTGAATAAGGAGCGCTACTCCTCCTGAGGTGTACCACCACTTTGTTTGTATCTTTGGTAATAAAGATTGTGTGTGTGTTGCAACAAGTGTTTGGCTTGAGTGTTTCTTCTTCTTCTTCTTTCGTTCGCATGAAATAAATTGTCTATATCTGCAAAGCTGTCTCTAGTATGAATTTCACTGTCTTTTGTAATTCACTAAGCGGCCCGTAAAGTTTGACTTCCACAAGTGTCTCTTCTGGCCAAAGGTTTTGCCTGAAAGCGTTGAATCTGGGACAGTCTTGAAGGATGTGATCTGTTGTTTCAGGTGCCAGTCCACAAGTACACATGGCTGATTGGCCAATCTTAAATTTGTTGTACATGTGGGAGCGAAGTCGATTGTGCCCTGTTCTAAGGCGAAGGATAATGACTTGCTCTGGTCTGTCCATAATATGGTAATCATCTTGTGCCAGTTTCGGTGGCATTCTGATTGATTTGATCATTCTCTTCTTCTGTTGATAAGAGACTGGTATGTCAGGTTGTTCTTCAGTTGCACCTTCCTTAGCTAGTTTATCAGCTTTTTCGTTTCCGGGAACTCCACAGTGGGAAGGTATCCACTGCATTACTAATTTACAGCGGTTGCCTAGTTCGGATAATAGTGTCCGTATGCTTGGTAATTTTCCAGACTGGAGTGACTGAAGTACTGCTTTTGCATCTGTCAGGAATACCACTGGTTGTGAAAAATACCCTGTATTTAGTAGTTTCTCTGCCGCTATCTTGATGGCTTGAACTTCTGCATCATAGTTGTGACAGTGCTTTCCCGTTGGTAATTTGGCTGTATCCCTGGTATTATTAGGATACTCAATGTACACTCCCGCACCTCCGTTTCTGACTGCACTTTCTGCTGACCCATCTGTGTAAACACGGACCCAAAGGTTCTGCGGGTATTCATCATCAAGTAGACTGAGGGTGGCTGTTTTGCGCTGCACACTGTTTTGTTCTTCCTTGTCAAATACCCCTTTCACTTCAGTCTTGATGTGTATTGGAAACTTATACTCCTTTTTTTTTTTCATCGAACACCGGCTGTTAATTCCAGTGGAAGGTCCCGGTTAATCGTCCACTTGGACTTTTGGCTTTCACCTGGACCTGATTTTTGCGTGTACAACCGTTTTTCATTTCCCCGCCTCTTGGGCAGCTGTACGCCGACTTCGAAGGAAGACGTCAGGCCTATTTCTAGGGTGACTGTGGCCATTGTTTTGTGTGGGTCGAGACGTTGCCTGATTTGTGTGGTGTCCATTTTGTCGCCTTCGCCGCAGGTATTGCCCCCGGAGTACCCCTTTGGGGTAGCCCCCTGTGGAACAGTTGGCCCTCAAGGGAAGGCAGGGGCAGATCATGGGCATTCCCCGCCATCCAAGGAGGCTTCCATGCATGCAGAGCCGGCACATATCGCTCTGTTTCTGGGCTCACCCAAGGAATCGTCACGTCCTGCACATGCCTGCTTAACCTCACAACCGTATCAGGCCTCCCGCTCGACAGGGGTTGCGCCCTCTGGAAGTCTGCGGGGAGCAGCCTTTGGGTTTTGGACTTTTGTGACCACACAGATAGGTACGTTAGCCCGACAGAATTTCACATCCTGAATCAGGCATATCGTTGTCAGTTTTTCCCAACACTCGGGCAAGTGAGGTCTTTGGGTGTGTGTATTCGGTCTCTTTCAGTTCAGTGCAAATTTTGATGGTCAGATTTTGATCCGTATGATCTAGTTTTGTCGGACATTTAGGCTTAGCCATCTGATGGATGGTTGCTGTTGTGGTGTACCCCAGCGCGGTGACGACGACACTGAGGGTTAACCGAGGATGTACGTGAGTGGACAGCCTATGGATGGTTTTGTTGTGGTGCACCTCAGCGCGGTGACGACGACACTGAGGGCCAACCGGTGATGCACAAGGATGGCCAGCCCATGGATGGTTGCTGTTGTGTTGCCCCTCAGCGCGGTGACGACGACACTGAGAATTAACAGAGGATGTGCAGTGAGCAATGTTCTCTATACTCAGCAGTCTTTTAACCAAGAGTTGTAATTTTAGCTGTATGTTTGTCAACCCTACTCATGTTCCTAATGAGTTTTGATAACGTTTCACCCAAGCGTTTGGGGGCGGGCTGATGAGAGCCACAAGGACACATCACCTCTGGGGGCCGCCAAACTCCGAGATCCCCTGACAGCTCTGTTAATGCTCATTTGAGACATTATCCGTGGCGCACGACGAGGACGTGCTGTAGGGGTCTTGCGTGAGGATCTGTACAACCAGGATAGTGAAGGACTGGCGCCCGAGTGACGTACGGAGTATCTCCTTATACACATCATGATGGACTTAACTTCCCCTCACGCCTGTGACATAAATCACCGCGCCACACTTATACTCCTCTCTCCAGGGGGTCCGTTCTGGGACAGCATTTAAGGATCTATCAGTTGCAGGTAAATCAGTGGTTTGTCTGCCGAGCCGTTTGGCCTGGTGGATAAAACTACTTCTCTTTAGTCGTCCCAAAGCTAAATTTTGGAATCTTTCATTCATAGGGTGACTGGGCATACTAAGAAACTTTTCTGCTTGTAAAAGCATCTTGGTGTCTCTGCGTTCACTCAGTGCTTGGGTCATCCCCATTTTCTCCATCCACAGCTATAGGTGTTGATTTCATACTGCCTGTGGTAACTGTGAGTGCTTGATTTTGCACTTTGTCTAATTCTTGCAATGTGGTTTTTGATGCCGAACTCCATGCTGTTGATCCGTATTCAAGATGTGGTCGAACACTTTGTTGGTAAACTTTTCTAAGTATTTTCCCGCTAGCACCCCATGTGGTTCCACTTAGTTTTCTCAGAATGGCTACCCCTCCTTCTGGCTTTGGTTGCTGCCTTGTTTGATGTGTTTTCTCCATGTTAATCTATCATCAAACGTTACGCCGAGGTATGTGGGCTCCTTATCCTCTCTCAGGGGTACTCCATTTATGTGCATGACACCTGATTTTTGTTTAGGAGAAAGGGTAAAGAGGGTGGTGCTGCATTTGCCTATGTTGATGCTGACACACCATTTGTTGGCCCAGTCAGCCATTGCATCTATGGCTCTTTGTAGCAGCCTTGTGGCCACTGTCGCATTTTCATTTGTACACCAGAGTACCAAGTCATCAGCATACATTGCAGCTTTAATTCCATGGGGTAGTTCAGAAAGCAGGTCGATATAGACTAGGAAGAGTGTGGGGGACAGAAACACCTCCTTGTGGGACGCCATGGCGCAGCAAAACTTTTTTACTCTTAAGTCCATCTATCTGTACTCGGGATCTTCTGTTATACAAGTATGCTTTCACCCATTTGTACATTCTCCCATTCACCCTGCAGTCTCTCAGTTTCTTCAGTAGACCTTCTTTCCAGACCTTGTCAAAGGCTTTCTTCAGATCTATCCATGCCGTTAGCACTAGCTTCTTTTCCTGGAAGACATCCTCAATTTCTTGTGAAAGGTAAGTTGTCTGGTCTTCTGTGGAGTAGCACTGTCTAAATCCTGCCTGCTGCGGCGTGAAAATGTTTTCACTTTCCAAGTACCATTGGAGTCTAAGGTTGACAATACGTTCCATTGTTTTACAGAGGCAGCTGGTAAGACTGATCGGTCTATAGCTGGAGGCATCAGAACTGTCCTTTCCTGGTTTAAGCAGAGGTATTGTGATTGCTTCTCTCCATATTTGAGGAACTTTGCCACTGGTCCAACAATGATTAAAGATCTGTAGCAGCTTTTTTTTGGCAGTTGTTCCAAGGTTCTTGATCATTTCGTTGGTGATACCATCAATTCCAGGTGATTTTCCCATTCTCAGCTTTGATATTGCTAACTCTAACTCGCTGGATGTAAGTGCTGCCACCAGTGCCTCAGGAATTATATCTTTTTTGTCTTATATGTTGTTTGTTTTCTTGAACCTCTCGCTGTTTCTCTGGGCTGACATTAATGTTGCTGTCTTCTGCAAAGGAATCTGCAAAGTGGTCAGCTGCCTGTTTTCTTGTTAGGATGGCTCCCTCTTTGCATAGTGCAATATTACCATTTCTTCCTGTATTCTCATCATTAATTTGCTTAATTAACCTCCACAACTTCCTTGTGTCTCTTTCAAAGTTTAGAGACTTTGTCTTTTCTTGCCAGCTTGCCCGTCTAGCCTGCAGTTTGGCTCTTTGAAATTTGGCCTTTGAATGTTGGTAGTTGTTGAACTGCTCTTGACAAGGTCTGGTCTCAGCTTGTTTTCTTTCTGTTTCCATATTGTTGTGCAGTTGCTCCAGATCGCAATTCCAGTACGGTTTGTATTGTTTACGCGCACCTCTTGGAACTGCTTCTAGGGCTGCCTGCAGCATGCGTTTGCTCAACTCTTGGACTACTTTTTCTACGTCGTTATCTGTGTTTAGATTTTCCAGCAGAACATTTGTGCGAAGCTGATACAACTTCCAGTCTGCCTTCTTAAAATTCCACCTTGGCAGTGTGCTGCTCTCTCTTACAGACTGGCTTTCGATAGTTAGAAAGACTGGCCGGTGGTCACTGCCTCCTAGTTGCTTCCCAACAGTTCTGGTAACATTCAGTTCCATGTCTGCTGAGTGAAAGGCTAGGTCTGGTGTCGAGGTGGTATGCCATGCTCTAGAGTAGAAGGTTGGTGGGTCGGTTGGCTTATTAATGATCCATATGATCGTATCCCCAACTTTGGGAATGGCTATTAAAATCCCCACAAATGATCATTTTTTCATTTATTAGTACTGTATCCAGTGCCTGCGGGCGGTCGCTCGGACAGTAATAGTTGGTCAGATGTAAATCTGTATTTTCTAACTTGAGCTCAAGTGTTTGATACTCAGCACCTTCCATGTATGTTTCGATCCGGCCCGCAAGGATGTTATTTTTGACCAGGGTAAGAATTCCACCTTTTCTCCTGTCTTTGCGGTCAGATCGGAAACACTGGTAGCCTCTGATCTTAAAGGCCTATCTTGTTTGAGATACGTCTCTTGTAGGCAGCATACATGTACATTCTCTTCGTTCAAGACGTTTTCTAATTCTAATTTCTTAGTATTTACTCCCTCCGCGTTCCAGTGCATTATTTTAAGGCTAGCTGTATTTTCTGCTTTTCTGGTTCTACGGGGTATTAGGGGGAGGCTTCGAGTATTTGAAGCTGGACTCTTTCTTCTTGTCTTAGGCCGGTAAATCGAACCACGTGTACGTGAGTGGGTCGCATGGTGGAAATCAAACTTATTTGCAGATATAGAAATATTCCCTGTTGCGTTTGTGCGTGGCATCCTGATTGCTGTGGTGCGCCTCCTGGCTGGTTGCCTCCGACTTCAGCACCTTGTTTTGCTAGAGTAGACTGGGGTCTTACCCGTGGACTCCCATGTTTATAATGGGAGCGTGGCTCCTACGCGGTTACATTATCGGAATTAGGACACGGCCGCCGCCGTGGCTATTTTGTGGAAATAATTCCGTTATAACACCCCTAAACCACATAATACTTGTATCCACGAACAAGAGAATATCCATCGTCAATGAATTCGTAATAATCGCACTTTGTTATCAAGAGAAAAACACCGATTAAGTGAAAATTTTAGAATAAAATCGAGTGTCGCCGCAAACACGTCTTCACGCTGCCATTTCTAAACCGGAAGTCCGGCTTGTGTTTGTACGGTGTTTTCCTGTCATTAGCCTATAGCAGAGCCAATGGAGTCGAACCCTAGACAATTAGGTTTCTGACACCTTGGGAGTTTCGCACATGACTGAATCCACTGTCTGCATATGAAGTCTTTTACTTATCATACTTTTATTGCGTAAGAAACAAAATTTAATATACAAGCACTTAGCTTTAAAATATAACCACAAATGGGGCGGGCGGGGGTGTTGTGTGGTCTCAAGACCGCATGTAAAAAATCCCTTGGCGGTTGGAAATAGAAAAAAGTAGTCTAACGGCGCTGTCCTGGCAAAATTTGAAGTTAAAAATCTACCCAAAGTATTTCAGGATCCTCGCAGGTGCTAAAGAGCCTGTGCACTGGGCTGAGCTTCTTCGAACTCAAACTTGAGTTAGAAGAAGAACGGAGCATTTATGGGTCACAACCGGGGTACCATGTTGATCCGTTGTTCAAACCTCAAACCTTTTAACCACAAATGAAACGGCTAACATAAAATAACACTGAAGTGAGTGTGACTATGTCAGAGAACCTACCTCTTTGTCAGAATGGTTGTGCTCTGACTGGTAGGTCAGAAGCATGTTTTCAAAGTTGTGCGCTTTCTCCTCATTCTGCAAAGCCTGAAATAAATACAGCACATTAACTGGACTGGATCTGAAGCAACTCTATATGCTCAACTATTTGGTTACACTGGGAACCAATACTTTAGCTCCCACGTTGACCCAGCCTAAAATGGGTTCTAGACAAAATCCTGGATAGTAAAGGCGGATAAAATGATAAAGGCCATCTAACCCATCAAGTGCAAAAAGACCTGTACAAATATGATGCTAGTATCAAATGGTCGATGTGCCACTGGTATAAAAATGATTATTTTTGTATTTATTTGTTTAAATAATAGAATTTTGGTAGAATTAATAAAGAAATAGAAAAGAAAATGGGAATGGCCACAATAATTTTCAACAGAATGAAAAAAATTAACATCTAGAACGACAAATAGAACATTAGAAATGAGAACTCAAAAATGTTGCATACATTCAAAACTGCTATGTGTCACAGAATCCTGGATAACAAACAAGCATTTATAAAGTTGGGGTGACGACCTGCATGAATTGTGGATATTTTCTTCTTCTTCTCTTGTCATCTCCCTGATACCAGGTTTTAGCCCAGTGTTGTGTTTTTCTGTACTTGTCTTGTGCTTCTTGGGTGGCTTGAGTGATGGATTTGTTTATCTCTTTGCAGGTTTTAGCTACACCATTTATATATCTTTGTCTAGGTCGTCACCTCGCCTTCCTCCCAGATGTTCTGCTGTAAAAAAATCTCATATGCAATCTGGTCTGGCTGCATTCTCATTAGATGGCTCAACCAGTTAATTCTTTGTCTGTCAATTTATTTCAGATGTGGTCTTATTTCAACGTTCTCTTTAATGCTAGTATTTGAAACCCTGTCCCTTTTTGTTTTATTATATTGAGATAGCCAATTTTGTAAGTAGTTTACTTTCTGTTCTGGTGCCCTATTCATCGTCCATGCGTAGCACTGATAGCATCAAGTGGGGATGAAGATGCTACTGATCTTTCACTGTTTTGCTGGAAGGGAGACATCTAAGTGTCTAAGCAGTGGGGCTAACTGGTAGGTGACAGCATTTGCCTTCCGTATTCTGGTTGCTGTCTCTATGAAGGAATGGACACATTAAAAGACATGGAGTTTTAAAAAAAATCTTACTGGAAGGAAAAGTTGAATACAAGCCAGCAAGAGGTAGATAGCGAGACAACTGTGAAGGTAGAAGAAAAGTAGTCTACAACTAGAAACAAAGGATCTTGGAGATCAAATGAAGGTATCTGCAGACAATACATGGTACTGGATAATTCAAAATTATTTTATGCACATGAAATGCAAAAGTCATGAAGCTACTATAATTAACTTCAGATCTTGTTCTTCACATTATGGAAGCACACAGCAGACTATATCCTCTTACTGCACTACCAGATACTGGTTTCAGGTATCTCATCTGTATGCTAACTTGCAGAGCCACATCATCTTACATGAATGTCACTGACCCTTAAATAACAATCCTACCTCATGCTGGGCATCTTGCATCTTTTCTCTGAGCTCCCTGTTGCCTTCTTCCACATCCCTGATTTGATGCTGTGCAGCTGATAACTCTTTCTTGGTACCAGCCAGCTCCTGTCTCAGCTGCTGAATCATATCTTCACACCTGCTCACGTCTTCTTTTCTCTCACTGTAGGCTCGATCTAGTCCCTCTAGCTCTGACTTAAGCTGTTCTACTGTTGCTTCTTTGTCTAACTCCTGTAAGAAAATAAATGATCTTTAGGATTACTGAAGCTACGTCTCATGACTCAAGATTTAATGGGGAGGGGGTTTCAGTGGTTTGGTGGTTTGCAGCTCACTTTGAATGCTATGGGTTCATTTCATGGACTCTATCATATGGTTAACAAGTGCAGTTTGTATGTAGATCTATGGGAATCATCTTCAGAGGTAATAAAGTTTATGCTTTGTGTAATACTCTGGACAGGTGGCTAGCTTTTCAGCAGAGAGAGTGAAAGAAAGAGAGAGAGAGAGAGAGAGAGAGAGAGAGAGAGAGAGAGAGAGAGACCCAGCCACATGGGATAAAACCCAAAGCAATGTAGTCAATTCTCCTGACTTTTAAACCTTTTATTTAACGAGTTAATAGCCAAATATAAAGAAGACACAAGTGTGTGACGTGACAATCACAGGGAAGAGTAGACAAATAGATTAGCTGACTGAGTTAGCGGAGACATAAATTCATGAGGAGCCAGGTTGGATAAAGCATGGATCCCAGTAACCACATAGATGATGCCTTTGAAAAGTCAATGGAGCTGATCAAGAATCTTAATCATTACCTGACATAACCTGATGTCCAAGTTGTTTCTTTATTATTTATTTAAAGCTGACAGATAGGAGGAAGATTGGCTAGTAAATAGCATCTTGTCTAAGAAACGGAAATTTGTTGGCCATATCAAGCACCACAGCGGATTGGACAGAACAATAGCAGAAGTCTTGGTGCCAGATAAGAGGGGCAGCGGTTGACCAGCATGAAGATAAGTAAGGGTATAAGTGACACCTTGGGTAGGAAAGTGCACGATGCAGGAGATCTGGTGAGAGATTGAGTCTTTTCAGACAGACTGTGATGAGAACGATGTTCCACAAAGGATCTGCTTCATAACGATCACAGGAAGATATTTTGCAACACAAACAAAGCAGAAGATAAACAGAATTGTTCCAGAGCACCATTTTGGAAGGAAAAGACTCCCTATCAAGAATGACACACAAGAAGACTATTTAGGGGAGATTCCTTTCAAGTCGAAGTGCATCTGCTTGAGAGGCAATGAACCAACAGTCTGCATACAAATAAGCCAGATCTAAAATTTGGATGTGCATACAAAACTCAGGTTCTGGAACAAGAACAAAGTCCAGAAATGGATGAACAATCCGGACTTTCCAGTAGAGCTTCCAGCTAGTGAATGCTAAAGAGAGGAAAATGAAGAATATGTTTCAACAGAACAGATTAAAATGACAGATACAGTCATGAGGGATGGTATTCTGTAACTTGTGTGTTAAAGCTGTGGTGTTATTAACCTGTGTGGAGTGAGATGAAAAGAGGGCAACAATCAACTGAGTAAAACAGAAATTATCTTATTTCCTGCCACTAGAGACCTGAGGAGGCCAACTCGGCCTAGCCTCATATAAATGAGCTTCCAGGGCCTAATGGTTTAGGGGGGGGGGGTGTGTGTAGTTTCAATTCTCTCATAAGAAGTGAAACATGCCAGGCAATACCTTTGTTCCCCAGAATAAACTCTAATAAAAAAAAATAAACATCCGCATGATTTTTCAGGATGCTCGTAATGTAAGCCCAACCACGCAAATATAAGCCCTGGAGGAAATCATCAGTCAGACGGACAGACTTCATTCATTTACTAAAACACATAATAAATGTACTGAATTATGAAGTAAATATTACATAAAAAATTATAAGTAAATGAAAACAATTACAAAAAAATATTATAAGTATTTGCAAATATGGGAGCCGCCATGGTATAGTGCCTAAATGCTCACCTGTGGATCTGAAGGTTATGGGTTCAGGTCGTAACAGAGCTGGACTTTTTTTTTAAGATGATCTTGGCTCCCAGGTCATCCTCGCTTTAAATGGTGTGACGAAATGACCTCAGTGGTCTCAGAAGTTATATTGTGTTTAATACTTTCTTATGTTCAGAGAAGGACAAAGAATTATAAGCAATATGCACTGAGCCTAAAATAGTTCTAAAACCACTACAAGGGATTTGAAAATTGTTTAAACTTTGTTTCCCGGTCTCTCGCCAGACAAAGCAACCCAGCTTTGTGTAATATTACCTAATACTACCTTAGCTAGAGATTCCTTTCACAAGCCAGTGTCATATAATTATCTCCTGCCCACAGACCTTAGAGGTGAGTAACTGGGGATATAACTTAGTATCACACCTGAGATTATCTCCCATGAACCCGACCTTAGTGTCATAAATGTTACATAACACAGACTGAGTGGGGCCTTTGAACAGAGCAGATCAGAGGAATTAAGTGGACTTATAGACCTGACGGCGTCCTCTGGAAAGTTTTTACACCTGCCAGTTGAATTAGCAGGAGACCAGATGCTTGCCACTTAAGTAGGGTTGGTCTTACTAAAGGCCGTTTACTTTGAGTGACAGGCCCATTTATAGCTATGTTGATCTGCAAGGTTCCTCAGGGGCATGGCTTAGGTCATCTCCTGGAGGGTTGGGTAGGACCTAGTAAAGGGAGGAGTTTAACCTTACAGACAGATAGAGGTATTAATAATACTAGCCTCTGGACTTTCCGTCATCACCGACCGATTCGAGCGCAGACAGTCCAATCGTAAGCCTCTCATCTTCCGCTCGATCGCCTGACTCTCCATTCGTGGCCTGATTTTTGATAGCCAGATACTTGACACTGATTCGCTTGACATTCGGCTGAGTCTGTCTTGACTGGTTATCGCTCATTCGGTGTTGCGAGTGGAATTTTTGGCAGCCCGTATTCGCACCAGATACTAACGATTGTCTAGAAAACTGAGGAGAAAGCACACTTGGTGTCCTTTTAAGAACACTCTAACAAACCTTGCAGACACTGAAGGGACCTAGTTTTCGGTATAGACCGCAACTAACTAACATTGTTTTTTCCATCATGGGAAAAAAACACCAAGCGGCCACACCTACACCAAAGAAAAGGATGGCCCCTATCGTGGCGCCAGCACCAGAAGCCTCCCCTTTCGAGGAGCCAACACCTGAAGCCTCCCCAATCGTGGAGCCTCCACCTCCACAGTCGTGGCGCAGGGACCTACCAGCACCCGCCTACCGAAGCAGCCTGGAGCCCACACCACAGACATCATGCAGTGCTCAGGTTGCAACAGGGCGTGGCACACCGCCGCGACCTGTCGCAGTGGCCCTATTTGTCGGTACTGCTCGGTGGCCCCTGACTTCAAGGAGTGCCCGCTAGCCAAACTCGATAGCGACTTCAAAAAGCCTAACAAAAAGCGGAAATGCAGCAACTGCTCAGGTGCACACAAGGCGAGGTACCTGGGTTGCCCATACCTTAAGAAATGCAGGAGAGAAATGACAGTCGCCACCGCCACATACCAGGCGCCCAGACAGCAAGAGGCAAGACAGCCGAGAAACATACCAAGAGACAAACAAAATGATAAGGCACGCTCCGCCACCATGCAAAACGATATACCGCAAATAGTTGATGAGCTGAGAAGCCAAATCACAGCACTCCAGAAAGAAAGAACCACCGCGGCCGCTGAAAGAACGGAGACCCTAGAACTGATTTCTCTACTGCTAGGGGAGATCAAGGACCTAAAGGCAGAAAAGCTGGCATACGCTACCCATCAAACAAACAGACAGTCAGAAGACGCAGAAAACCTTCAAAAGACCAGAGAGCTACTTACCAGCCTCAGAGCAACCCAGGTAGAAGAAGAATTACGCCGCCAGTCAGAGAGAGAGAGGAGAGAAGGAAGGAGCTGGCCGAGATAAAAACTGCATGGGAAGCCGCATGCCCAGCTAGAGAAAGCCACCGCAGAAGCCGTAACAGCAGCAAAAGCAGCTAAAACAGAACGAACCCTGCTGGAGAAAGAAAGAAATGCTTATAAAAAGCCAAATACTAACAGGGCTGACAAATGAAACAAAACTCAAGCGAAAACCATCGCCACAAAAGAATCAAACATAAGCTCAGATAGCAAATAACCAGTCCTTGATAAAACAGGCCATCAGGCGGTTAAAAAAGGACAAAGCTGATCTTTTTTGTTTTCTTCCAACGAACGAACGAACTTTCCGTCATAATCGCTGCCACCGGCAACAAACACAGATCGACATTAGAAGTGATTTTAATTGTTTGATTCTGGTTTGGCAATTGCTGGAATGTTCCCAGGTAAGCTTGTACAATTATTTTCAATCTTTTATACATAGGTTAGGCAGTTAGCTAAAGCATATTCTACCCTTTCCTAATTTTTCTACACATTCTGCTTGAAATAGTTCTTTGTGAGTATTCAGTATCTCAGTTAGGGAACTGCTAAACCATTCCTATTTCTTGTATGTTTGTGCCACATGTTTTTCAGTGTATGTTTTCATGTTTATAAAAAGACTAGTATACTGAAATGTAATGAATTATATTGTTTCAACCATCAACCAAAACATGAGTTTAGACTTTGCGAAATGATGTCCACATATGCAGCCATGCTGTTACATTTTTTGTGTGTGCCCACTGTGTGCTCACTAAATGTGTTCACCTAAACAGGGGATTGATAACCCCAGAGGAAAAATCATGGGTGTATAGAATTCACTGTCACTGAAAGATCATATTCAGGACCGCATGCACGTATAAAATGTTTTGCGTGTTCAGCACATAACCTGCGCCACATGTTTATGTCAAATCAATGTCAGCCAGTTGGAAGTCTGAGTGATGACGGACAACAGACTTAGAAAGTCAACTATCATGACAGAACATGAGAGGGAAGGCAGGATATGTTAGACGTCGGTGTGACACAAAGACCTTCAGACTAGACTGGAGAGAATGTGGAATATGAGGAGGAGTGATGAGATATAATGTATTATTAGATATTGTATTAATTGATACATGTATTCTTAGTGTAAGTCAAGATGCTACACGTATGTGTTTGTTTCCATGATTACAGCTTCCATGTGATGATCAGTCCTTTCTGAGAACAGAAATAGAGGATCATCACGGGCACGAGACTACATTGTGTTAGAACTCGACCAGCTGGGAAACAGGTGTGAGAACCAGGTGGAAGAACCAGGAAGGACCAGGTGGAACCAGGAGAACTGGGCGGAAAAGTTGGAATACCTAAGAAGGGACTCAAGACGAGGACTCTCAGAGGTTCCACTTTCTAAAATACGTTAAGTTACGTATCATGTAATTATGTAACTAAACACCACCAATATCACTTCACTCTAATCTTAGGTGCTCAGTAAGCTGAAGCATCTTATTACCACCATACCATCACTGTTGACTACAAATACAAATAACCAAAATGATTGCTACGTTAATAAATCAAGTTTATGGTCTTATCCTGCATCAGTTTTTGTAATTCCAAGTGTGTCTGTTCTTACATGTTTAATTAAACTGTTAAGATAGAATAGCATTTGGTGGGGCTCATTAAATAATAATAATTCTTTACCAAGGGAAGGTAGACGGATTGGGTAAACTGCCCTGTCTAGTTAATCATTCAATATAATAATATATAGACAGCTAAAACCCATTTCCTTCTCTTGTGGATACCAAGTGCAGCTAATGTTAAAATAATTAACGAGCCAATATGACTGTTTTCTTGGATATCCAGGACTTTGTCTGAGAGCAACATAGCCCGGATATTAGTTCAGTTAATCTGGTGGAGGGGATATGTTGAGAGGAAAATCCCTGCTCAACATATAAATCATTTAAACCCAAATCCAGAGAACCCACGACCCGGGACGTCACACTAAAGTTTTGTAATCCTCAACAAGGGGTCGAGGGCCGTTATGTCACAAATGGGTACCATGTGAAGTCCTGAGAAGTATAAGCGACCGGCATGATGTTCATCACATCACCCAACAAGTGCTGCCTGGTCTACTTATTTGTAAATATCCGAGCTAGCACCCTTCTGTACAGTAAAGAATAAGACATCCCCTGAACATAGGCCCTAGGGCATCTTGTGGAGCAAAAAAAAAAAATAACATAAGACCTGGTATTTTTTTCAGGGTAACGCTGTACCTTGCTCCTGCTTTCAGCCAGTTTGTCCTGCAGTGTGACCACAGTCGACTCCAGGTGTCCAATCTGGCTATTTAAACTACTGCACTTCTGCCTGTAGCTGTTCAAAGACATGTCCAGCTTCTCCAGGTCCTGATTGGCTGCTTCTAGCTGTGCCTGGGTGATGGCCAGTTGCTGTCTGGTGTCTGAGATAACATCTTCTTGTTCCTTCAATATACTGTTCTGTCGCTGTATCTAGTGGGCACAAAGCAGAAGAAAAGTTCATTGTATTTGGCTTTAAAAAGTTAAAGGTAGAAAACCTCATTATGCTGTGAAAACTCTCTCTTTTGCATTTTCTCAAATGCTCAAACTTACACAGGTCTTAGAAACACTGCTAGAATTTTTAACTGTTATTATAAAACAAATATTTCATGGACATGCACATGTGGCGTCTTAATTAAAATTTTCAGAAAAGTGTAGTTTTTCTGTGACCTTATGTGACCATGAGGCTTAAATTAGTGCTGCTGCAGCAACTGTAACTCTGGACATGATTAAGAAAATGTGACAGAAGATTGAATACTCTCTTAGACATCATCAGAGCATCCATTTCAAAGTGTATAAGGTAAGTCCAAAACTTGAAAATTTTTGGAACATTTTAAGATGCCACACGTGTGTATCCATTAAATAATTATTTTATGATAACATTTTACAATTCTAGCAATAATTCACAATGGCCTGTTTCCATGTTCTTTGTGTTCCCCGGCTGTAAACTCTGGCAGAAAGTTCTGGATATCTGTCACCCTCTGCACCTTAGTCTTGTTCTAGAACCTGACTGTTGCAAGCACATCTGTTTTACACTTCTGACTTATCTGTATGCAGATGGCTGGTTCCTTGCCTTTCAGGCAGATGCACTCAGGCTTTGAAGGAAGCTCCCGGTTAGTCGACTCTTACAAGTTTGTTGGGAGGCAGTGGGTCTATTCTTCTCTTCCCCACGGGGCCACGGAACCCACACTGGGAACCCTGTAGTAACATATTATGAGCAAAACAAGGACTACAGATTTCTCAGGTAAGAAATGGCAGCAAAGAAAAGGACTTGATCATCTTCTCATAATGTGGTAACCAAGTGATGAGAATAAAGAAAACTATTTTGACACTAGGTAAGTTTCTCAGAATATCTTGGACGAAGAGGAGAAATACTGACATCTTGAAAGATCTGAATATCTAGGAAGATTGGCTAATAAACAGCATCCTGTCTCAGAAGCTGAAATAATTTGGTCATATCAAGCGCCATGAGGGATTGGAAAAAATTATAGCAGAAGGCATGATACCAGGAAGGAGGGGCAGAGGCCGACCGACACGAAGATGGGCACAGGATATAAGTGACTCCTTGAGTATGAAAGTACATGAGGCCGGAGAGCTGGCGAGAGACCAAGTTTCTTTTAGGCAGAGCGTGATGAGAGCGACGTTCTGCAAAGGACCTGCTACATGATGATGATGGGGTAAGTTTAGCTTGAACATAAGTGGGTAGTGAAGATTTCTCTGGGAAGGAAACACTGACAAAATACAGCTGATCACCCCATCTTCTAATCTCTCACCAAAGCAGGTCTTGAAATGTCCTACCCCACTGACAATATCTGCCACTAGATTATCTTTCCCTGTTAATGGCTTTTAACTGTAGATATACAAACTGCTTATAAAAATTTTTCAAACAAATGTTCTTGGCTTCTTGTTTTATGAAAAGTTTAAAAAAATACTTAATGAATTCATTTATAATTGAACTAAAAAAGAAAAATTCAACAGATTATTACAAATACAAATGCACTCAATTTTAAAGTTGCTTGATGAAACCTCTTGGCGCCCCCTAGATTGGAGACCACTTGTCCAGATAAACTAAACATGAACCACAATTCCCGTCACTGGCACTCTCATCCAGCAGGTTTATGTAGCGAGGTTTTTTTGTAGCACCCTCTAGATTGGAGACCACGCGTCCAGTTAAACAAAACAATGAACCACAACTCACATCACTGGCACTCTCGTCCTGCAGGTTTTTGTAGCGGGTCAAGTCATCATTGAGATCTGCAATAGTAGCGTTCAGCTCATTGTTTAGTCTGTTGCAGTCCCCAAGCTGCCTGCTCAAGACTTCCACATGGTCCCGGGCAGCATCCAAGTCTTCCTGCAGGCGTGCATTCTCCGCCGTTGCCTTATCTTTGCTGTTCTGCAGGTCTGATTTCAGTTGGTCAATGATGCGCAGTGGTTTCTGACCTAAAGTTACAGAAAAAAGATTGGAGTAAGTAAATGTATACAAAAAGCAGCACAGAGTGTGAGTCACAACAACTGACAATATTGTGCTAAATACTGCAGGCTCGCCTGTAGACCAGAAGATCTTGCGTTAGAATTCGCATTCAGGCAGATTTGTTTCAAACTAATTTTGGCTTTCAGGGGAGCCCAGTCTAAAAGCAGTATCAGGTAATGTCCTGGGAAATAAAGACAGTCGGGGTGATGTTGACCACACCACACACCGAGTGCTAACTGGTCTATACAAATATGAGACCATTGGTTGGACCTTTAGGTTGGTCACAATTTAAAGTCAGCTAAGCTAAATATGGAGAGATTACAACTATCATGTCTGTCTGTTTTTCCACTTCTTGGCTGCTGTTTGAAGATCTGACCCCCCCCCCCCCCCCCCCCCCCTTTCCCCCAATTATGAGACAATCAGAATGGCAAAACAACAGGAAAATTCCCAGATACCTGTTCAATCTCCCAAAAATTTATAATACACCACATGTGACTTCTACATCAAGGTGTCTATCCCATAGTCCCGTGCAGGTAAGGGATAGGCCTATTGTGCAATATAAGAATTTTTTTTTTACCGAAGTACTAATGTATTTGACATTCTCTTGTGGATTATCATGCAGCAGACAGTTACGTTCATTTTGATGCACATAAAGTTTGTCAGAGAGTTGGCTTCTTGAAACATTTCTAGCAATTATTTTTAATTGCATGAATTTTCAAAAGCATTTCTTTTGTGCGAAATACAAGCCATTTTTACACCTTGATGAATAAAAAATGACACATACACACACACACAAAAATGCACCTACAACTTAGCTGTAGGTTGCAGTTATGATAATCTTCTTTGTCTTTATTTCCTCCAGGTTACAAGCTAGATATTGTGAGGGTCCTTTGTGAACGGGTGAACAGTGCGGAGGCGTAGATAGACATTATGATCTAAGGAGAATGGCGCTGCCAGGAGTTACCAGGGGATTGGATGACCAAACTATCTCATGTGTTGCTCATCAATAAACTATCTGGCCGGTTTCAGGTCTAGTCTCATTCTAATTTCTTCATTTCTAATGTGTTATGATTTTGCACTCATCAGTTTTATTAATTAAGGGTCCATATCTGACACTGGTAGCACAAAGTTGGAAAACACAAAGTTCTTATTAGATTTGCAGATCAACGATGATAAAAGCGTCAACGTGCAGTAAAAGACTTTCTTCTTCTTTTTTATAGGTGGAAAGTTCTGGTTGTTTATCATCTTCTGGACTTTAGTCTTGCTCCAGAAACAGTTTTGTGTTTACAGATCTGCTTTATTTGTATGCAGACTGTTAGTACCCTTACCCCACCACCCAAAAACAAAAAATACTCAAAACAAGTAAGTAATCCACATGTTTTACACCCAAAACCACCAAGCAATCTACAAACTGATTCTACAATAACCAAGCAAACATTCACTTTTTACCACACAATTTACACTCTCACAAAATCATAAACTGATGCACAAGTTATATAGCCCATTTACAACCGACTGTGAATAACTGATCACATACTGATGGAAGATTATTATCCATTATTGTAAGATTATAAGTAAAAGCTAAAAGTGTACCTGACACAACACTACATGCTTCACCCAGCATTAGAAAACAAAAATTATATAAGCTGAGTGTTTACAAAGAATCTCAAACATGCTGAAGTTAAAGCCACACAAGTAGTTTGGGTGAACATCACAGAAGGAAGCTTTAACGTGAGCCCACTGAATTAAGTTTCAACTTAAGCCCACAGAAGGAAGTTTCAACTTAAGCCCACTGAAGGAAGCTTTAACTTAAGCCCACAGAAGGAAGCTTTAACTTAAGCCCACAGAAGGAAACTTTAACTTAAGCCCACAGAAGGAAGTTTAAACTTGAGCCCATAGAAGGAAGCTTCAATTTAAGCTCCCAGAAGAAGGCTTTAACTTAGGCTCATAGAAGGAAACTTTAGAACAAATAAGGAAGTTTTAAGTTATACCAGCATAAATAGGTTTTAATTAGGGTCAAAGATGACAGTTTTTTTAATTAAGGCTAAAAAAGGAAACTTCAATCAAACCTACAGAGGGAAGCTTTAAATTAAGCCCAGTCAAAGCTGCTGGAGAAAGAAAGCCTGAAGCAAATCCTAAACAAATTTCAAAGCTCAGGCAACAGAGGCACTTTATTCAGGCAAGTCAGAAGTCTAAGTTACTGGCACAGAGGAAACCCCAAGTTAAAATCACATACAGGTGAATTCTGAGTTAAGAAAAACCCTACAGGAAAGTCTGGGTTAAGACCATTCAGTAAAATCTGGGTTAAGAGACCACACAGTAAAGCCTATGCTAAGAAAGACCACAGGTAAAAGTCTTATTAAAGAAAGGTAACACAGTAATATCTGAGTTAAGGCCACATAGCAAAGTCTGGAGTTAAAATATCATGGAAAAAAGTCGGTGTTTAGACCCCACAAGAGGGTCCATTTTAAAACAATAGTATCCTGCCAGATTTACCAGTTTACAATTGAAGATATGGAAAACACCAGGCATTAATCACAAAGACAGTGTAAGAAAGAGATGCAGTATGATTTAATAACAAGCAGTGTACTTCTGATATCTAAAAATAATAGCAAACTACAAAGAAACACATTTAAGAAGTCATGCTGAAAGTAAAGCACTATCAGAAAAAAAAAAAAAAATCAGATGACATTACATGCAGGACAGGAAAACACACAGTGCAGTTTGGCTTGACATTATACTCTAGTACAGTGGTTCCCAGTTAGTTAAGACCTGCTGACCTCTGTTATTTTTTAAGATTTGCCATGGACTTCTTACTTTTAACAGTCATAGTGAAGAACTTTTTATAATTTATACATATGAATGTAACAGGCTGGTAGGAGTAGGTTGTTAGTTATAATAATTCTGGTTAGGCTACATTTGCAAACAAAAACTGGCAGGTCTGCAGATTGGAACTCCTTGGAAGTAAGCAGTGAGTCGAAAAGTTAACATAAGGCGTGACAGAGGAGAAAAAGCTCTCTTGGGTCAGTGGTGGTGAGACGATAAACATGCAGTCCTGACTTTTCATTGCTGAACTTACAGTGTTCTAGTGCAACGTAGGTTCAGGTAGACTGAGTTGAGAGATGAATTGGCTCACTGGTTTTATGTTTTGGCGGTAAGTTCAATAGCTAGACTGTGTTAGATCTAGATTTCCATGTACATCCTTGTGGGATATTTTGACTGTAGATCGCGGGAGGGGAACTATCATCTTTGTCAGCTGGAGTAATTAGCACATGGTCTCATCAAACACGTTGGTTATTAATGTATTGTTATCTGTGAAGCATGCTAGTTCTCTGTTCAGGGAAAATAAACAGATGGTGAATATGATACTTTTATTCTATTTGTTTGATTCAGAATAGGGCTTGTAGTTCTTGCTAGGCACTGCCTATGTAGTTATATGTTAAAGTTGTAATGCAATTCACTATTCACATATTCATCACCTGAGCCATGAGTAATACTTCATGATTCCTACACCAGAAAAACTCTTGTCTTTTCTTCACATATCCTATTTTTGCAGTCTGGCAGGGAACTACTTATTGTACTAACCACATTTCTTTTTTGCGTCTCCATTCTCATTTTACCTTTTTTGCTATTCGCTAGCTCACGAAAAAATATATAAATATGTATTATGATATGCTGGGCTGGATTCCATTCATGATATTGAAACAGTTGTACAGGATATAATGAAGAGAGTATGACACAGCAGCTGCAAACAGGTTAAAGTTACAAATTTTGAGATCATGCATCTTTCCAGGGGCAAATTATGGATGTGAGTCGTGGACTCTCCCTCAGACTCTGAAGAAGAAAAATGGAGTTTTTAAACTGAACTGCTACAGAAAGGTTCTTAGAATACCGTGGACCAAGAAGAAGAAAAATGCCAACATCCTGCAAAACCTCAACAGCAAGAAGAATTGGCTCTCCCGAAAACTAAGGTATTTCGGACATGTCAAGTGCCATGATGGTCTGGACGGAACAGTGATGAAGGGTTTAGTTTCCAGAAAAAAGAGGCAGAGTCTGACATCCATGAAGATGGACACAGGACACTGACAATGCTTTGTCTGCCTTTCCAACACCAGGTAGAGCATAGACCCTCAACCAACTCAAGCCAAATCATTCCGTCCTTTGCTATTGCATGTAGCTCTCTCCATATCCTACCCATTTTGTTAAAACTCCCTTCTCCATGTGTTTCTTGGTCTTCCTTTACAGCTATACCCCTGTGGGTTCCAGTGCAAAGACATTCTAGTTATAATAATTATTCTCAGGTTTTCTCAATGTGTGTCCTTTCCAACACCATTGAAAATGCAATGGCTATGAAAGCAAACAAGGCTAGAGAAAGATAGACTTAAAGGTGTGCCATTAGGAGAGCAAGTTTCTGTAAAGGACCCAATGATTGATGATGATACTACAAGATAGCATTATGAAACTGTGGCATTTAAAAAAAAAAAGATATCAAAGACTCCTTAAAGGAAAAAAAAAAGGGGAGGGGGGAGGGTGGGGGGAGAGGAGATAATTTGACCATGACTTGCCTGCTACTCCAAAGGTCTATGGTTTAAATCTAACTAAAGGCAGATTTTTTCCTTAAAAACTGCTCTATCACCATATAAGTCGTCCCCTTGTGGGATGCAATTTTTTTTTATTTTGAACCCCCGCCCTGGCTGTTGCTGAGGGCCCTACCATTTAACCTAACAGTCAAACAGGGTTTCCAGGACCTCTCCATGGGTGATCCACATCCGCATGGTGGCACTTTGTGTCACCAGGTGTTTATTGCTATGTGTGATGTCCTCGTGGGGTAAAATTTACTTACTTACTTCAAAACTGCCTACGGTTCGCAGGTTGACCCAACCTATAATTGGTAACAGAAAAAGTTGTAGGAAGTAAAGGTGGCCGGCATTATGTTGACCACAAAACATATCACATGCCGACTGGTGGTTTAGAAAACTACAGGTCTTGTACTACATGCCCAAAGCACCAAAGGCGTGGAAAGGGCCCTTTAATTTAACTGGTTTTTTTTTAAAGCCTACAAAACAAGGAAAAGAATTTTAGTTATTACAGGGTGGTAATTTGTGACAAGTGTATATCCTAAATAGTGATCCATACACTGAAAAGCCATAAAAGTAGTCAGCAATGATCATTAGCTGTGTGATTTCCTAAATGTAAGAAGTGTTGCACCAGTCAAACCTACAGTAAACAATGACATGTATTCCATTATTCATCTTCCTAAACAACATTCTTTTGCTAGCCTTAATGAAGACTCGGACCCTTACCCTCAACAAACCAAAAGACTGTCAACAATCAATCATCGTCCCCTGTGGGATGCACATTTTTAAAAATTTGAAGCCCCACCCTGGCTTTTACAGGGGGCCCTAAATATAGCCAGGCCTTAAATATGTCCTAATGGCTGAATGGGGCTTCCAGGACCTCTTCATGGGTGATCCTCATCCGCATGGTGGCAATTTGTGTCACTGGGTGTTTATCCCTTATGTGATGTCCTGGTGGTGTACAGCTTACCTTACCTTACACACCACAATTTGCATCAAACTGGTGTGTGGTCATTCCGGGTACCCCAATTAATTTTCCGTACTGTTGGCTAAGACCTCTTATGACATAGTGAGATTTAAAAAAAACGTAAAGGACCCTTTTACAGGCTTTCAGGAGTACTAGGTATATAGGGCTAGACCTATATTATATAGGCCATCTGGCACTCAGTAGGTGATGTGGTCAGGTTCACACCAGCTTCCTTTACTTCCCAGGACTTTATCTAAGGCTACCTTGCCCTGGAAGCAAAGGTCATTTTTGAAAAAACAGTATAGCTCCCTCAAGATCGAAACCTACAACCTTTGGATCCGTAAGCATCTAGCCACTACACCATGGCAGCACACTCTTATGATACACCCAGCACATAACAGTAGTGTCTCCTCTTGGATGTTATTTGAAGGTCTGACACCCTCAGACCACGCGATTTCAGTCCAGATGGCATACCAATAGCAAAAACCCTGTTCAATCTCTAAAGAAGCTATATTTTGGGCACATGAAAAGGCCACACCAGCCTGGTATAACCTGCAGTCCTGCGCGAGTAAGCATTTTGCCATACACAGTGTTACTATTCTTCACTTGGTTAGTTCAACGTTAGTCTCTCCTTTTAAACAGTGTTACACACTAGCTCACTTCTGATTGGTTGACCTTCAGCCTACCTTACTTCTGACTGGTCGATCATGAGCCACATTACTTTGCCACAAGGTTACAGGGGTTTTCTGCAATACCGCTGATATCGCGTGTTGTATATTTCAGCAGGCCAACGCTTTTAACACTCCAAAAACATGGACCCACTGGATCTAACACAACCATCTCAGAGAGTGCTGAAACCTATCTCACAGGTATTCTGTTTCTCGGAATAAAAAGGTAAATGCAAGTCAACCCAAAAAGCAAACAACAGTGCAGCAAACCCGTAACCTTCAGAAAGGTAGACCAGCCCAAAACATTTACAAATGGAACGTTATCTTCTTTGTTTGGGGAAACTAACATCGAACTAACCCTTTACTTCTCTAAGGGAAAACATTAGGCTGAATATTTGGTTTTCAACAAAGATATTTTAAAACCTGGATCAAAATAAAACAAAGTTTGCTAAAAGCTTCAGCCATTCATACTGGCCACTTGTTATGAACACTTGGGAACCTATGCCATCATGCTGACCTGTTCCTCAAAAGTTAACTTTTAAAATTAATTCTAGAACCTTCTGCAGCCAAAATAAAATTAAGTACATTCAAACATACATTTATTGCCATGAACAACATGCCAACACATGCCAATTAAGCTGATAAATGCAGGGGACACTGTACCTGAAACTGGTATTCTGGAGATAGTTTGAAATATGCCTCCCTTAAATAAATACCTATCAATTGATTTCCAATCATGTTATTCTCAGTTTAAACAAAAATTTCCTGACCCAAAAAGTTCACTCGTTGTTTTAATCTTTTCGCCCCATACATAATTATTCAAAAATGGGTCATGAACCCCTAGATATTCAAGAAAAATTCCTTAAAAAAAAAAAGGCATATTACACAGGCCACAAATTAAAAAAATTAACGTATCAAAATTTTTCATTTGTTTTTTTCCGGATATATAAAGTTAAATAATGAGTAATCAATTAACACAAACAGAGGGAAGCATTAAATGGAATACATTTACCAGGAAAAAAAAACACCTAGTATCAATACATATGGGGTGACTCAGGCCTTGACCCTGTTACCTCTACCATTGAGGCTTATGGGAAAATTCAACATAAACTTGGCTTTAAAAAAACCATTAGGATCACAAGGACACCCCCCCCCCCCCCCCCCCCCCCCAATACTTTTCTAGTTTCTATATTCATATCTTGGCCTATTTAGCACTTTACAGACACGCATACAATGGGGTTTATGCGTTACAAGAAACAGGTCACTGCAGACATGGCCATATTTCACATTTAAGGGACTGTGTCACAACAGGAAGTGACCAGATTTAGCGTTCTTGGGGCTCCAAGGTTAAAATTTTAATTAGAAACAGAGACTATTAGTAAGGAATATCCTACTCCAATCCAAACCCTGCTTTAAAGTGCTACTTTCAGTCAGCGAAATATGATCAGGACCTTACGCTGCTCTGTACATTGTTTCTCTAAACAGTCTGTCCTGAGACCTACGTGAAAAGGACCTTATTATGTATTATATGATTCTCCCAAATCAAATTTTCCCCAGAGACCTTGTTCTGAGCTGTGAGAAAGATCTGCTTCTACTTTATATATAACATCTCCACAGACCCTATTCTCGATAATTTCAAAAAAAAAAAAAAATTATTTTCTGTTTTCTGTTCTACAAATTGCTTTTACATACTTCTTCTTTTCAAATCCACAATCGAGCTGGACTGTTTCAAACATGCCGTTGGCTCCCAAGTCAAACCAGCCTACAATGTGCACCAGCTAAAGTTAAAGTTATGGGAAGTAAAGGTGGCCGGCATGATTTTCAAACACATCACCCACCGAGAGCTAACTGGTCTATAAACTGCAGGTGTAGCACTATATACCTAACTGTGTGGAGCAGGGTCATTTACTCACTTCTTCCCTCACTGAAATTAGACGGACTTATCAACATCTATGCCTGGCTGACTGGTGTTGGTGATTATGCTTACCATATCTTGTCATCTTCAAAAGCCTCCGTTAATTTGTGCACTAGCATCATTCTCTGCCATGACAAAGGAATTTCAATAATCTTCTCCTACTGTCTTTGTCTTTCTTTAATTTCTACTGTCTTTGTCTTTCCTTAATTTCTACTGTCTTTGTCTTTCCTTGTTGTTGTTGTTGTTATCGATCCAGCGGCGCATGAGCTTTCGTCCTTTGGCCCAATGCCATGTAGTGGAATTTGCATGTTTTCACAAGCTGTTCTTTTCCTCCGTACAAGGTGTTCCACTTGTCTGGTCTCGGAGGGAGTAGCATTCTTCTAGTCTCGCTTAGTTTTGGGCACTCAAAGAGATGGTGTTCAACAGTTTCGTAGGGGTAGTTACATAGCTGGCACTCTGGGGAGTGTTGTGGCTGTATTCTGTTTAGATGTCCATTGAGTGGAATATGTTGCGTTCTAAGTCTGAAAATGGTGGCCTGGTCCCTTCTTGTTAGATGGTTAATGCTGTCAATAGGATCAGGGCCAGCCATATGTCTATAAACCTCTCTTCCAGTGTCTCCCATGGCCCATCTATTCAACCAAGTCTCTTTGTTTATAGCTCTTATAAGTGTTTTTGCTGTCTGTAGGGTTGTCGCTGTAGGTGGTTGTTCTTGTGTTGCTCCTTTCTTTGCCAATCTGTCAGCTCTGTCATTACCTGGTGTGCCGGAGTGGCCTGGAATCCACTGCATCACTATTCTGATGTTATATGAGGTAATAAGCTGATCAGCATCCAGGATTATCTTGGCTATATCAGTTCTGCAGCATTCACTGCCCTCCAGAGCTTGAAGGGCAGACATTGAATCAGTGAAGATGACAATATTTTGGGCCTTTGAAGGGTAAACATCCATTACAGTCTTTAGGTGGTATACTGCTGTTTCCAGTGCAATTATTTCGGCTTCATAATTTAAACAGAATTCCACGCATGCATTAAAAATCACTTCAACAGATCCATCGGGATAACCTATGTAGATTCCGTAACCTGCTTTAATGGTAGCTTTAAATGTCTTTCCTTAATTTCTACTGTCTTTGTCTTTCCTCTGTTTCTACTGTCTTTGTCTTTCCTTTATTTCTACTGTCTTTGTCTTTCCTTTGTTTCTACTTTCTTTGTCTTTCCTTTATTTCTATTGTCTTTGTCTTTCCTTTATTTCTACTGTCTTTGTCTTTCCTCTGTTTCTACTGTCTTTGTCTTTCCTTTATTTCTACTTTCTTTGTCTTTCCTTTATTTCTATTGTCTTTGTCTTTCCTTAATTTCTACTGTCTTTGTCTTTCCTCTGTTTCTACTGTCTTTGTCTTCCCTTTATTTCTACTGTCTTTGTCTTTCCTTTATTTCTACTTTCTTTGTCTTTCCTTTATTTCTATTGTCTTTGTCTTTTCTTTATTTCTACTGTCTTTGTCTTTCCTTTATTTATACTGTCTTTGTCTTTCCTTTATTTCTACTTACCTTTGTTTTTCTTTATTTCTATTGTCTTTTTTTATTTCTACTGTCTTTGTCTTATCTTTATTTCTACTTTCTCTGTCTTTCCTTTATTTCTAAAGTCTTTGTCTTTTCTTTATTTCTACTTTCTTTGTCTTTCCTTTATTTCTACTGTCTTTGTCTTTCCTTTAATTCTACTGTCTTTGTCTTTCCTTTATCTCTATTGTCTTTGTCTTTCCTTTAATTCTACTGTCTTTGTCTTTCCTTGATTTCTATTGTCTTTGTCTTTCCTTTAATTCTACTGTCTTTGTCTTTCCTTTATTAAATCTGCCCAGATGTAACATGTTCCAGTCTGTCCATTTTCAGAAAGAGCCCAAAACTGACAGCTGCCTCTTTCTAATATATTAAAATAAGTTTTATGGTGGATGAGGTGTGAAAAAAGGAGGAGGAGGAGGAGAAGTAGAAGAAAAAAGAAGAAGAAGAAGAAGAAGAAGAAGAAGAAGAAGCAGAAGAAGAAGAGAAAGAAGAGGGAGACGAGGGAGAGAAGGGCAGATAAGAAGAAGGAGGAGGCAGAGAAGGAGGAGGAGGAGGGCAAGAAGGAGAAGAAGATCAGTTATTTGATCTTTTGCTTATTCTGATTATTTGATGAGTTATTTTTATATTGGATAATCATTTTTCATGTGTGACTTCTGGTGCAAACTGTATCTCTTCAGTTCCATTCTTACAGTATAATCATTTTTCATGTGTGACTTCTGGTGCAAACTGTATCTCTTCAGTTCCATTCTTACAGTATAATCATTATTTTGTTATATTTTACTAGCTTCTTTTAATTGTCGGTCAGTATTGTTAGCTGAGGACTTTTGAAAGAAGTTTCACAATTCAAACATCCAGAGTTTGATTTGGCTGCAGTCAATTTTACTGCAGACTGCTTTGCCTCAGTTTCTCAAGGGGATGACCATCAACTGCCCGGTAGATAATGGCAAAGCACTGAATGCAAAAATTACTTAATAAAACTAAAAATGCCACCCCTCCCCTTCCTTTCTCAATGTTATGGGTGATATGTGAAGTTCTGTAAAGGATAAGCAATAACTTCAAAAATAAATTATTCAGTAATGTTTTTTTTTTTGAAGCCACTGGAAGGCTTAATTTAAATGACAAACATCTGTTTTCCATTTATCTTTTTATGATGTTTATCTAACATTTACAAAGAAATTATAAGACACCCTAATACTTTGCTAAAAACACAAGGGGAACCCCAACCCAACCCTCTTTTCCACCTTTAGTAAACAAAATAAGAAAAACACTGAAGATACATATTTACAATAGAAATTACATAAAGATAACACAGAAAAAGTGGGCAATACTGTTTATTCTATGTACAATGTTCAGTGTATAAGAAAATACTTAAAGCTGCTTGTGGTCAAACTAATCACAAAGAGATAATACTGGATAAGGCAAATTAGTTAGAAAGGGGAAAAATGGACATTTCAAACTATCTCCACTGGTTTTCCGTGTGGTTTTTCCAAGGGTTCTGTACGTTAGGGGAATAAAAAGTATATAACATAAGACTGATTTGACAAAACATAAACAGGTAAAGGTATAACAATTTAAGTCATAAATGAGTGGGTTTCCGTGTGGTTTTTCCAAGGGTTTTGTAGGTCAGGGGAACAGAAAGTATTTCACATAAGACTAGTTTCACAAAACATAAATAGGTCAAGATATAAAAATTTAAGTCATAATGGCTGGTTTTCCGTGTGGTTTTTCCAAGGATTCTGTACGTCAGGAGGACAAAAAGTATTTCCCATAAGACTGGTTTGACAAAACACACATAGGTCAAGTCACAACAATTAGTTTGTGGTCATTAATGTCTGTGCCCGAAGCAGTATAGTAATAACTGATAGTGACAGAAAAGTATCTGTGATGGTTACAATCTGAATGATTTTCACTGTTAACTAGAATCAACATCACAGCACTCAGAGAATACACACAGGTGATCCATCTCCCTGAGCAAAGTCTTGAGGAACAGAAGATTTGAGAAGGCTTTGTTCCATCTCAAAGACAAGCAAAGCATTAATTCCAAAAATGTTCATGACTTTTCCAAGTCATCATCATCATCCTTTGGGTTTATATGTGACAAAGGGCTCACTTCTGTTCTATCCTGCGTATGTGCAAGTCTGGTGCAGCATCTTTCTGTAGAATGGCTAGCCACTTGCTGAGAACATCAGAAAGCATGAACTCCATAGCTCCAGCAATGACGAACAGGGATCCTCATAAAAACTGAACTCCTAAACTGAACAACCTTCACTGCGCAAGAAACGTGGCTTGACCACTTCACCATGAAGATCCCTTTACGGTCAACCTCTTGCTCTCCTGCCTTTAACCTTTCTCTCCATTAAGGTTGTTATAAGAGAGACCGCGTTAGTGCAGTTAATAGGAGACTCGCTTTCAAATCCAGCTGCGACTTGCTGCAGCCTATGCCCGGTGTTGGAAACCGGGCGGTTACCAGGGTTCACCCAGCCTCTAGGTAATGGGTACCAGAGTTAACACTCTGGGGTAGATGGAGGAACCTCGCTGTAGCTACGGAGTTGCTGTGGACGGCGACAGTTTCTTATCAGCTGTCCGTACTGGTGGCAAAGCACTTATGGTTTTTAACAGGGTGCAATGAAACTGGCTCACATCTTCCGACTTTACCTTTAAGGTTGTTATAAAAGAGATGCTTTTTAATGTGGTCAAGATATTTCACAAGTACATTACGTTCACAGGGGCTAAATAAACAGTGGAAGGGGTCACTAGTGAAGCCAGATTTTTTAAGTATGCTCTGACCAAATGTGGAAAACATGAAAACACACATGGGGCTGGTTGTGATGGTAAAATCCATGGTCACATCATGTGCCAATGGGACAGTGTTAATAACAACAACTGACTGGGTTTAATCAATCAGGTGCCATCTCCACAATGAAGGTTTGTTGCAATGGATCTCCAACATGCTTCGTCTCTTGTCTTGGTTGTAAATTCTCTCAGACTGCTGTTTGTCCCTCTTTTGATATAGTCCCCCACTTGTATCGTTGTTTACCTCTTACTGTTTTGCCTTTGACTTTACCCTCCAGTATGGTTTTTAATGAGAATTATGTCTGTTAAGTGGGAAAAATATCTGAAATGTCATATTTATTTCAGCAACTTTATTTTCATTCCCAGTCTCTTCAGAATATCTGTATTTGACAGTTTTTGTTTCTGTGAAAAATGATCAATTCATCTGTATACCCACATCTCCAAAGACTCAGTTCAATTTCTAGCTGCTTATTAACTGTCCAGGTTTCTGCACCATACAGTAGGTTTGAGTAAATATAACATTTGATAGTTCTCACTTTTAATGTGTTATTTATATCATTTTTCACTTAATTTCATATCTTGTTGAAGATATTTTTAGCCATCCTTGTTTTCTCTCTTGACTGAACAGGTTACATTAACACACAGTCTGAAACTCCGACAGTTCACAATGCTTGTCCCAAAAATATGTTATCTAGAAGCAACAAACATCTAATGTCTGTAGTAGTGGTTTTCAACCTTTTTTAAGGTGGCGCTGCCTTGAATATATGGCAAAGTTAAAGGCTAAAGTCGAGAGGATCGACTCCACTGAATGGGGTTTTATCCCATATGGCCTAGTCTCTGTTTCCCCAGAATGGCTAACCACCTGCCGAGAGCGCTGTAGCTCTAGCAATGATTCCCAGGGATCTCAGTAAAAACTGCACTCGTGAACTGAGGGGCTCATGGTGAAACAAACCCATGACCTTAAGAGCATGAGGCAAACGGCTTGACCACTTCGGCACTGTGACCCCTTTGAATATATGGCAAGGCCCCTTCCACCACCTCCGACTTTACAAAAGAAATGCGATTTAAAAAAAAAATGAGGACAAACAGAAAAACCCTAAGCACAATTGTCCAAAACTTGGAGAAATGAAAGTACGGAGACTTGTTTAGGTTAGAATGCATTCCTAATTTATAACAAAAAGCACCTATTATCCTATTAATTATATTTTTAAGGCAGAAGTACAAACTGGGCATGAAAATAAAAATGTCCATAGCTTTTTAGTTTATAAATAGTTTACAAAATTATTTTATTCATGATTAAAGTGATAAAAAAACAACAACAGTTAGTATAAAAAATATTAGAAGCACAAATACACTCAGTTTCAAAACTGCTTGATCCCTCCTCTCCCCCGTCCCCCCAACGCCCAATTTCAAACTTCTTTACCCCGGACTGAAAACCATCAGTATAGAGACTGAAATCAGTGGAAACATTGTTGTTTTAAAGCAGAGTTTCTGGAAACTCAATCTTTATTTTAAAAAAATTTTTCATGTTCTCGTTTTAATGCTGCATCGATTTGCATAGCTCTAATAAATAAAAAGTTTTGTTGTTTTTAACATACACTCTTACCTCCTGTGAAGACATTTCCTCATCGTGCTGCAGTTGTTGTATCTTTTTCTCATACTCCACAATCTGAAATGAAAATAAAGAGGTAAACAATCAATTACATGTTTGGAGTTTTATATTTTCAATCAATGAATCACACAACCAACCAATCAATCAAAAATAAATGTTGAATTAGGAATCAACATCACAGAACTCAGGACACTCCCATAAGTGCTGAGTCCCCAGATTCAGCAGCAAGCGAGGAGTTCCAATTCCGAAGATACCAGTAACGGTCTGATTGTATGTCTGTCTCATCCTTCCCCTGAGTGTTGAGCCTCGGCCAGATCCCCTGGTAACTCCTTACAGCGCCATTCTCCTTAGACCGTAATGATCTATCTGTGTTCACTCGCTCCCAAAGGGGTCTTCAAAATCTCACAATGTCAATCAATCAATCAATCAGGTGTCATATCAACAATGAAGGTTTCACTGCAATAGATCACCAACACTTTCTGACCTTCACCTTGGTGGAACACTCTCAGAGACTTGTTAGTCCATAATTTTTTTTTTTTTTTTATGATAGCCTCCCACTTGTACTGCAGTTAGCCTCCAAACCTTTACCTCCAGTATGATTTTTAGAAGAGAGATTTTTTTTAAAAACTGTGGCTGAAATATTTTATTATTAAGAAAAGCCAGTAAATACTTCTATTATTATTCTGAGAAGTAAAAATGTACCCAACTGTTCCTGTTGTCATCATTGTGAGACCTAAAATGTATGTGACTGTTCTTGCTGTCATTACTCTGTGACCTGAAATGTAACTAAATGTTCTTGCAGTCATTACTTTGTTATCTAAAATGTATCTAAATGTTCTTGCAGTCATTATTCTGTAAACGAAATGTACCTAAATGTTCTTGCTGTCATTATTCTGTGACCTGAAATGAACCTAAATGTTCTTGCAGTCATTATTCTGTGAATTAAATGTACCTAAATGTTCTTGCAGTCATTATTTTGTGACCTGAAATGCACTTAACTATTCTTGCTATCATTATTCTGTGACCTGAAATGTACCTAAACGTTCTTGCTGTTATTATTCTGTGACCTGAAATGTTTCTGACTGTTCTTGCTGTCATTATTCTGTGTCCTGAAATGTATCTGACTGTTCTTGCTGTCATTATTCTGAGACATAAAATGTATCTGACTGTTCTTCCATCATTATTCTGTGAATTGAAACCCACATAACTCTTCTTGCTGTCATTACTCTGTGACCTGAAATGTACCCAAATGTTGTTTCTGTCATTATTCTGTGACCTGAAATGCACCTTATTGTTCTTGCTGTCATTATACTGTGACCTGAAATGAACCTAAATGTTCTTGCAGTCATTATTCTGTGAATGAAATGTACCTAAATGTTCTTGCAGTCATTATTTTGTGACCTGAATGCACTTAACTATTCTTGCTATCATTATTCTGTGACCTGAAATGTACCTAAACGTTCTTGCTGTTATTATTCTGTGACCTGAAATGTATCTGACTGTTCTTGCTGTCATTATTCTGTGTCCTGAAATGTATCTGACTGTTCTTGCTGTCATTATTCTGAGACATAAAATGTACCCAAATGTTGTTGCTGTCATTATTCTGTGACCTGAAATGTATTTGACTGTTCTTGCTGTCATTATTCTGTGAATTGAAACCCAAATAACTCTTCTTGCTGTCATTACTCGTGACCTGAAATATACCCAAATGTTGTTGCTGTCATTATTCTGTGACTAGAATGTATATGACTGTTCTTGCTGTCATTATTCTTTGACCTGAAATGTACCTAACTTGTCTTGCTGTCATTATTCTGTGACTTGAAATTTACCTAACTCTTTTTGCTGTCATTATTCTGTGACCTGAAATGCACCTAACTCTTTTTGCTGTCATTATTCTGTCACCTGAAATGCACCTTATTGTTCTTGCTGTCATTATTCTGTGACCTGAAATACACCTAAATGTTCTTGCAGTCATTATTCTGTGAATGAAATGTACCTAAATGTTCTTGCTGTCATTATTTTGTAACCTGAAATGCACTTAATTATTCTTGCTATCATTATTCTGTGACCTGAAATGTACCTAAACGTTCTTGCTGTTATTATTCTGTGACCTGAAATGTTTCTGACTGTTCTTGCTGTCATTATTCTGTGACCTGAAATGCACCTCTCTTTTTTGCTGTCATTATTCTGTGACCTGAAATGCACCTTATTGTTCTTGCTGACATTATTCTGTGACCTGAAATGCACCTAACTCCTCATGCTGTCATTATTCTGTGACCTGAAATGTATCTGACTGTTCTTGCTGTCATTATTCTGAGACCTGAAATGTATCAGACTGTTCTTGCTGTCATTATTCTGTGACCTGAAATGCACCTAAATGTTCTTGCAGTCATTATTCTGTAAATGAAATGTACCTAAATGTTCTTGCAGTTATTATTTTGTGACCTGAAATGCACTTAATTATTCTTGCTATCATTATTCTGTGACCTGAAATGTACCTAAATGTGCTTGCAGTTATTATTCTGTGACCTGAAATGTACCTAAATGTGCTTGCTGTTATTTTTCCGTGACCTGAAATGTTTCTGACTGTTCTTGCTGTGATTATTCTGTGACCTGAAATGCACCTAACTCTTTATGCTGTCATTATTCTGTGATCTGAAATGTATCTGACTGTTCTTGCTGTCATTATTCTGAGACCTGAAATGTATCTTACTGTTCTTGTTATTATTCTGAAACACATTGAAAATGTACCTGATTGTTCTTGCTGTCGATGCTATCATTATTTTCCCTGATCTCCTGCTGCAGCTGTTTGAGTCTTCCTGACATTCTTTTCATCTCGCTTTCATTCAGTTTCAGCTGGGGAGTCAGACAATACTCTAGCATTTGTAACACCATAAGGAGACTTGAAATTACAATAAACTGTCATTCAGGACATATCGCCGGCACTATGCTAGTCACCTAAGTGCTAAATTCTTGTTTTGAGAAAACTGCATTTGAACTTTAAAAGTGGTAGATAAAAACTGGGTAGCTGCATGAAAATCATACTTAATCTCGACTTATTTGGAGAGGAAATTTACATGTGTGCTTTTGGCATACTGTAAAGTAACAAATAACAACCTTGAAAATGCGTTTAGGTGAAAATGGCCCAAACTGCATGTAAGTGACTTTGAATAGTGCTGACAGTATATGCTTGCTATGCACTTGACTACATTCCTGTTGTGCTATTATATATCACATAGTGCTTGCAGTCTATTCCTTCATTCTGTTCTATCTTGTGCAATCAGTTCACTATCGTGGATGGAATCAGCAGCTTTGACCTCTCTCATTAACATTCATCTCAGGGTTTCTTTACAGCATCATCCCCTCTTTAATCCCTTTATTTCTCATTTAAATGCCTGTATGGTTATTCTCTGCTGGTGTCTTCTCAAGATGTGTCCAGTGCAGTGCCATCTTTACTGTTTTATAACTGTTGATACAAGTGGTTACCCATCATTACTGTTTTATAACTGTTGATACAAGTGGTTACCCATCATTACTGTTTTATAACTGTTGATACAAGTGGTTACCCATCATTACTGTTTTATAAGTGTTGATACAAGTGGTTACCCATCATTACTGTTTTATAACTGTTGATACAAGTGGTTACCCATGGTTACTGTTTTATAACTGTTGATACAAGTGGTTACCCATCATTACTGTTTTATAACTGTTGATACAAGTGGTTACCCATCATTACTGTTTTATAACTGTTGATACAAGTGGTTACCCAGATATTTCTTTTATTTCTTCACTCCTTTTGAATTCATCCCATTTTATTTTCATCATTTTTCTCAGACATTTGTCTTTGAATGCATTTAACTTTCTTTTTATGTCTTTAGTGGTTCTTCAACTTTCACTTGCATATGTTAACAGTCAAATATCATTTGAATTGAAAATACATAACTTTGTTTTGAAACTACACATTTTTAGAGATACATATTTTGATCAAGCTATTAATAGCCGCTAATGCCTTGCCAATGCTTTACTTGACTACAGTTTATATATAAATACAATGATTTTCACAGATAAAACTACCAAACCATCATACTAACAAAACGAACAAACACACACACACACACACACACAAAAAAACCACAACAACAAACATGTTAATTCTTTAAAAAAAAAAATATTTCAAACATTTAAGTGGCTCAGATCCATAATTAGCAACAGTAGAGGCTGCTTATTTAAATACATAAGGAACAGCAGCTTTGACCTCTCTCATTAACATTCATCTCAGGGTTTCTTTACAGCATCCTCCCCTCTTTAATCCCTTTATTTCTCATTTAAATGCCTGTATGGTTATTCTCTGCTGGTGTCTTCTCAAGATGTGTCCAGTGCAGTGCCATCTTTACTGTTTTATAACTGTTGATACAAGTGGTTACCCATCATTACTGTTTTATAACTGTTGATACAAGTGGTTACCCATCATTACTGTTTTATAACTGTTGATACAAGTGGTTACCCATCATTACTGTTTTATAAGTGTTGATACAAGTGGTTACCCATCATTACTGTTTTATAACTGTTGATACAAGTGGTTACCCATGGTTACTGTTTTATAACTGTTGATACAAGTGGTTACCCATCATTACTGTTTTATAACTGTTGATACAAGTGGTTACCCATCATTACTGTTTTATAACTGTTGATACAAGTGGTTACCCAGATATTTCTTTTATTTCTTCACTCCTTTTGAATTCATCCCATTTTATTTTCATCATTTTTCTCAGACATTTGTCTTTGAATGCATTTAACTTTCTTTTTATGTCTTTAGTGGTTCTTCAACTTTCACTTGCATATGTTAACAGTCAAATATCATTTGAATTGAAAATACATAACTTTGTTTTGAAACTACACATTTTTAGAGATACATATTTTGATCAAGCTATTAATAGCCGCTAATGCCTTGCCAATGCTTTACTTGACTACAGTTTATATATAAATACAATGATTTTCACAGATAAAACTACCAAACCATCATACTAACAAAACGAACAAACACACACACACACACACACACACAAAAAAACCACAACAACAAACATGTTAATTCTTTAAAAAAAAAAATATTTCAAACATTTAAGTGGCTCAGATCCATAATTAGCAACAGTAGAGGCTGCTTATTTAAATACATAAGGAACATTAACACTCAGGGGAAGGATGAGATGGATATACTGAAGATGGGGACTGAGCACTCATGGCAGTGTCCCGAGTGCTGTGATGTTGATTCCTAATTTAACATTCAACGTACAAAAGGAACATATCACAGGTTAAGGAGATCTGAAAGCTTTTGGCAAGACACTAGTAAACAAATAAAAGTAAAAATGTAAAGTTTAACACACAAAAAAAAGGAAGTATGCTTTTGCCCTAATCTGAAAGTACTAGTTTTTAACTTCACTACCTTTTAAGCAGGGCAGAAAGTATCTCCTATGCATATACAACAGTGCAGACATATAAAGTCAAGTTCAACACTTTAAATACTTCAGGAGCATCTTTACAAATAATGGCAGAATAGTCAGAGAGATTGAAACAATAATCCAACAATACTGTGTATCAACTAACACATGTTTTGAAACACCTAGGTATTCCAATGTCAGCTCTGTGGTTAAGTCTATGCGAACGCTTCGTAATGCCGAGTTCGATCCCAGCTGCCGGCCATGCACCTTGCATTGGTTTCGGCAGTGGTATAAAAAAGCCGATGTTCAGAAAGCAATGGCAAACTACTGGACATAAATTTGCCTAAAGAAACCACACAACAGCCATATATATATATATATATGTCTTTTAGAATGGAATGATAAGAAAGCAAATGAGGACAGTCCTCCCTGAGACAGATAAAAACAGTTTAAAAAACTTATTAGGGAAATTAGTCAAAAGCAGTGTTTTTCAGACATGTTATATGAAGGAATGGGCTTGAGATCTTGATAAAAACTGGCAAGATTGTTGAAAAACAAAAGTTAGCTGAAGGCAGAGAGATAAATACTTGGATAGCATTGACATATGAAGGCTGACAAAAACACTGACTTGATCTGTGACAGTGTGATATAGTAAAATATGACAGCCTATGTCTGTCAGCACAGCACAAGATGATGATAAGAATGCACAGTGATCAAATGTAAAGCTTGACCAGAAGGGAGCTGTCAGTGCAGTTACACTTTAGAAATGACGAAGAGGTTGACATGTTAGTGGACACAAGAACTGACAAAGAGGTTGACCTGCATGTTGGTGGACACAAGAACTGACAAAGAGGTTGACCTGCATGTTGGTGGACACAAGAATTGATAAAGAGGTTGACCTGCATGTTGGTGGACACAAGAATTGACAAAGAGGTTGACATGCATGTTGGTGGACACAAGAACTGACAAAGGGGTTGACATGCATGTTGGTGGACACAAGAACTGACAAAGGGGTTGACATGTATGTTGGTGGACACAAGAACTGACAAAGAGGTTGACCTGCATGTTGGTGGACACAAGAATTGACAAAGAGGTTGACATGCATGTTGGTGGACACAAGAACTGACAAAAAGGTTGACATGCATATTGGTGGACACAAGAACTGACAAAAAGGTTGACATGCATGTTGATGGACACAAGAACTGACAAAGAGGTTGACATGCATGTTGGTGGACACAAGAACTGACAAAGAGGTTGACATGCATATTGGTGGACACAAGAACTGACAAAGAGGTTGACATTCATGTTGGTGGACACAAGAACTGACAAAGAAGTTGACCTGCATGTTAGTGGACACAAGAACTGACAAAGAGGTTGACCTGCATGTTGGTGGACACAAGAACTGACAAAGAGGTTGACCTGCATGTTGGTGGACACAAGAATTGACAAAGAGGTTGACATGCATGTTGGTGGACACAAGAACTGACAAAGGGGTTGACATGCATGTTGGTGGACACAAGAACTGACAAAGAGGTTGACATGCATGTTGGTGGACACAAGAACTGACAAAGAGGTTGACCTGCATGTTGGTGGACACAAGAATTGACAAAGAGGTTGACATGCATATTGGTGGACACAAAAACTGACAAAGAGGTTGACATGCATGTTGATAGACACAAGAACTGACAAAGAGGTTGACATGCATGTTGGTGGACACAAGAACTGACAAAGAGGTTGACATGCATATTAGTAGACACAAGAACTGACAAAGAGGTTGACATTCATGTTGGTGGACACAAGAACTGACAAAGAAGTTGACATGCATGTTAGTGGACACAAGAACTGACAAAGAGGTTGACCTGCATGTTGGTGGACACAAGAACTGACAAAGAGGTTGACATGCATGTTGGTGGACACAAGAACTGACAAAGAGGTTGACATGCATGTTGGTGGACACAAGAACTGACAAAGAGATTGACATGCATGTTGGTGGACACAAGAAATGACAAAGAGGTTGACATGCATATTGGTGGACACAAGAATTGACAAAGAGGTTGACCTGCATGTTTGTGGACACAAGAATTGACAAAGAGATTGACCTGCATGTTGGTGGACACAAGAACTGACAAAGAGGTTCACTTGCATGTTGGTGGACACAAGAATTGACAAAGAGGTTGACATGCATATTTGTGGACACAAGAATTGACAAAGAGGTTGACCTGCATGTTGGTGGACACAAGAATTGACAAAGAGGTTGACCTGCATGTTGGTGGACACAAGAATTGACAAAGAGGTTGACCTGCATGTTTGTGGACACAAGAATTGACAAAGAGGTTGACCTGCATGTTGGTGGACACAAGAATTGACAAAGAGGTTGACCTGCATGTTGGTGGACACAAGAACTGACAAAGAGGTTGACATGCATATTTGTGGACACAAGAATTGACAAAGAGGTTGACCTGCATGTTGGTGAACACAAGAATTGACAAAGAGGTTGACATGCATATTGGTGGACACAAGAACTGACAAAGAGGTTGACCTGAATGTTAGTGGACGCAAGAATTGACAAAGAGGGTGACATGCATATTGGTGGACACAAGAACTGACAAAGAGGTTGACCTGCATGTTGGTGGACACAAGAACTGACAAAGAGGTTGACCTGCATGTTGGTGGACACAAGAATTGACAAAGAGGTTGACATGCATATTGGTGGACACAAGACATTAGAGAGACTTCAGGTTTTTCTGGGAGGTCAGGATAAGGGTGTCAATTAGCACAGAACCTGCTACATGATGGTAAAAAGCAAACTGATGGAAATACTTTTTCTAAATGCCATTACTTACAAAGAACTATTCTGGACTGTAGGCAGAGGGGACTATAACTAGGATTTAAGGCCGCATACTAACGCCACGGACTGTCCAGGTTAGGATTTTTTTCGAGTCCCTGACAGAAACAACCCACAACCTCACCAAAGATTTGAAGCTGGCTCTCCCGCATGTGTTGTCTGTGATCAGTTGCGTGTGCCCACTTAGAAGAAAATGCTTACCTCCTCCAGATTACCAGAGTAGTTCTGTTGAGCGGTGTCCAGGTCAGTCTGCAGCCGCAGGATCACCTGGTCTCGGTTGGCGACCTAAGGTGGGAATTGAAAATTTCAGGAGGTGAAGGCATTTTAAGATAAGAAGATTAACTTTTAGTGCACTGCATTTTATCCTATCTGACTTAGTCTCTGTCTCTCTCTCTTCATAGCAGCTACTCACCTGCAAGACTGATGACCAAAAACACAAACTCCATAGTGCCAGTGACAACCCCCAGGATGCCTAAAAACATGTGCACAAATGAAATGAATGATGGAGCCCAAAATGAAACCCACAACTATCCGAGCATGAGAATTATGTCTAAACCATAAAAACCACTTCAGAAGGCAAAAAAACCTGACAAAATTTTTATACACATATAAATGACTACCTCACTATCACTGAACATTTTTATCATGAACATGTTAATAATCACTGAGGGAAAACAGATTATATCCACTGCCTTCTAGCATTATGTCAACAAAACAAAAAAAAATAAAGGAGCTTGGTGAAACTGGATGTGTTGGACGGAAAGACGCAGATATTGCAGCCTAGCCCAAAACAAAGCACAACATGTTAACCACCCTTTCAAGGTAATCATTATCACCACAACCAACACCATCAAAATCTTTGCCATCTGGCTTGGATAATCTTGTCTCTACTAACACTAACTATCTAGCTCTGCAGAAAAGTTAATGATTACAGAGAAATATCATCCCAGTGCCCTAGACTAATCCATAATTGTTCTGATCTTCTCAACAATTCCTGGTCTGTGTTGATGAATCCCACGTCTTTGTCTATAGTGAAATGCTTATGTCTGGCAGCAACATGCTGCACCCCTATGTCCTCCAGCCTGAACAGGGATAGAGACAGGGATATAGGATACAGGGACACAGAGATAGGGACACAGGGACAGGGATACAGGGACAGGGATACAGGGCCAGGAATACAGAGACAGAGGGACACAGGGACAGGGATTCAGGAACAGGGGCACAGGGACAGGGACAGGGATACAGGGATGGGGATACTGGGACAGGTATATAGGATACAGAGACACAGGTTACAGGAACAGGGATACAGGGACACAGAAACAGGGATAAAGGAACAGGGATACAGGGACATGGATACAGGGATACAGGGACAGGGACACATACAGTTGTATGCAGGTGCTGGTATCTGCACATGTCATAATTCCAAACTTGCCAGAACCTCTAATTTCTTGCCCTAAAAAACTCAGTATTGATAAGGCAGATATTCTGAAGACTATTTATGAACTTATGAACTATTTATGAACTAATGGCAGATACAATGTTAGATGTCTTTTTCTTCTTCATTCATCGGCTGTGAATTCCGGCGGAAGGTCCCGGTAGTTTGTCCATTTGGACTTTTACCTAGACCTAAGTTTTGCGTGTACATCCGTTTTTACTGGAAGCCACTCCAATAATAAATATCCACCACAATCTTGATTCAAACTCCACATCCTAAGCAAATATTTAGCCACTTTGCTACTTCTTCTTTTCTCTACTCCTAGAATGCTCTTCCCATATACCTGCTTCGCCTAAAGGCGTGAAAAGGGATCTGGACTTTTTGTGTGTGTGACTAGGAAGCCACTCCAATAATAAATATCCACCACAATGTTGATTCAAACTCTACATCCTAAGCAAAAATCTAGCCACTTTGCTACTTCTTCTTCTTTTCTCAACTCCTAGAATGCTCTTTCCATATACCTGCTTCGCCTACAGACGTGAAAAGGGATCTGGACTTTTTGTGTGTGTGACTAGGAAGCCACTCCAATAATAAATATCCACCACAATCTTGATTCAAACTCTACATCCTAAGCAAAAATCTAGCCACTTTGCTACTTCTTCTTTTCTCTACTCCTAGAATGCTCTTTCCATTTACCTGCTTCGCCTACAGGCGTGAAAAGGGATCTGGACTTTTTTGTGTGTGACTTGAAAGCCACTCCAATAATAAATATCCACCACAATGTTGATTCAAACTCTACATCCTAAGCAAAAATCTAGCCACTTTGCTACTTCTTCTTCTTTTCTCAACTCCTAGAATGCTTCGTGGCGTCAGGGCAGGAAGAGATCTCTGGAACTGGCTCTTCTGTTCGCTTCGTATAAACTACTTTTCAGTGTCTCTGATATTTCTGCAGCCCATCATCTGTGTGGTCGACCTCTGGCTCTGTTACAGTTGTATGTTTATTAAATTGCTCTCTGTCGTGCCCTGTCTGAAACCCAAACCATTTTATTTGTTGTTTACCCTTTAAGCAGTATTGGTTTAGTGCCGACTGTTTGTTTTCTAGTTCTTTCTCTATGTGACTCCATCATTTGGGGCTAGAGCTTAGCATTCCTTTTCTTGTTACTTTAGTCACTGTTAAAAACTTCAGTTACACATTCAGATGTACTGTTGTGCATCATTTTAACCCTTTACCCACTGTTGTGTTTTCTAGTTGTACCTGATGCTCAGTGAATTCATTTTCTCCCTTTCGCCAATATTGAGTTTTCTAGCTGTACCTCATGCTCAGTGAATTCATTTTCTCCCTTTCGCCAATATTGAATTTTCTAGTTGTACCTCAGGCTCAGTGAATTCATTTTCTCCCTTTCGCCAATATTGAGTTTTCTAGCTGTACCTCATGCTCAGTGAATTCATTTTCTCTCTTTACCAACTGCTGAATTTTCTAACTGAACCTCACGCTCAGTGAATTCATTTTCTCCCTTTCCCCACTACTGAGTTTTCTAGTTGTACCTCACAATCACAGACATACATATGCACACAGACCCCACACACACACAGACAAAAACACACACACAGACAAAAACACACACAGTAACACAGACAACGCACACCAATACAACATACACAGTCATACATACTCTCACAGATACAACACAGATACAACACATACACAACCAATAGACACAAGCATAACACATACACACAGACTTAACACCAGCACATCGTTTACAAACACAGCACAGACATAACACATACACATAGATACAACACTCACACACACAGCACAGATACAAGACATACACAGAGATACAACACTCACACACACAGAGCACAGATACAATACATACAAATAGAAACAACACTCACACAAACGACACAACACTCACAGACACACACACACACACTCATAGACACACCACATACTCATAGATAAGCAGATTCACAGACACAACACACACTATACACACACAAATAGAGCCCTCACACAATACCTACAGACACAGCACACCCAGACTCCCCTCCCCTCCCCATCCACACATTTCTCACAAACACAATACTTTATGGACACAAACAGTGCACTGCATAATTTATTGCCTGAAACTCATCAGATGAGTGATTGATATTCAACCCCACTAGGACATCACACAGAGCGATAAACACCCGGTGACACAAAGTGCCACAATGCGGATGAGGATCACCCGTGGAGAGGTCTCAGAAACCCTGTTCAGCCGTTGGGCCATATTTATGGCCCAATTATATTTAGGGACCCCGGCAAAAACTAGGGTGGGGCTTCAAAAAACGAAAAACTGCATCCCATATGGAGACGACTATTATAGTAGTTAATTATAAATCATCACGTGTATATTGTCTGAAAGCACCTGAAGTCCATTCAGCGAAATATGCCAGGTAATAAATTATACCTGGTACTGTGTGTGTCTGCATTATTTTAATTAAGTTTAAGATAAACTGACCTCTTTCTGGCATGTTCGGTGTTTCTCATGAACAATAGCAAGGTCTAGTTCCAGTTGCTGAACCTGATCACGGAGGGCAGAAATCTCCACACTGTTTGTTTGAATTGTCTTGTTCAGCTGAGAGTTATCAGCCTTAGACAGATCTAGCTCTTCTTCATATTTCACCAGCTGCAACAAACATTATATTTGAGCAATCACACGTTAACAGAATCAGATTTCTTCTTCTTCTTTTATCATTTTTAAGTTTGAGGTTTGGACAACAGCATGGCACAGGGGTAGTAACCCATGAGTGCTCCATTCTTCTATTAACTCTAAGTCTGAGTCAGAAGAACCTGAGCACAGTACACAGGCTCTGCAGCACTGGCAAGGATCCTGAAATACTTTGGGTAGATTTTTAACGTCAAATTTTGCCCGGCCAGCGCCGTTAGGCTACTTATTTTGATTTCCAACTGCCAAGAGATATTTTTACCTGCGCAACAATGCATACGGGCGTCCGATCTCATTACCCAGAGACCAGGGGGAATTACTAGAAGTTCAAGTCCACGTGAAAAAATCCCAGCTCTCAGTGAGGATTGAACCTGGAACCCCTAGCACTCGAGGAGAACACCATGTCTCGAGACTATGCGGCCTTTTATCTTCTTCTTCTTCTTCACGTTCACCAGCTGTACATTCTGGCGGAAAGTTCTGGTTGCTTGTCCACTACTGAACTGCAGTCCTGCTCCAGAACCTGAGTGTTGCGTGTGCATCAGTTTTACAGATCTCATTCTCTTGAATACAGACTGTTGGTTCCTTGCCTCTCCGGCAGATGCACTCCAACTTCAAAGGAAACTCCCCAATTAGTCGACTCTTACGACATGCTTTTGGGGAGGCAGTGGGTCTATTCTTGTTTTCCCCTACAATGGGGCCCCGGATCCCACAGGAGGGGGGGGGGGGCCTTTTATCAATTTTAATGTGAAAAGGCATATATAGGTATAAGGTTCTGTTTCCTGCCCTTTTGGCTGACCACAGACACATACTGATGTAGAGGTGTGCCTGATGTCATCTTTCCATCTTGTTCTTGGTCTGTCTCATGCTCTATGCTCCTCTCTTCTTTTGGTGTGTGCCTTGTATGGTATGGCATTGCAAGGCATTCTCTCTAAATGGACAAACAATTTTATTTGTTGTCTTTGTAGGTAATTAGGTATTGGCTCTGTACAAATCCTTTTCTCTGATGACTTCATTCTTGATTCTATCTCTTCTGGTCAATCCTGCAGCCTTTCTCAGACAATTCATTTTCATGATGATCTTTTCTGGTGTTATGTAAGTGACCATGTATGGCAAACCACTAGTAGAATAGGATGGGTATGAACATGCTGTGTATCTTCTTCTTCTTCAGTGTTTTCGGTTTTGTATGCTCAGATCTGACCATCAGGTGGGTTGCCTCTATGAACTCGCATCTCAGTGGTAGGTCCTTCATAGTTCACTATAGCTTGCTCTGCACACTTTGCTCTTGAGGTCAGGTGTCTTTATGAAGTTGTAGATAGAGTGGGGAGATCTGCAGAATGTGCTCAGATGTTTCTTGTCCTGTTTGACAGGCACACTGGGGGTACTGTACAATCTTTATTTTATGCATGTGGCAGTTGAGCCTGCAGTGTCCTGTTCGTAGACAAAAAACTATTGTGTGTTGCTTTCTGTTGAGTCTGCTGAGAGTGTCTTGTGGATGTTTACTGTTAGTAACATGCTTTGTAAGAGATGTTTCTTTTTCCTGACTGGAAATGTCTTACACTGTTTAAAAAAAATGGGGAGGGGGGGGGGGGGGGGGGGGGGGGGGGGGGGCGGCTAGCTGTCCTAATACTTGATTTGCTTTTCTGCAGGGCCATTTTTTACTCAGGGGTCAAAATTTGGGAAAATTGCATTGAGAACCAGCAAGGAAAGATCAATAATAAAATACAACTGGCAGGTGATCTGTTGGCCAGATTTGGCTCAGGATGAGTCAGAAATATCTCTCTCAGTGTAGATGTTTCAGAAAACAATGAGGCAGTTTCTAAAACATAACTAATCATGCTGTGATGTGATCGGTCAGCAGTCTGAGACAATTAAGTGGCTAGTATTGACAGTTTCCAGAACTGCCTTTCCAAAGTGACCATAATGCTGTCTTGTGATTAAACACGTGAATTAAAAATGTAGCTATTATCTGACTCAATTTTTAAAAAACGAATCACTGAATCAAGAAGTGATATTCATGCACTCAGGGCTTTCCCACATGTGCTTTGCCCCCTTCCTCAGTAGCCAAGGAAGAGTTTACAATACTAATGGTACTGGCTGTGACCTGATTAAAAGTCTGCCTGTTTGGAAAATCATCCACAGCATTCTCCATAATTCTAGCTGAATCAGTATTTCAAGGTATGGATACTCGGTCTGTACCTCTGCACCGTCCACTTGATCCTAATCAGTCTTCACCATGTCCACATTACCTGTAACTCACTGTCTAGAGAAGTGGCAGCAGCCGATCAACAGCCTGCTCATTACCCCCCACACACTAGAATATCTTATAGTCAAATAATAAACATGCAACTGTAAACAAAATTGCCATACTCTAAAGTTAACTTTGTTTAAAGATAAAGAGCCTGACCTCATTGTAGCAGGCTGAATGCTGTGTCTGGGACTCTAAGAGATCTTCCTGCAGATGTCTGATAGTCTCTTCTTTCCTAAGCATCTGAGTCAGTAAAAAAAGTACAAAATGTTTGATAAAATCTAACAAACTTTGCAGTATCAATCTGAACAAAGAAAGCACAAACAATAGACTGGACAATCTACTGCCTGGCAACAGATACAGCAAAAGATGCCTGCTGACAAATTGGGAAATCTATGCTTCTGTCTTCTTTGTTCACATTCTTTCCATTCATTCATTTCCTGTCACATCGGGATTGCTGTCTATTCTCTGTGGCATTCTAACCTTTGCAATCACTTCGTTACCATGGATGGAATTCAGCTCAGCACCTGCTGTTTCTCATCAACATACTTTGCAGCATTTAATTTAACTGTAATTGTTTTAACTTTATTAGTGGCAATAGATTATCCAAGCAGTTTTAATTTACATTTTCAGAAGCTTTATGTTTAATCTCTCTCTCTCTCTCTCTCTCTCTCTAGAGTGCTGGGTGGTCTTGAGGCATGGTGTCCACTTCGAGTGCTAGAGGTTCCAGGTTCAATCCTCGGTAAGGGCTGGAATTTTTTCACGTGGACTTGGACTTCTAGTAATTTCCCCTGGTCTCTTAGTAGTGAGATCGGAAGCCTATGCGCATTGTTGCGCACATAAAAAATCCATTGGCAGTGGGAAATCAAAAAGAGTAGCCAGCCTGACGGTACTGCCCTGGCACAATTTGGATTTAAAAATTTACCTAAAATATTTCAGGATCCTCGCCTATGCACTGTGCTGAGCGTCTTTGGACTCAGATTTTAGTTAGAAGAAGAACGGTGCACTTACGGGTTACTGCCTGTGCGACATGATGTTGATCCGTTGTTCAAACCTTAAACCTCTCTCTCTCTCTCCCTCTCTCTTTCTCGTCTGCATTCTCTTTTACTAAAATCAGCACCAGTTAATGTTCTGTGAAGTCAGACACACACTGAACAACATAGCAAAAGCTGTTGACTCCTCTTGAAAGACTATAGGACAAGCATCATATACCTAGTATGTTTTAAGGCATGAAAACGAATCCCTCATTTATTTCATTGTATATCATACACATTCTTCTTCTTCTTCTTCATCATTCTGAGCCCTTGAGGTTTACTGCTGCAGATATCACCCATCTCCATTTATCTCTGTGATTGACTTTCTTTTCCCAGTTGGTGACACCAAGTGTTTGTAGGCCTGCCTGGATATCATCTCTCCACTGTCTTCTTGGTCTGTCTCATGGGCTACTCCGATTCAACTCCTTTGTGTGCAGTGTTTCTCTGTTATCTGGCATTCTATATATATATACCTATATATGTTGTACTCTGTTGGTGTCTCAGGTGTTGCGAATGTGCTTCGTAATGCTGGGGTTTTGGCTTCGATCCCAGCTTCTAGCGGTTTGTCTTGCATTAATTTCAACAGTGGTACCAAGAGCTGACCATTCAGTAGCAATGTCAAACTACTGAATGTAAAATTTGCCTTAAAAAAAAACCACAATAGCTGAAAAATGCTGTGGTTGGTTCTGCAACGTCCTGTAAAGGATATGCAACTAATCTGGCACTCTATATGCTCCAACCATTGCCCTCCTGTTGCCAGTGATTGTTTGAACAGATTATAACTTTCCTTGTCTCTCTCTCTCAATTCTCTACTATCGTTTATTGTTCATCATCAACATCATGGCACACGAGTGTAACCCATAAGTGCTCTGTTCTACTTCTAACTCAAGTCTGAGTCTGAAGAATTTGAGCTCAGTGCATGAACTCTATTGCATCGCCAAGGATCCTAAAATACTTTGGGTAGATTTTTAACTCTTAATTTTGCCCAGGCAGCGCCATTAGATTACTCTTTTATCCCAACTGCCAAGGTATTTTTACATGCACAACAATAAACACGGGCGTCCGGTCTTACTACCCAGAGACCAGGGAAAATTACTAGAAGTCCATGTGAAAAATTCCAGCCTTCACTGGGGTTTGAACCAGGGACCTCCAGCACTCAAAGCGGATGCCATATCTCTGAACCACTCAGCCCCTGTCTCTACTATTCTTATGCTCTGTTAAAGTAATATACAGTTTACAAAGAGTAACAGCTTGTACTCAGTGTGTTAGTCAATGTGTTGTGCAGCAGTGTTATGTTATAACAATCGACGTCACTGCACATTGGGCATTCCCATGCGTGCTGAGTCCTATGATGCAGTAGCCACTCCAGAATACTTCTACTAATTGTTCCCTTGAGAAGCTGGTTATGTCTCCTACCTCAACATCAAAGGCAGCATCAGCATGTTTCACCATGCTTTACTACCATGTCACACAATCGTGTTAGTGTCAGAGATTCGTTATTATCCACTTGCCCAGTCCATACACAGCTGACAATATCTGATCTGTCCATGCTTCTTCTCACATGCGTTGGTGCACTGCCTGCCAGCTGGTCCGCTCGCTCGTACCCTTTACGCCCACATGACCAGGTGTGCAGATCCACATACAACAAACTTACATCATCTTCTCCTCGTCTGCGAACATCATCAAGATCTTGGTGGCACTGGCTCAAGGTCGACTGCAACTTCTTCACCAGCTCCGACTGTTTGGCAATCTAATGACACATTAAAAACATAAAAACTGTATCAAATAGGATAAGAAAACCTAGCTGCATTACCCATTACAGAACTGCAAGCCAGTACCATCATTTATTTCCTGTTGTGTGGTTTTTTCCCCAGGCAATTTGATTTAGATAGTTTGCCACTGCTTTCTGTCTGGTCTAACACCTAAACTGTTATTGAAATCAGCATTAAAAAGTCTGCTACCAAATTACCTGCACCTGACTTTGAGCTATGACAGCATACACAACCCCTAAGTCACAGACTCTGAATTAAATACTATAAAAGTTAATAATTTTAATTTATTGCACAGATACCAACTTAAATATGATAACAGTTTAAAATTTCAATTTAGGGCACAGTTGCTAACTTAAATATGATAACAGTTTATATTCTGAATTTATGGCACAGTCTTTGAATTAAATATTATAAATGTTTATAATTAAAATTAATGGCACAGACACAAACTTAAATATAAGAATTTATAAATTTAATTTACCACACAGGCACTGACTTCAGTGTGATTGCAGCGTATAATTTGAATTTTCGGAACAGACTACGACTTAAATATGATAATGGTTTATAACTAGAATTTATGGCCAGATGCCAATTTATCTATGACACCAGTTTTTGACTGGAATTCATGGCCAGATGCCAATTTGTCTATAACAGTTTATGATTGTAATTCATGGCCAGATTCCTATTTATCTATGATAACAGTTTATGATTGGAATTCATGGCCAGGTTTAATACAACATGTAGATAAATATACCAAGGAAAGCAATGTAGAAAGAAACTCAGGTAAAAACAAATATGAATTGATGATTCAATAGAAACATAACAAGAAAGAGATAAAAGTAAAAAAAAAAAAAAAAAGATCTATAATAATAATAATAATGATGAAATATCAAGAACATAGAATTATTAATGGCAATTTTGCCTAGGCTGAAAACAATGAAAATATAACTGAATGTTATATTCTTCTTCTATGTTCATCCTCAAAAGAACAATTGGCGTTTTGTTAAAGGTTAAAAAAAGTTAAAGTCGAGAGGATGGACTTCATGCACCGGGTTTTTATCCCATTTGGCTCTCTCTCTCCGAAGAATGGTTAGCCGCCTGCTGAGAGCATCGCGTAGAATACGAACTCCGTAGCTCTGGCGCGATCCCCACGGATCTCTGTAAAAATTTCACTCATGAACTGTGTGTTGTGGTGTGGTTTACAGCTAGGCTGCCTTTCAGCCCACCACATCTGTTTTCAGCATTCAGTGGTAGCCTTTTATATCCCTTGGATTCTGGTGCCCTATTTTAGTATTGAATGCTGATGGGTCTAGCACCAAATGCCCAATGCACCAATGTTGTGAAAAGTCTTTCTTCTTCTTATTTTGTTTCTTCTTTTTCTTCTTCTTCTTCCCCCTCCTCCTCCTCTTCTTCTTCTTCTTCTTCTTCATTTTATTATTATTATTATTAAACTGAACAGCATGCTCAACAACCAGACAGCTTTAGAAAAAAAAACAAAAAACAACAACATGCACACACAAAAAAAAAGAGAAAAAAAGAGAAAAATTATAATAAATCAATCATCAACAGAGCAAGAACATGCTTCCTCCATTCATATAAAAGTGCAGACAAAATATTCTCGTTGAAGTGACATGAAAAGGTTGCACTGAATATATATAATGTCATATTATTTTCAATGAAATGTGAGATTTACTTATAAGTAAATCTTTATCCGTTTGTCCATTGAAAATTGTATACAAATGAAAATGGATAAGTTTAGAAAGGATCAAGAAACTGCATACAGACACTTTGGTTTAGTGTGCTTAGAAATTTATTGTGGGGGTTGAAGGGAGAGGAAAAAGATATCATTAGCTCATTCTGAATAAACTGCTAATTCACAATCTGAAAGCTCAAATTTTATATTCTAAGTTCACTGATCATCACCCAACACTTTGGTAACTATGAACCTCTTTTAAATTTTAAAACCAGTAATAGGATGGGAAATGCAATGGTACGGACATGAAATAAGATCTACCAGCTGCTCCAAAATATCACTACAGGACTCAATAGAGGGGAAGAGGAGGAGAAGAGGCACACCAAGAAAGACCTGGACACCAAACTTGGATGATTGTTCCAAAACCTGAGTGCTGGTTCCTTGTCTCTCAGGCAGATGCACTTTGACTTTAAAGGAAGCTCCCAATTAGTTGACTCTTACAACATGCTTTTGGGTAGGCAGTGGGTCTGTTCTTGTTTTCCCTATAATAGGACCCTGGAACCCACATGGGAAACTGGATATGTCTGAAACACGCAAACATGAAGTTTACTGCTTCTGACTGACACAGGAAGGAGGGAGCTGATCAGAGAATCAACAGCAACAGGAGACCCAAGGACACACGATGAGATACTTTATGATTTGGCAGATGTGAAAGTTCTTAAAAACCAAGTGGATAGTGCATTAAACCAGAGCATACATACTTGTTCTGCCCTTTATCCCCTAATAGAGCACAGGAGCTCAACCAACTGATGCCAAGTCATCCTATCCTGTGCTAATGCTTGCTACTCACCCCATATCCCCCCTATGTGTTTTTAACTCCATCCTCCAGCTTTCTTCTCCATGTTTTTGTGTGTGGGTGGTCTGCCTTTATTCCTATCACCTACATCTCCAACTAAATGCCAACTGGTCTACAAGATATAGGTCTAGCCCTATATGCTCAATACCCTTGAAGGTGTAGGAAAAGGCCACCATAAGGCATGAACAAGGGTCCTTTACCTTTTGCTTAAATTTCTATGCCCCAGTGGGTTCCAGTGCAGAGACATGCTAGTTATACTGTTCTCAGGTTTTATCAGTGTGGGCCCTATCCAACGCCAACATCTTTTCTTCACCTTTTGATTCAGCGGAACTTGTTTAGTTCTCCCCAAAAGCTCAACATTAGTGACTCTATAATATCATCCAATTCCCTCTATTCTGCACAGGCAGCAGTTAATGCATGTTTGTAATTTATAATCAGTTGCTTGCCTGCTATACACCTTTGGTGGGAATGCCCAATGTGAAGTGACGTCGAGTGCAATAACATAACATATTTGGTGAGACTGATTCAATGTAGAGATTGGCAGGAGGGTCAACAGGCAGAGAAGACAAGATAGGCAAACTTCTAAGTCAGGTAGCCATTGTCATCATTAGTATGGGATCTCTTTATTAACTCCAGAAAAAGGAGATGTAACAAGTGTGAACAATGTACAGTGTCCAGGGATGTTGATTATTTATTCATCCATTCATGCATTCCAGTTTCTTGCTAAGTGGCTTTACTGTGGTGCACTGTGATGCAAGCAACATTCTGGAAAGGTACTGATTTGAAAAGAACATCTTCTTCTTCTTCTTATTTTTTTTCCTTCTTGTTCCAGAACTAGAGCTATATGTGCACATCAGGTTTACAGATCTGGCTTATTTGTAAGCAGGTTGTTGGTTCCTGGCCTCTCAGGCAGATGCACTATGACTTTGAAGGACACACCCCTAATCAGTCAACTTTTACAACATACTCGTTATGAGAATTGTGGCCCCTCCCCCGATGGGTCCCTGAAACCCACATGGGGAATGGAAAGTACAGTGATGGAGATTGTTATTCTGGAAAGAAATTGCACAATGTATAAGGTACTAGAACAGAAAATAACGACATGTGAATTTGTGCTGTCTCCTCAAGGTCACTAACAACACAAGAATACACAGAGATACGAATACCAGCAGTAGACAGAAAGTTGGAATAAGACCATGTCTATCAGCCATCTAGTGAGAAAGCAGCCAGACCAAACTATATATGAGACTCTTTTTTACAGTAGAACATCTGGGAGGAAGGCAAGAGGAAGACCAAGAAAAATGTGGATAAATGGTTTAGCTGCAACCTGTCAAAAAGATGAACAAATCCATCACCCAAGCCACCTGTGGAGCGCAAGACGAATATGAAAAAAAATCAAGACACTGGGCTACATTCTGTATCAGTGAGATGACAAAAGAAGAAGAATAGCAGAGGGTCAAGCAAGACATCCTGGGCATGAAATCTGAAGAAAAAAAAAATAAGAAAGTTAGCATGGGCCCATGGTAACGATAAGAAAACTGAACTGACCCTAGTTCACTGTTGGTATGAGCAATTCAAATCACCCATAAAAAGAGACTACAGCCCAGTGCTTTATTAATTTCTTACCCCAAACAGGGGAAATCCACAGGTCAGGGGACAGTCTAATATTTCAGGGGGTGGTAGATACGCTGCATGCATTCGTGGGACCTAGGCTGCACTCTCTCATGGAACGTAGGTGGGTTCAGGTTAGGGCCAGTTCTAGATGTTTTGGAGTCATTAAAAGCATCAGAAAGCTGGGAAACCCAGTCTTACCACCCTCTAAAATGTTGGACTGTCCTGTGACGTCATCTGGGGTAGGATATTAATAAAGCACCCAGCCCACTTGCATTTTTCTTTTCCAGTGAGTGCATGAGATTTTTGGCTAATGACCCCACAACACAAACAAAAGCAAATACCAAACAAGGCAAAGAAATATGACCAGACACATGCAGGTGTTAATGTCTGAAAGAAATGCAATCTTACTGATCTAACATGATAGATAAAAAAAAACGGAGTTCACTGCCTGTATTCACCACTTGGTGGTACAAGACAGGGGATCGGTGAACCTCAGGATTTGAGGCTGCACAGTTTTACTGAGGATCGAACCACATTAAAAGCATGAATGATAAGCTTTATAACCACTCGGCCAGCTGCACCTCTAAAACTATAAAGACTTTTAAAATCAATCCAATGCAATCACCTATTTTACAACAAAACAAAAAAATTAATCTACACATAAGCATTACAAAGAAACTGAGGTATAGTAGGTAAAAAGTAGAATAAACAAAGACATAACCTTACTGAAAGAAAGATTGCATAACTTTGCAGTCAGTTACAACATCAAATAATTACAATACCTCTGTTGTTAAGTCCATTAGCTGCAAGAAGTAGCATGTTTAGAGAAACATTACAATGTTGTAGTGTGGTCAATGATGTCACAGTATATGTATTTGTCTGATTATTAATCTTTTATGTTTCAGTTTTTAATCTTTTTCTTTATCTTCAGCATCCTGAGTCATTTACTGCTGCATATATCCCCTGCCTCCATCCTCTCTAATGGCCTTCTCTTTCCAGTTGCTGACTCCAAGTTTCTGCAAGTTGGCTTATTCATTATCTCTTTGCAGTCTTCTTGGTCGTTAAAAGTCAGGAGATGTGAACCATTTTACATGGTTATAAACCATAAGTGCTCTGCCACCAGTACAGACAGCTGATAAGAAACTGTCCACCTGTGTCGCCATCCACATGCAATTCTGTAGTTATAACGACGTTTCTCCATTTACCCTAGGGTATTAACTCTAGTACCCATTACCCAGAGGCTTGGTGAACACTGGGAACTGCCTGGTTTTGAACACCCGCCGTGGACTGCAGCGAGTCGCAGCTGGATTTGAAAGCAAGTCTCCTATCGACTGCGCTGAGGCGCCCCCTTCCCCTTCTTGGTCCTTGTTGTAAGTAATATATGGATATATTACCAAGGGACATGACCCTTTCACATATCCATATATTGCCCACAAAAGCAATATGGTCTATTTCCATTAAACTCTTTTCTGAAGGCAGTTTTTTCAATCTTATAGTTATCTACCATTCTTTCCCATATTTCCTAGCTATTTCAGTCTATTAGCCCTCAAGATGCCAGTAGATAGTAGTGATTTAGACAGATTATAAATTTCCTCGTTGTGTCTCACTCTCTATTCTCAGCTGTCGGCATCTAATTGTTAATGTGTGTTTGAAAAAATAAATTTAAAAAAAAAAAATTGGAAAACAGCACACACATACATAAAAATTACTGATAATTCTAATGGCTAACAAACAAAAAGACAAATTCAAAAGAGATAAATTAACAAGTGTTTATAGAAGACAACAGCAAAAAACATGAGATTTAAAAAAAAAAAGACTTCTTTGCATTCACAGGCTGTAAACTCCAGCTGCAAGTTCTGATTGTTCGTACACCACCGGTCTTTAGTCTTTTTCCAGAACCTGGGTTTTGCATGCACATCCATTTTACAAACTTGACTTATATGTATGCAGACTGTTGGTTTCTTGCCTCTCAGACAGATACACTCTGACATAAAAGGAAGCCCCCAATTTAGTCGACTCTTACGACTGTTGAGAAGGCAGTGGGTCTATTCTTGCTTTCCCCACAATGTGGCCCCATAGCCAACACGTTAAAGAAAAACAGATAATTAAAGACACAAGAGAAACTGAACTGGAAACTTCAAGATAGTGACAACTTGCTAAAGGAATACAACATAAACTTTTTCTGGGTGGGGGAGGGGGAAACTAGACCACATCATTCTCCGATGTTCAATCCTCAAACTACAAGCATGTTTTGATCATCATCATGTGCCCTGCCGAATGGGGGTAGGCATTCATGCATCTCCACAGATCCCAATCCCTGGTTGCCTGGAACAGCTCTCTTGATGATATTCCTCCATGCCATCGGTTCAGCCTGTCCAGCATCATCTCTCTTGATCTGCCTCTACCCCTTTTACACAGATCTTTCCAGTTATCACGATGTTTCTCCAATGTCTCTCTTCTCATTATGAAATAAAACAAAATTAGACGCAAAAATCTAGAAATTATTATTAGAAATATTGCCATAATTAAAAACAAAAGCATGGATACAAAGTGGATATGTTTCATAAATTAATATAAAGGAGAAAGTAAAGATCATCTACTAAATCTACCTCTTTTGCTTTCTCTTGATTTTTAGCTTTCAGAATTCCAATATCCACATTTAGTTTCTGAATGGTTTCATCTCTGGCCAGAACCTGTGGAAGAAAGGGACAAAAAAGGGGTATAAGAAATACAATTTGAAATTTTATTATTAAGAATTTTTTTTTTTGAACGCAAGTCTTGTCTTGTTATAGCATCAGAAGAAGTGGTGAAATCAAGGATGAAGTAAATAGATTTTGACAAATTAAAAAAAAAAACTGTTTAAGGAAAAAGCTTGAATGCAAGTCTGGTCTTGTCTATTTACCACTGAAGCCATATAAAAACTGTTGTTTCCTGTGTTACATTAGAAACTGTCACAGAGCACTGCATGTAGCTGTAGTTGTGTCCTAGAGCCAGACGTGCTGCCCTGGCTGATTTGGGACAGTGTTGTAAAGTGTTGTTGTTGACTGCAACTGCTTCCTGGTTTTCCTCATGCTCTTAATCTGTTTTTTTTATCAGTCTGCTAAAACAGTATTATGCAATCATTAGAAAAGAAAAACAAGGTTTCTGAATTTAACTGTTTGAGAACTAATATGTAGCCTGTTGTTTTGGGGATTCTCTACATTCATATTGTGCACATTATTTAAGAGGTTTCCTTGTGAGGGTTTTAGGGCCCCATTTGTGAACAGGGAGAGAACAGACATCCCAGCGACAAATTAAGGTGCTTCCTTTAAAGTTGGAGCATATATGCCTGAGAGACAAGAAACCAACACTCTGCAAACAAATAAATTAGATCTGTAAAGTGGAAGTGCACATAAAACTGACATTCCAGACAGTCCTTATAACTGATGTTGCTGCATTATTATGAGATACCCAAACTATACTGGAAGACAGAGCCTCAGATTTCACTACAATACACCATATAAAACAACCGAGTACACCCTAGCATATTATAATAATAATAATAATCATACACATTATCAACATCTCATTCTTAGTTAACATTGCTGGGAAATGTCCTTATTTGTTATACCTACATTTCTACACAATAACAATAAAAATACTTGGTATAATAAGTATAGGGGGAAAACATAATATGTTTAAAACTAGATACTTTAGTCAAATTTTTAAAATGCCCTAAAAACCAATAAAACCAGCACAGTTGGATAGCTGTAAACAATCTCTTTCCAACGGTACCTCATTTAGGCTTGTATGTCATTTCTGAGCTGAGATATGAAGGTTTTTGTGGAGATGAGACGTTAAAAACAGCTGCTAAAACTTGTGTCTGATAAACAAGAAGTTTTCTCTGAGCAACCAAACTGCGCAACTTTCGTTTTGGCTTTGTTTTCATTGGACAAGAAGGCAGTCAATTTTTCTCAGACACAGCGACATAATAGCGATTGTCTGAAAAATGTCACTGTAAATCTAAACAGCCACGGACAAGAAAGAAATTTTATACACAAATGTAAAATTGGACGGAGAATTCAATTATAACTAGCATTACCATGTCTGGTAATGTTTAAGGCCTAAAACCAACTTTGAATACTTATCGCTATTTTCAATCAAACTGATGTAACAGAAAAACAGAGGACGTCCCGCTGTCGTAGACATGCACTGTTAAGCGGGTTCGTTCCCGCCGTTTTCAGCCATTTATAGCTGGTGAAAATCACACCAATCGCAAAATTTCATGAGAGATTAGGACCCATCCGGAAACCCCAGCCGACATATCCCAAACAAGTTTCGAACGGTTTCCATGGTAACGGAAATTGCCAAAAGGCCGCAAATTGCCGAACACCGTAGTCGCTATTAAAACTATTATCTTTTAAGGGGGCATATAGTCTGTGCTAAGATAATAATCAAATAGTTTTTGATTGTATATATAGGGGGTTAATGATATTTTGTTTTTGCCCTTGCAAGCTGGTTCCACAGATAAACTGGGGAATATGCCAAGCTTGTTTTGTATAAGGAAGGAGAAGGAGGCAGGCCAAAATGAAAGGCAGCAATACAAGTGGGACAACAACATTAAGACAGGGAGGATAGCTTTTTGATGAATGATGAATTAAAAATCAACATCATAGCACCCAGAACACTCCCACAAGCTCTCTGTCCCCATCTTCAGCAGCAAACTAAGAGTTCCAATTCTGATGGTACCAGTAACTGTTTGACTGTACACATCTGTGAGAATTCCCTACCAGAACTGCAGACAAAAGTACTGGAAGTTTGATGCTACCAATCACCACTGTGGAGGTGGCACTTGAGGGTCTTACTGAAATAATAATATTTAGAACATGATACATTCTTGGCAAAGTTCTAAAAAAGTGATGCCTTAAAGTGGTATCACTGTTCTACCTTGCTCACGGCATCTTTCTGATGATGGCTGAGTGTTTCAATGTCCTCACGGAGCTTTCTGATCATGTCCTCTTTGGTAGTTACCTGTAACACATTTTATTGACAAAATCTAATTTATTACACAGTATCTGCTGAAACATGTTTATTTAATGTCGCTGTAGTTACTATAATAAAACTGCCTTCTTATGTTTAAATGTTTAAACTACACTATATTACATATTGATGGTTTACATTTGATAATAAAATCTATTTTGCTACTCAGGTGTAGAATGTATGTTTTACGCATTACATCATGATAGTTTCTTTTTCTTCAGCATTCCGAGCCCTTGAGGTTCATTGCTACAGATAACACCTGCCTCCATTCATCTCTCTGGTTAGCCTTCTCTTTCCAGTTAGGTACACCAAGTGATTGCATGTCTGTCTGGGCATTATCTCTCCATCATCTTCTTGGTCTGCCTAGTGGTCTACGACCATTCATCTCCCCTGTGTATACAGTTTTTACTACTCTGTCATCAAAGATTCTTTCAATATGCCCCAACCATTTTAATCTATTAGCTCTCATGATGGCAGTGATCAGTGGGGATTTAAACAGCTTATGAAGGATAGTTTACATTTCATAAAATTATCTACTTTTCCCTACTTGTCTAGTATGTATCTTTTCATGACGGTTTATAATTCATAACAAAATCTACTTTTCCTATTTGTCAAGAACATTTGTACATCAAATTAAACCATGGCGGTTAAAATTGTATAATAACAGTAAAGGACCTTTTTCCTCGTCTGCAGGCGTTTTGGATATATAAGTGCTAGACCTATTTTTCTGTAGCCAAATCAGCATTCGGTGGGTGATGTGGTCAACATCCCGTTGGGAAACTTGACTTCCTAGAACTTTATCTGCTACCCATTTAATGCTGGGCTGACCTAAGAGGTAAGGTCACATCAACAACAATGGGTTTGAACCCTCAACCTGATCTGCAGGCAAGCGTCTAGCTGCTACCCCATGGTGGCTCCCTTATATTTCATAATATACTTTTTCTTTCCTTGAAAGAACGAGGGAGGTGAGGTAGTGCAGTCACTAGATGTTTGCCGGCTGGCGTGAAGCTCTATGGTTAAAAAATTACCCTGTGTTAGATTTGTTAAATAACTTGCTTCCAGATTACCCCAATCTAAAATTGGCAAGAGAAAACCATATTAGGTCAAGGAAGAAGGCAGAGACCAGGAAAAAACCCACTTATAAAACAGACAAAAACAGATCTAGAAAAAAAAATTACAGATATTCAAGGAGTTAAAAAAGCAGTCTCTTTCATTCAGCAGATCTTTTACAGAACATCACCCTCATTATGGCATGCCTACAAGTCTCTCTTTCTCTAGCTAATTCTCCAGCCCTGTATGCTTTCACAGACAATACATCTTCAATTGTCTTGCATCAAATTACATTCACAGAGGTCTGCCTCTGTCTTCTGGAAACTATACCTTCCTTCATCATTCTCTCCAGGCCACCACAATGTTTAACCTGGCCAAAATACAACAGCTTCTGGGACAGGATGCTGTTTATCAGCCAATTGTCTCTGATGCTCAGATCAAGTAAGAAGTTAGTATTTTTCCTATTACTGGTCCATGATATTCTAACAATTACAAAAGCATGATACCTACCATATTATAGAAAGAATGATATGCAAGCTTCCACAACCCAATACTTAATTTAATAATACTACTTGTGTACTATCATCAGGAAAGCAAACAACAAAACATTGAATGGTTATCAACTCACCATCTAGCTTACATCTATATATATAAAAATCAATGTTTGTGTGTTTGTTTCACCCCTATAGACTCGGAAACTACTGAACCGATTTAGCTGAAATTTTCAGGATATGTTTGTTGTGATACCGGATTTTGAACCGTCGTGGTTTGAAATTCAACCTGTCACTCTTAGAGATAGGTGACCACAATTAATGCTAAAATATACGCAACTAATATTTATAACTTTAGTGATTTCTAATTATAGCCACGTTAGTAATTGCGCATGCGCCGTATTTACCATTCGCCGGCGAGTCACGTTCAGCCAACGCCTTCTCTAATACTAATACATAGAGTAGGTCGTGGTACAGCAAACGAGACTATCTCTATATTTGCCACAATAACCATATTAAACTTGATTTCTATTTTCTGTTTTTTTTTTCAAACAACCTTCGGTGGGAGGGGGGGGGGGGGGGGGCAATCGAGGACTATCTCGACGTCGGGGGAGACAGTGACTGCGACATTAACTTCATTAACCGTGTTAGACACGTGCGATTTCTATTTCATTAATATATCTGGAGTATCTGTCTACGAGAAAACAATTGCCTGCGGTTTTGAATTGTGTTTTAATCGCGACACAGTGGTAGGGACACATATGTCTAATAGTTGTGTTCTCTTTTCGTTGTTCCGATTAAGTGGCTGCTTGGTCGAATGGTTAGAACACTGGGTTCAAGTGCGGTAGACCTGGGTTCGAATCCGCAGTAGTTAATTTTTTTTTATACCCCGGACTAAAATAATATCCTCATCTGCTCTGTCGTGGTGACAGCACTAGCCATGTTGCCTTAATATTAAAAAAAAAAAAAAAAAAGTAAATGGGTAAACCATTTGATAATTAAATTTGACCATTTCGCATACTTATGATTGCATTGTTAAACTTTCCGATTGCATGGTTACGCTGAAATTTTATAGATTTTCATTTATTTTCATTTAGATTTAGTTATTTCATCTGTGTTGAAATTTTAAGCTGTGCTGTTTACAATGGCGTTCATTTCCTAATTATGGTGTTTTTTTCCTGTGTTCATTTGCTTTTCAAGTGTTTTTTTTTTCCCTCCCAACTACTTCAATGTGGGAAAGAGTTGTCGATGAATTTGGGGGGAGGGGGGGGGGGGCAAACTATTAACTGAGAGAGCTTTGAGTCACAGTAACTGCTTTACCCACTTAAAGTAGCAGCAGCAGTAATAGTTGTGGTTGGGCTGTTACACCATAGTGCTCTCATGTGAAGACCGCCGGTAAGGTTATGGCGTTCTTCTGTCGGCAAGTGAAATTATACATCCTAACCTGACCAGTCTGTGGCGACAGCACTAGCCATGCGGAACCAAATCTTCTGGCTCACGACTCTCTGTCTACTCCGATGGTAACACAGATAGCAGTGACATTATTTTAGTAGTTGTACTGGTACTTGAAGGATGATGTGGTAAATATTTCACTAGCCCTATTCACTACCTTTTACAATTCCTGCTTGACATATTCATGGCATTGTGGTGCTGGGGTGTCTGTGGATTACCTACCTCCCCGGGCAGCAGCTAGAAATGCCCTGTGCTGCAGGACACAGAGTCTACACCTACACTGTTACACAGGGCCCACCTATCTCTCAGCAGACCAGACCTGACCATCTGCTCATCCGACTTAGCAGACGCAAGCTATCCCCAAGTCCTGGACGACATAGGAAGTGACCACAAACCTATACTCACAACTGTAAGCACCACCCCTAAATTACGCTTCAAGCAGAGAACCCGTTGGAATTTCTGAAAAGCAAACTGGAAACTATTTCAGGAAACATCTGACTGCCTCCTGGGAAGAATTGACAACAGCTGTGTGGAAACTTTTTGTGAAGACATAACACAAGCAATCCTGAACGCAGCGTCGAAAGCCATCCCAAGGGGCAGCCGGAAGGCATATAAACCTTTTTGGAATCAAGAAATTCAAAATACTATATCTGAAAGGAATAAAGCAAGAATATTTCTCGAAACTGCACGTTCAACAGAAGCAAAGATCCAATACAATAAAGCATGTGCCAGAGTAAAGCTTGTAGTTAATAAGGCTAAAAGAGATAAATGGACAGAAACTTGCTCCAACTTAGACCTTAGACAGAATGGAAATAAAGCATGGACTTTAGTTAAAAACCTCTCCGGAGAAAGTAGAAGGGTGAACCCAAAACCAGTGACAGATGGGAGTAAGACAATCACTGAAGACAAGAAGAAAGCAGAACATTTCAATCATTATTTTGCCTCAGTTAACAGAGCAGGTAAGCTGTCAGAACTCAATAGAACACAGCTCTCTCAGTTGAAGAAACAAGAGAGAGCTCCAACAGCCAGCGACTCCCTTTTTGAAAATGAATTTAGCATGGATGAATTAGAGCAAGCCCTGAAGAAATTAAAACCTAGAAAATCTCCAGGCCCAGATAAGATCCACAACGAAATGCTGCTACATCTTGGCCGGTCTGGGAGAGAAGTAGTTCTCAGGCTTATTAATAAAACTTGGAGGTCAAGCAAACTTCCAAGGGCATGGAGGAATGCATATATCGTCCCCATCCTTAAAACCAAAAAGCCTCCAGATGACCCCAAAAGCTACCGCCCGATATCCTTAACATCATGCTTGGGCAAAGTTGCAGAAAGAATGATAAACAGGCGCTTATATTGGTTCCTTGAGAGTTCTGGTGTTCTATGCCATGAACAGGCAGGCTTCAGAACCAACAGCTGCACAGAAGACCAGCTGTTCAGACTGACACAAAGAATATATGATGGTTTCCAGAATAAGAAACACACAGTGGCAGTCTTTGTCGACCTCCAGCAGGCCTATGACAGAGTATGGAGAAAAGGTCTCCTGATGAAGATGATGAGCATAGGAATACATGGCAGATTGTATAACTGGGTGAAATACTTCCTGATAGATAGAACAATCCAGACTAAGATGCACAACGCAATCTCTTCTAAAGAAGTCTTGGAGGAGGGCTTGCCACAAGGCTCATCATTGAGCTGTACACTATTCCTAATCTTTATCAATGACCTGCCAGAACAAATCAAGGCCGAAAAAGCCTTGTACGCTGATGACCTAGCAATATGGCAGAGTCATGAAAATGTGGAAAGTGGAGCCCAAAGACTGAATGGAGACCTTAGAAGACTGCATGATTACTGCCAAAGATGGAAACTCAAGATTAACTGTAGACGGTCTACATAATCTTTACCAAAAGCCACCAAGTAGCAAGGAAGAATATTAACCTGAGGTTAGACAAACACCAAGTGATGAAAGAAGAGCATCCCACATACCTTGGAGTCACACTTGACCCGCAGCTCAGCCTCAAGAACCATATTGAAAACATCAGGAATAAGGCATTGAGGCAGTTACAGTTATTAAAGAGACTTGCAGGTACATCATGGGGATCAGACAAGGAAACTCTGAGGGGCTTATACCTAGGATATGTTCGCTCTGTGATAGAGTACAACAACTCACTGCTTACAACTTGTTCCAAAACTAACCTAGAGACTCTTGACAGAGTACAAAATAATGCCCTCCGATTAATCTGCGGAGCTATGCAGTCTACACCAAACTGCTGCATGTGAAATCCATACAAATGTGGAACCCCTCGGGTTGCGGAGAGAAAAAGCCACTTTAGAAATTTATGAAAGATGCGTTAGGAAAAATCGTAACCATCCTAATAGACATCTTGTAGAAAACTGGGAATCCAAACAAAGAATAAAGCACAAATCGGTTTTACACTGTGTTAATGAAATTCAGGACAGATACCACCTCCCAGAAAGACGTCAAGGAATTCAGAATGTTGCAAAAAACCTACCACCACATGCTCGCTTTAAAGCTCCAGAAGTCCAAACTAAATTGGTAGGCGAGGAAACCAAACAGTCCGACCCAATCTCTCTTATGAACTCATCACTAAAGACCGTTGATTCTTACCCCCAAGAATGGATACATGTCTATACTGATGGATCAGCATTTAAAGCTACCATTAAAGCAGGCTACGGAATCTACATAGGTTATCCCGATGGATCTGTTGAAGAGATTTTTGATGCATGCGGGGAATTCTGTTCAAACTATGAAGCTGAAATAATTGCACTGGAAACAGCAGTATACCACCTAAAGACTGTAATGGATGTTTACCCCTCAAAGGTCCAAAATATTGTCATCTTCACAGATTCAATGTCTGCCCTTCAAGCTCTGGAGGGCAATGAACGCTGCAGAACTGACATAGCCAAGATAATCCTGGATGCCGATCAGCTTATTACCTCATACAACATCAGAATAGTGATGCAGTGGATTCCAGGTCACTCCGGCAGGTCACTCCGGCACACCAGGTAATGACAGAGCTGACAGATTGGCAAAGAAAGGAGCAACACAAGAACAACCACCTACAGCGACAACCCTCCAGACAGCAAAAACACTGATAAGAGCTATAAACAAAGAGACTTGGTTGAACAGATGGGCCATGGGAGACACTGGAAGAGAGGTTTATAGACATATGTCTGGCCCTGATCCTAATGACAGCATTAACCATCTAACAAGAAGGGACCAGGCCACCATCTTCAGACTTAGAACGCAACATACTCCACTCAATGGACACCTAAACAGAATACAGCCACAACACTCCCCAGAGTGCCAGCTATGTAACTACCCCTACGAAACTGTTGAACACCATCTCTTTGAGTGCCCAAAACTCAGTGAGACAAGAAGAACGCTACTCCCTCCGAGACCAGACAAGTGGAACACCTTGTACGGAGGAAAAGAACAGCTTGTGAAAACATGCAAATTCCACTACATGGCATTGGGCCAAAGGGCGAAAGCTCATGCGCCGCTGGATCGATAACAACAACAACAATTCCTGCTCCTTATTTTAGTCCAGATGGACAGGGATGTCAATGTCAGTTACAGCAACAACAAAATATCGCCAGTTAGTGATTTTCAAATCCTTCGAAGACGGAGAGAGCAGTAGTCGGTGGAAGGGGGGGGGGGGGGGTAATGACTTAAATTTAAGAGAACTTAAAGAGCTTTACACGTGATTTTCAAGTTCTCATTACCTAATTTGTTTATATTTTACTAACGCTACCTCCGCTTTTCTATTTTTTACGACTTACTTTGTTATTTACAAGTACATTTGTAGCTTTACTTCCGTCTCCTATAAAAATACAAACAGCTTTAGCATGTGATAACCAAATAACCACTTCTGTACATCGCTAGCGTGAAGCGAAGACACATTTCTATGTTCTCTATTTTCCATGTAGTCAAATTACGCCACAGCAACGCGTGGCCGGGTACAGCTAGTGAATTATAAAGAGCAGTACAAAATATACAACTTTAGAACGGACTGATCCCATGGTTTAGTCTGAACAATGGATCAACATCATTGCACAAGGGTAGTAACCCATAAGTGCTCCTTTCTTCTTCTAACTCAAGCCTAAGTAAGAAGAATCTAACCACAGTGCACAAACTCCGTAGAACTGGCGAGGATTCTGTAATACTTTGGGTAGATTTTTTACTCAAAATTTTGCCAGAGCAGTGCCGTTAGGCTTCTCTTTTTTATTTCCACCTGCCAAGGGATTTTTTACGTGTGTAAGAATACACAGAGGCATCTGGTTTTACCACTCAGAGACTAAGGGACATTACTAGAAGTCCACATAAAAAAATCCCAGTCTGCACTAGGGACCGAAATCGGGACCTCCAGCATTCGATGCGAAAACCATGCCTCGAGACAACTCAGCTACCCCCTATGATCCCATGAAAGCTATGAATGCCTGAAGAAGACAGATGACTCTGCCAAAAGGCACATATATTGCAGCCATGCTGTAAATGAACGGCGCACAATAACATCATAACATGAGTGAAGAAGAAGAAAAAGACGAAGAATAAGCAGAAAACAAGAAGATGAAAAAGAACAGGAGGAAGAGGAGGAGGAGAAGAAGAAGAAGCAGAAAACAAGAAGAAGACAAAGAAACAGGAGGAAGAGGAGGAGGAGAAGAAGAAGTCAAAAACAAGAAGAAAAACAAAAAAAAAGAGGTGGAGGAAGAGGAGAAAGAGAAAAAGAAGAAAAAGAAGAAGTAGTAGAAAACATGAAGAAGAAAAAGAAATAGGAGGAGGAGGAGGAGAAGAAGAAGGAGGAGGAGGAGGAAATGTATTACTATAAAAAAAAAAAGCAAAGAAAAATGATAGACAACCAAGACACCGTATCCACTTACCATCTGCCTGAATTTCTCACACTGAGATTCCTGTGCAGTGATTGCAACTGTGAGCTCCTTGACTCTGTCCTCAAGCTTGATGTTCTCATCGGCTTGTTTCATGTTTCTCTCCTGCAGCTCCTCAACACTGGTCTCTAGATTCTTCACTGCAGCTCTTCGTGTTTCATTCTGTGAGAAAGAATGCACAGGATGGAGGCAGGAAAAAACAATACCTAATGACTGGAAAGTGTTTAAAACAAAAGAAGGGTGAAAGCGTTCCAATGCCATGACAAAATGATGGACAAAGAGGAAGACAGAGGAATATCTGGATGGCTTTGCTATATGGAGGGGGGTGGGACAAGAGCACCAAGTGATGCTGATGATTGTAAGAGATGGCAAAACATGTCTGTTTCCAAAACTTTTCTTGTCGCTGTGCCTTCTTTCAAATAAAATTTTTCCACAGCGCCCTAACCTAGGTAAAATCATGACTATTCGTGACTTGGTTACATTAATTATGAAGCTTTTACAATATTTCGCTGCGCCCCTGTGAAGAGGTCGCGGCTCCCCGGGGCCTCACGGTGCACAGTTTGTGAATCACTCATATACAATTTTCAGCAGGACACTTGATGATGATGACATGATAGATACTGCCAAGATATGAAGAACTAGGCCTTCACATATTCTAGGCAATGGCATAATGAAGTGATGTGGCCACTTCTGTTTCTGGTCTTCCATTTCTCCCAGAAAATTCTGAAAGTTATTCACTATCTGTTTTATGAAGCTAGATCAGTGGTTTTCAACCTTTTCAGGTGGCGCCCCCTGCCACACATTTGAATATAAGGTAATACTCCCCACCACCAACTTAAAGAAAAGAATATCTGATTAAAAAAAGGGGGAAAACAAAACAAAAATCAAACACTGTTAACAAGAACTGTGTTCACCCGTTAATTAGAAATTTTAATGGCAGACGTACAAACTGCGCATGAAAACAAAAACTTCCTTGACTTTCGCTCTACAAACACTTACAATTTTATTTATTTATAATGAGACGGAATCCCCCTCTCCTCCCCCCCCCCCCAATTACAATAGATTATTACAAGTACTATGCAAATTATTAACTACACCCCCCCCCCCCCCCCTCCCCCCCATGTTGAAAACCATTCAGCATGATAAATCTCTGCGGTTTTGGTAGACAAAAATCCTGCCATTACTGGCATTGAATATATATATATATGTGTGTGTGTGTGTGTGTATATATATATATATATATATATATATATATATATATATATATATATATATATATATATATATATATATATATATATATATATATATATATATATATATATATATATAAAGGACCCATTTCATATCAGTGGCACATTGGGCATTTAGTGAGAGATTTATATTTTTTAGAGATGAATTAGCATTTGATGGGGATGATGTGGTCAACATCACTCAAGCTGAAATTTTGGATGAGAACAGCTTCGTATGTTTTTCTATTCCTCCATGATATTCTTTGAATTTTTCTCAGAAACCACATCTCTGCCACAAGTACATTAATTATATGCTAACCTCATTTTGAGATGATCTGAGCTGGGACCTCAAGTATTCTGCTTCTTTCTCCGCTTGAGAAATCTAAAAGATAAGATCGTTTACAAAAATGTATAATTAAAGCCAATAACAAATAATATAAAAATGAATAAAATAATAATTTCACACACACACACACACATATATATATATACATATATATTTATATATTTTCCAGTGTTTAGAAGAGCAGAATATATATATATATATACACTCACTGTGTCTGTAAAGTCATGGCGCACTTTTGACTGGTCACAGGAAAGCAACAGAAGAAGACAAAAAATGTGAAATCTGTCCCAAATAAAAGGAAAACTCTCCAAGTTTCTTTCAGCATTGAGCATCAAAACCTCACTTACCTGTTCTTCATATCTGCTGCAGAGTTCTTGCAACTTCATTATGTCCATCTTCATTCGCACCAAACCCTCATCTTTATGTTTCATCTGTAAGTGAGGCAGTAAGAAAGAACATTAATATTCAGCAAACATATACAATCAGGCAGTACGGTTCAGCAAATGTATACACTCAGGCAGTAGGGTTCAGCAAAAATATACACTCAGACATTAAGGTTCAGCAAAAATATACTCAGACGTTAAGGTTCAGCAAAAATATACACTCAGACATTAAGGATCAGCAAAAATATACATTATGGCAGTAAGGTTCAGCGAAAATATACAATCAGGCAGTAAGGTTCAGCAAAAATATACACTCAGGCAGTAAGGGGGAACTTTGATCTTCAACAAATATACAACTCAGGCAGTAAGGGAGAACACTAATGTTCAGCAAATATATACACTAAGTCTGGCCAAATGAATGTGATCCTTAAATACATTTATTTCATACAGGAGATCATATGGGATTGTTGCTGGGGCTTATACAATTTGTATTTTATGTGAGTTCTCAGCACAGGGTCACTGCTCTGTAGATTAAGAGTGAACCTGATGGAATAAAACATGGTGCAGTGAAGTTAGCTATTGATCATTGTGAACCTTTGTCCTCATGCACTACCATGTACGGTTCAGTACTTCAGCATCTTAAGTTTCCCCTATGATAATTAAAGTCAGTTACGCTATTAGCGTTTCCTTCAACATGTACCTCTGAACTGAGGACATCCTGCTCAGTCTGGGCGCTGATAGCAAAAGCCTGAATCCTGGCTTCCAGCCTGCCATTCTCTTCAACAGCATCCTTGTACTTCTCTTTGGCGTGATCAAAATCATGCTCCAACTGCTGCAGGCTCATCTCTCGATGCTGCACCTGGGGAATGAGTAATCAATGGTGAAATAGTTATGCTTCAAAATGAAACTGTCAAAATGTCCCTCTGCTGTTTCAGTTAACTGATTATATTATGTTAAAAACCAAATCTGGAAAGAATGATGCAGTGGGGAGTGTCGGCTAGCTCTGTGCTCAACCCGAGACTCAAAGGAAAGGCAAGATGAGTAGTTAACCAGATGACAATGGGTACCATCAGTACGAAACTCTTCACTGGCGGTTGAAGGAGGAGACAAAGCTAATATGGAATTGTCCTGAGTGATGTATGTTGAATCAATACCCAGATGAACCCAGATATTACTTTCATCTATGAGAGATGGCAGCTACAGAAGCATAATGGCTTGCCTGCCAACCTTAACCCTTTCACTGCTACGTTCCCGGAAATAGTTGTCTGCCCTGTGCTAAGCAATGTGAAAAAAAAAGTCTCTGCTGTGCGCAATACTTTTCTATCCTCCAAACACAAAAGATGTGTCGGCGGTGAGGGCTATATTTTGTACACCTAAAATTTTTTACCCTGGGGAGTTGTGTGGTTGGTCTGAGTGGTGACAAGTCAGAGGCACGATGGTGCCCCACAAACTTGACTATCGGAGCTATCACCCTTCTGGGGGGGGGGGGGGGGGGGGAATTAATGGGAAGAACTGTTCCCAGTCCGTATCCCAAAATTTGATTGACGAACCTACCACGGCTGCCACTTTAATCATAGTTATTTGTAGTCACCATGTTATTACATACCAAAATAATAATAAAAAAATATTAATAATAATACTTGAGTCGTCCGTTGCTGAAAAGTAGCAGGAACTGAAAGGAAAATTTACAATTAATAAAAAAAAAAAAAAAAAAAAATTTGGGGGTTGAACACAAGACCCTCCGATTCTAAAGCTAACGTGATACCAACTACACTATGCTACCGCTTGACGCATTGCGCTGTGTGAATGATAATGAATAATGTGCGCAGACTATCAATAACGTGTCTAAGCTTGTAGTCTATCGCGGCCTGCATGAGCACTGTTGTCTGAGAAATGTTTCAGATTCTCAACAATAGTAAAAATATGTCCCTCGACATTATTTTACGGGAGTTTTTAGCAAACAGTCTTTGCTCAAGTACTCTATTTTGAGTTTCTTTGTTCTAAGCATTAGCAGACAGACAGCAAAAAAAAAAAAAAAGTTCGTCCGAATCTGGGCTCTCCTTGCAAATCCGGACGAGGGTTGGACGCGGGCTGGACGACTTAGTTCAGTTTAGTGGGAGTTCTCTCCCTTGGCCGCACTCGAAACAAGTAGCGGAAAAAGTCATGAATCAAACAAGACAGTGAGGTCCACATCAGGGCTGCCAATGCTTGGGTGTGTCCCCCAGATCTGGGTTTTTTTTTTTGACACTGCGGGGATATCTGGTTTTTTTTTTTTTTTTCCGATCTGTATGCTTTAATGACCGATAAATTTGCGTGGTTAAGGGTAGGGGTAGGGGTAGGATTAGGGTTAGGGTTAGGGGTTAGGATTAGGGGTAGTGTTAGGGTTGCCGTAAGGGTTAGGGGTAGGGTTAGGGTTAGGGTTAGGGGTAGGGTTAGGGGTAGGGTTAGAGTTGGGGTTAGGGGTAGGGTTAGGTTTAGCGTTAGATGTGACAATTTTGACGCCATAGTTCCCTATAATCGCGCACAGGCACATACACACTCAAACAGTCGACGGACGGTGGATGCTACTGACACGGACAATTCGCCACCGATTGGGCACCAGCCGCCCGCTATTGGCGTCATATTTGGCAGAATTTCAGTGGCGCCACTCCCACAAGCATCAGATTGTCGGCCACTATTTCGACCTCCTACGTGAAAATTTTCACATCTAACCCTAACCCCACCCCTAACCCCACCCCTAACCCTACCCCTAACCCTACCCCTAACCCTACCCCTAACCCTACCCCTAATCCTACCCCTAACCCCTCCCCTAACCCTAACGTTAGCCCTAATCCAAACCCTACGCAGCCCTACACGCAACAGTATGATTACAACGCAACCCTTCAGGCAACCATATGATGGCATCGCAACCCTACACGCAACCGTACGCAACCTTACACGCAACCGTATGATGATAGGTAAGTATGTAATTTGTTTCGTGAACTTTTCCGCTCACTGTTTCGAGTGCGGCCAAGGGAGAGAACTCCCACTAAACTTAACTAAGTTGTCCAGCCCGCGTCCAACCCTCGTCCGGATCTGCAAGGAGAGCCCGAATCTGTGTCTGTCCATCGGGAAAGACGAGAATTTTTAGTGACTGAACTGTTTGAATTTACAGTAGCAGAAATACAGATAGAGCTGGAGTCATCAAAATTATGCACTACTAGGTTTCAAATCATCGGTTCATCAAGACAACTGATCAATTTATTGCCGTTTTGATGGCGCTTCATTGTCGCTGCTCTCTGATTCCGACGATGAATACGTCGGACAGGCAAACAGCTTTTTTTTTGGACACGCCGGTTTCAGCAATCGATACAGATGGCCTAGTTAAATCTTCTTGTTCACTGTCAGAAGTACACATTTCAAAGTCATCTTCTCTATCACTTCTTGACAGAAACTCCATCAATTATTCATCAACTTTAACAAGTTTTCTTGCCATTTTGTACTAAGTGTAGAATAATCCAAAAGCACAAATATATATCAGGGCACAAAATACACAGATCACCGACCACGCTGTCACGGTAAACAAAGCAACGGGATAACGCAGAATGCAGTAAACACACCTTAAACACACCTAAAAGCACGTGCCAGTGCTTTTAATCATATGTAAATGGGTCAGTTTAATCTAAATATAGCTAATGTATATTGCCCTTCAGCCAATAAAATACGAGGTAACAGAAATCTGTAAGAAAAGTCCAAAAACGGCTTGGGACGTCCATAGCACTGGAGGTCAAGAAAAAAAATAACGTCCAAAGACCGGTGTAGCAGCGTACGGGAAATCGGGAAAAGACGTCCATAGCAGCGAAAGGGTTAAGATCTTGGGTTCAAATCCAGTATACCCAGATTTCACAGTGTTGATTTTTAAATCAGCAATAAGTCAATATAAAGACTGTGCAGATAATAGGAAAAACAGCAGGAAAGGGAGCCGGACAACACAGTACAAACATATTCTGGCAAACATATTTTTCTAGGTCAATACAGTAATAGAACAGTTGGTTTTTGTTTGTAAGAACACATTCACAGCTCTTTTATCATCACTGTATCTTCTTGTCATCATCTCTTACTGACAACATCAATCATGCTTACATATGTTTGGCAACTATGTATTTGTAGGCAACTAAATGGTCATAAAACACACTGATACACATATTTTGGTAAAGAAGCAACTGGTTTAACTGGTAAAGATACATAAACAGTGCTTCTCTCATCACTTCTAAAAGCATCAGCTAATCCCTTCTGTCACTTCATTTCTTATTTATCACAACAGCTAATCTCTTCCTTCCATCAATGCTTACTTACTACAGCAGCTAATCTCTTCATCACAACAGCTAATCTCTTCCTCTCATCACAACAGCTAATCTCTTCCTCTCATCACAACAGCTAATCTTTTCCTCTCATCACAACAGCTAATCTCTTCCTTTCATCACAACAGCTAATCTCTTCCTCCCATCACAACAGCTAATCTCTTCCTCTCATCACAGCTAATCTCTTCCTCCCATCACAACAGCTAATCTCTTCCTACCATCACAACAGCTAATATCCTCCTCTCATCCCGTCTAACTAACCACAAGAGCTAACATTTCCTCTCATTAGCTCTTACTTACCATATTAGCTAATCTTTTCATCCCTTTAAATCCTACTTATCAAAACAACTAATTACTTTCTCCCATCATCTCCTACTTACCACATCAGCTAATCTTTCTCTCATTACTATTCACATACTACATCAGTTAAATCTCTTTCTCTCATCAGATTTGCTAATCTATTCCTCTCATCACATCATACCTACTAAATCAGATAGTTTCTTCCTCTCATCACCTCTTACTTACCACAACAGTTAACATTTCCTCTCATTGCCTCTTTCTTTTCTGTACTCACTAATCTCTTCACCCCTTTACCTCCTAATTATCACAACAGCTTATCTCTTTCTCTTATCATCTCCTACTTACAACACCCACTAAACTTCTACTCTCATCACCTCTTACTTACCACCTAGGCTACCTCTTCCTCTCATCACCTATTACTTACCACATCAGCTAACCTCTTTCTCTCATCACCTATTACTTACCACACCAGCTAACCTCTTCCTCTCATCACCTAATACTTACCACATCAACTAACCTCTTTCTCTCATCACCTCTGACCTATCCCACTAGCTAATCTCTTCTGCCCACCCCCCTCGTAGTTACTTTATCCAACCTCTTCCTCTCATAGTTTCTTACCACATCAGCTAGTCTTTTTCTCTCATCATTAGCTGCTTCAAGTTTTGATTCAAGTGCTTGCAGCTCATTTTCTCGTCTTGTCAGCTGTGATACTACATCTCTAAGTTTGTTCTGAACGTGATCAATGTGCTCTTCTCTTGAGATCAACTGAAACCAAGACACACAGAAACAAATTAAATTTCTGTATGCTGTTATTAATGATTCAATGCTTTAGGATTATTTTGGTGTTAAATTGTCCTAGTAAATACAGCACCCATATCTAGAGGGCTTGGGCGAGTCAAGAACACTGACCTGATCTTTGATTCTGGTGATCATTCTTCTTATATAAAGACTGACATCTGATTTAATAAAAACCTTAAACTGTCCTTTTTAAATGCCTATAGTTCTACGTATTTTAGGGTTCCATAAAATAGGGTGCCAGAAGCCACTTCAGAAAGCTTGTCTTCTTCTGCCTTTCTAACCCCCATTGGAGCATAGGCCCTCAACCTAGCTACGCCAAGTCGTTCTATCCTTCGCTATCACATGCAGCTCTCCCCATGTTCTCTTCATCTTTTTAACTTCACTCTCTAGCTCTCTTGTCTGTATGTTTTTTGGTCTTCCTTTATTCCTATGCTCCTGTGGGTTCCAGTGCAAATCAAGGGAATCTGGAATGAATCTTGTGTAGAAGTCCTTGATAAGAAAAAATTTAAACATAAAGCGTGGATAATACTATAAACTGTTAAAATGACAAAAGGAAGTAAAAGCAAAAAGGCAGACTTAATGTCAAAACTAGAGCTGCTAAAGCTAGAGCTTCAGATAAATAAGGAGGCATATAAGGGCAGATAAAGTGAAATATTTAAATAACTTAGCAAAAGAAGCGGAGACAGCAGCAGCCAAAGGAAACCTCAGAGACCTTTACAGTCACACAAGAAAATGTGTAGGTAAATAAAGTCAGCCAACTGGATCAATCAAAAATACTAAAGGAAAGGTACTAACAGAACACTAATGATAAAATGGACAGATGGGCTGAATATTTTTGAATACTTCTAAACATACCAGCCCCAGAGATTCCTCCAGATATCCAGCCTTTAGAAATGGATCTGGATATCAACTGTGAGATACCATCTTAAGAAGAAATGAGAAAAGCTATCAATCTTCTCAAGGAAGGAAAGGTGACAGGCCCAGATGGTATCCCAGCTGAAGCCATCAGGGCCAACATAAACACAACAGATTTGCTACAAAGATTATTTAGTAAAGT